>JAHXMU010000813.1:670191-700522 GCA_019455685.1 Philornis downsi
GGGTCTATTTGGTAATTTATATGGTACGTACAAGAAGGGAAATGGTTTTTTGGTCGATTTTTTTCGAAGTTTGCCACCTATTACATAGCTATTAATACGAAAGACAGAGATCTAGATTAGTGCGAATTAATAGTAGGAAATTTCGGAGGGTGTAGTTGTTCTTCCAATTTTTTCAAATTTTGCAAAGCATTGGGAAACACTAGAATAGACCAGAGGTTGATATACTTCAGTCTACTTGTTAAAAATTATAGGGGAAACATTGAATTCGTGGCCCATTCCGGTTACGATTGACAAAATATTAGGCTGTGCAAAGTTTTAAAAAATTCCATTGCGTGAAGGCATAAGAAAATAAACCATGGGAGATTTGCATGGTAGATCTCCAAACACTGTTACGTTTACATGGAGGTACTATGTTCTTCTCAAGAGGAAAAATTCCACGAGACATTCCTCCTGAAAACATTTTGCGGTACTGCTAGCTTTTTTGTATTGGTTTCCAACACTAAAATCGGAATGACTTGTGTGACTAATAAATTTGCAAAATTATAAAATTGTGTTTTTTATTACTAATTTATTTCTAAAGTTTAGAAATGTATCATCGAACATACTATGATGTAATAATGCAAGTTGTACAAATTTCAGTGTTGGAAACCAACAACATTTTCCCCGCGAAAAAACATAGCACTTTTTGGTGAAAAAATTTAGCTTGAAATTTCACGACCACATTTTTACACAGAGCTCTACTGGGAAAAATCACCAGAGTACCAGCATTTAGCGACCAAATCAAATGGAACCATGAAGATTTTGTACCTCTAAACCGAAATGTGTTTTGTTGGTAACAATCCTGTTTTTTTTTTTGGTCGATAAAATGACAAAATTAATGTTTGCCAATCGTTTTTTAATTTTTTTTTTTGTAAATGTTGATTATAACTGTGTTGTTCAGTGGTCCATTCGAGGAGTCTAATTTTGATCTATTTTTTGGAGCACATCAGCTGTAATCGCGTTAATAACATGCGTAATTTCAAGTCATCTTTCAAATAATAATCTTAAGGCTGCAAATCACACAATCTACGTGGCTAACTCGCAGGTCCTAAACTTTTTTATGACATATATTGCACACCGAACCGAACTCTCAATAGGTCCATTGCAAGTTCAGTACGGCATGCAGCACCACATTGCCGAAATACTGGGCTAGTCATAGTAAATGTTCGCAATACTTTTTGCCCCAAAGCGGAATTAATATTTCGTTAATTGTCCGGAAAAGGAATTTTGTTCGGAGTTCAAAAAGTAGGATCAGTTTTCAATTTACGTAGGAATATTGGATCTCAGAATATCGGACTTTTTGTTCTAAGTTGATAGCATTGAGACAAACAATCGTGACGAATTTTACAGCATAAATGTCATTACTATTTGAGCTACGATTGGTTGTACACAACGCACAAAGTAAATTCGGCGATTTTTACGATATGTGATTTCATTGAGCAAAGAGACACCATTAAATTTTATTATCGAAATTATTTATTATTTCTGTTGAGAAAACGTTTAGAATATTGCAGAAGGTCTGCGATGAAAAACTTTATCGTACTTTGATTGTGATGAAATAGATTTGGATGAATAAATAAAGATTTTTGATAAAAGTATAAGCCAATCTTACTTTTTGGGCATAATCCATCAAATTTGATAAAAAAAATGACGCAAAACAACATCGGGTAAACTAATAATAACCACAAAATAGGTATCAATCGGCACCAGCTTTTTTTTGATGCATTATATTTTGCTGCAACATTCTATAATGGCTATAATGAACTTTCACTCCCAACACAAAAATAAAGTTAACTGCGGTCTTTTCACAATGAAATTGCCATGCTATCTGAGTATGCTTGACTTTGAAACTCGTTCGAGTTATTGAGGAATTGATAAAAATACAGCACTGAAAAACCATACATATGAAAATTTATTTACTTTCGGTTTTTCCAAACCTCCTTCAATGTACCATTCTAAATGGTGGAAAAAGAAAAAATAAATATCAGTGGTAGAAAAACAAATCGGGAGGAATTGAATGATTATATTTAATTAAAATTGGTAATTTATGCATGTACCTTACGTAAAATTTCGCAAAAGTGTTTAGAAACTTCAGACACTGAATACCAACTTTGAATTATTTACTTTGAATTTGAATATATTTGGCTAGACGTACAACAAATTCCAAAGTAGCGAATGTTTACGACTTCAATCACAAACGTCTTAAAAACGTCATGTGGTGAACATAGGCGTAACAAGGGTGCGCTGGGGGTTTAGTTCCCTAACACACCCAGATTAGGTACATTCAATGAAGTTAATGTGCAAGGGGAGGACTATAGAAACTCCTAGAGAAAATTTATTGCTACGCTACTCGTGGTGAATAAATTTAGAAAATGAACCACAAAATTTGTTAAATTATTGGACTTCATTTTGTTACTATATTTGTTATTTTCAATTATATTGGGAAACATCCTAAGTTTGAGTCGTTGCCAAACAGACAAGCAGAACTTGTTCTTAGCTAAAAGACAATGAGTGGTTCATACTGCAACAGTCTTTAGTACTCCGCCAACTAGATTTTTACATTCGTATGTAAAGTAAAGCTTGAATCTTAAGCCGATTCACAGGCTTCTACGTGCCTCCCTATCCGACTGGCGGATATCTTCGGCAGATATGAGGCAACATGTTTCCAGGAGAGGCGATGAGGCGACCCATCTTTTTAAACAGATGAAATAGCATAGGAGTGAATGCAGTTCGCTTCAAATTTAAATTGTAATATATGATGCCAACTTAAAAAGCGCCATACACTACTGCGGAATTTAATTTTTGCATAGCTTAATACCACTCGAATATGGCTTAAATGATTCAATTACGATTCATATTCATTGTGGCAAATTTTGGAAAATTATAACGATAAAATGTGATATTGGCATAATACGCATATGTGAATGTGTGTGTGTGTGTGTGCTATATATCGATGGCATAGATACAACTCATGCCATT
The DNA here is from genome assembly GCA_019455685.1 of Philornis downsi. Classification (NCBI taxonomy): domain Eukaryota; kingdom Metazoa; phylum Arthropoda; class Insecta; order Diptera; family Muscidae; genus Philornis; species Philornis downsi. The sequence goes on from JAHXMU010000813.1 coordinate 673,210, forward strand.
ATGGTTTCTATATGCAAATGTGAACTCATAATTTTGTATCTTGATGGAGTGAATATGTGAAAGACGACGTTGATGATGATTATTATGGTGATGCAACCCATGTAGGTTGGCATGAATATACTCGTACATACAACATGGACTCATGGTTATATAGGTTTGTATAAATGTCTTCGTGTCTATCTATAGGTATTTATATTTGCAAATTTACCAAATATGTACATACATGCAATTTATCGTAAATGTAATGTTAAATGTCTGACAAGTCAGATGAAAGAAACAGCACAAAAAAGGCTAAGCAAAATGTATTCGAACGTATTGGGGGTCTGGCTGAAAGAGTCAATAAACCAAAACATAATTTTCATTTTCATTGAATCGCGCGAAAATCGTAAAAGAGAAGGAATAGACGAAACGAATTAAAGTACTGTAAAAACGCTGTCTGCATTGGTATGGTATGGATGGTGGGCTAATGTAACGGTCTCTAGACGGCATCGCAAATGGTTCACAATCGGCATTTGCCGTCTTTTAACTATTTGGATGGTGTGCAATGGCGCGCCTAATCAATTGCGACTTATTGCCCTAGTTAATGTAGTTTGGCAGCATTGTCGTAAATGCTAAATTTAACAAGAATTTGGCAACACTTGCGCCTGATTATTCTGATCTTAAATAAATATTGACGTCAGTGCCATCTCTATTAATTACACGTTACATTTACCGCTGGCTCTCAGCATTGAACGATAAGCATCTGTCCTCGATAAGCATAATATTTACGTCCCATCTGTCCAAAAAATGCGGTAGGCAGGACCATGATTAAAGAATGCAACAATTTTGGAACATTTTATCCTATTTTCTTATTGTGTCCATAATTTTTCGACGGTCGAGTTTTTTTTTTTGAGAAAAATTAGATATTTTGATTGTTAACAGAAAATATAATACAATTTGAACAGTTTTACAAAATTTTCAGTTTTGGTCCGAAATATGACTAAATCATTTATTGTTTTTGATGAATTTTGTTTTTATTGAATTTCTGGTCAACTATTCTATTTTTTAAATATCCATTAATAATAAATGTATTTTGCAATTAATGGGTAAATTTTTCTTAAACAACTTAATTTGTTGAAAATAATTATATGTTGCAATAATTATAATAATTCTTTTAAATAAATTCAAGTATTTGGAACATCTCTGTCCACTCCAATATATTTTTCATGTTATCCTCAATAATGCGCAAAAAAAATTGTGGTAATTCCACACGACTCGATTATCTTTGAGCATTTTCTACAATATTTGATTCTCTCGACAAATATGAGCTTACAGATAATCTGTATGTTGTTGTTTTTGTTTTGTTTTTATTAATGCTTAAATTATTAGTCAAGTTATGCACAATATCACAGTTTCTAATTTATTTTGATAGTATTCTTCTACAATATTTGAAAAGTATTTGACAAATTTTAACCCTATTTGAATAGATCAATATGCGATAATTTGCATTCAGTCAGCTGTGAAATTAAATGATTTAAAATCACTCTAGTACTGGTTGACATATAATCAGACTTCGTAAACAGCTGCTGGCTGTTTTCATTTACACCATTTGTACTTTTTCATTCAATTTATAGTGTTAGTGACAGAGTGTTTAAAAACGGAACTGAAAACCGGCAAGCCGGTTTTTTTCTGAAACCATAGGCGGATTTTTTTCAAAATTGCTATTTTCGAATAACTGGTTTAACCGAGTTTTTTACTTCGATTAATCCGTTTTTGAAAAATTACAAAAATATGATATGATTTCGATATGATTTAGGATATGATTTCACAAGTTGATGCTGCTGGTATTGAAAATGTTATCGAAAATTAATATAGGGTGACTTTTTAAGATTTAAGTTTTCCAGGTTGGCAGCACTGGTTGGTTATGGCGTCCAAACGTCATCTGTCAAAGTGAAAAGTGTACAGTATACTCTGCCATTTCATCATGGAATGACGAATGACCTACCACAACATCTAAAGCTCGATGGAAATCCTCTGTTTTATCGAAAAATTGTGTTCAGCGATGAGGCTCATTTCTTGCTGAACGGATACGTACACAAGCAAAACTGTCGCATCTGGAGTAATGAACATCCACATGCCAAACATAAATTACCGATGCATCCCGAAAAAACGACAGTCTGGTGTGGTTTATGGACTGGTGGCATCATCGGTCCATTTTTATTTAAAGACGACTGTGGAAGAAACGTTACCGTCAACGACGAACGATATCGAGCCATGATACGCGATTTTTTTTTTGCCCAATTGGCTGAGTTTAACTTGGTTGACATGTGGTTCCATCAAGATGGTGCAACATGCCACATTGCTCGTGAAACAATGAATATGTTGAGGGATAAATTTGGTGAGCAGCTTATCTCGATTTGGCCTTGTGAGTTGACCCAAAAAAACCTTGCGATTTAACACCTCTTGATTATTTGTTGTGGGGTTATGACAAGTCGTTAGTCTATGTGGACAAGCCTAACACTATTCAAGCCTTACAGGATAACATAACACGCGTTATTCGTGGAATACAGGCCGAAATGCTCGAAAATTGGACCTTCCGAATGGACATTTTGAGACGGAGCCGCGGACAATATTTATGTGAAATTATCTTTAAAAATTAAATGTCAAAGACCAATTTATCGATTCCAATAAAAAAATTTAATATATAATGCAAATTTGAGTGGTTTATTCGATTAAAAAAAAAACTACGATTAAAAAATCACCCTATATAAAGAACTGATTTCCAAGCGGTTTACATTTTGTAGTATACGGCATATATTTATTTTATTTACTAGATATACCGCAAACCTGTATTGTTTCATAAACTATTTGCATTTCGACATTACTTTTTATTTAAGATGCAACCAATATAAATACATTAAGATAATAAAGTATTGTAATGGCTGCAAAAGCTTCATTATTTTGAATTCCTTGAGGTAATATCTCAAGAACTAGCCTCTTGGGGGAAATTAATAATCAAAATGTATAACATTTGACAATCCATATTATTATCTTAAAACTTCTTTAAACAATGTTTTAGCTGAATACAAAATACAGCTGGCTACATAACCGTTATAACATTTAAAGAATACGAGTACACTATTTGTTAAAAGTGGATACACAATATGAAGTCACTTTCAGCACTTATGTCTGTTTAATATTACACTTTTAAAATGGCACGTTTTGTGCGAATGTCCCTTATATGCAGATATAAGGGACCTCCAGGGATTAGCGATAACAAGGTCTGGGGATGACTGGGTGGTTAGCAATATGCTCTCTACACAGGGTGGTTTGGCTAGAGCAACGGTGTTTGCTTCCAGAGCGTTTGCTCGGCGGAGGGCTACTGTGACGTAGTTGGGGGAAGTGGGTCTGCTGACCTTTTCACGGCAGTCTGACCTGGGGGTTGAGCGGCTGTGGGACTGTTCGGATCATGCTGATCCCACAATCCCGTTCAGCTTGATTGTTGGCAGCTGTGTGCTCGTTTGCGGGGGCACCAGTCGCTGGGCCGCAAGGGGTTGAAACTGGAAGTAGATTTTCTACAGAGTTAGATTATCTACGAAGTTTCGCCAGAAGCTTTGTCTGGTACCGGGGGTGATAGGGATACACACGTGCAGGTCTCGGGTTCGTGCCCTGTCATCTGTATCTTGTTGATCTCTCGGGGGATACGGACAGGCATGGGGTTTTCCCTATGTCTATATTTCATGGTTGCCGTTCACCTTCGCCGAACGGAAGGGGTTTGGAGTTTTCCCCGCCTCCCACCGGTGAGGATACTGCATCCTTGCAATGTAGTATCGACCGTTCCATCTGCCTGGGGTCTCCGTGCCTGCAGGTATGTAAAAATGTCCAGTCTGTATCTCTGCCACAGGGCGACCAATCCCGTGAAGTATGGTGTATAAATCACGATTTGGTAGTAGCTTGGCTATGTGCTTTGCTGCGCAGCTCCAACCGGTGAGTTTGGCCGGTAGCGTGGGGATCAGGAGGCCCCGGGACTGAGTTCCCGCCTGATCATTTGGTGTAGGACCCCTAGTGGGAGCATCACGCGGGTTGTGGTTGATACCAAAATCGCTGGTAGAGACTTCGTGCTCGAATATGGAGTTGCATTGCAACCGGGTGCTACAGACCCATAGAGTAGCAGAGGTGGTAAGATAGGCCTCACCTCCGCCAATGGGGATTATGTTCCATACTAGCATAATCAATTTGGTATCTCCTGGCTGCGAAGAAAGGGCTGCCAATATGTGTTAACAGCACAATTGTCAGCCCCTTTTCCTAGATAGCTAAGTTTACTTGGCTATCCCAGGGGGGCGTTGGCAATCGCATTGTAATATGCCCAGTGTGTCGCACACCGTGGGTAAGGCCTTCACGGCGAGACTCACGTTAAACCCTCGTGGATATCTGTGCGAGGGTTGAATATCAAGCCTTGAAATATGATTTTCGTGCAATATATAAGCAATTCTTAAGAAATGTGTGTATGCTTTTCGTTATAATTTTTGCTCCTTAAAAAAAAACCGAAAAATCAAATATCTGAAAACAGGATTTTTGAAAAAAGTGATTTCTCGAATAACTCGAAACCCGGTTCTCTGAAGATGTCGGATGTTTGAATACTATAGACAAAGGTATCGAAATTTCTCAAATATTTTCTCATATATTTGACCTAATTTCACCTAAATCCCATCGAAGTTAGCATGTGCAGCTTTGGTTCCACTGTGAGATTATCGCATTGGGATTTCAAAATCCTCTAAGGTGGTTCTACTGAAGTATTTGGGTTTTGTTTAACAATTTATGGTTTACAAACAAAAAAAATGCACTCAAAACTTAACTTAGAGAGCATCACTGTATTACAAACAAAAATAGCTACTTTTATCTTTCTCATTCTTTTGCTCGTTTTCTTGTATGTATGTATGTATATAGGGGGAGTAGTGTATGTAAAAACGTAAGATTGGCAATGACTTTCCAGAGTTGTTTTTCACTTTTAGTACTCTTTTCAATGCATTAAACTGGGTTCTCAGAAAAAACCACGCAAAACCCAAAAATGTATGGGAAATTCTTATCGTATTGAACCAAAAATCGCATAACTGAGATTAATTTCGCAATGGAACCGGCATATTAGTTCACTAAAAGTGTGAAATGTCGATGTTGTCAGTGCTAGATATTACTCAAAAAATGTCCAATTCAGCTCATTCAGATTCTCGCAATATTAAGTAACTTAATTTTCTGAGAAATATCACTCCATTAAACATCTGGCAGTCAGATGCCAGCTAGGTTGAAATCGGAGAGGTGGAAATCGCTGGTGATTTGTTTATGTATTTACTGAACATCGCATCATAATGATAAACAATAAAAAAAAAAAAACCGCTACAAATGAAGTCAAAAAGCAAAATAAATTCGTTATCTATTTTTTTAAACCCGAATTAAATACTTGCGCCTTAAAACTGGTTCTGAAAATCCGTTTTTAGAACCAATTCTAAGAAAATAATTTGGACATTTTGCATATAATTAATTACTTACAATCAAACGCTAGTAAAACAAATGTTGCAATTTATAAAAAAATAGTTTCCAATTTTATTTTTAATTATTATTATTATTTTAATTATTATTATTATTTTAATTATTATTATAGAGTATTGTTAAAAAGTACACAAAAAAAATCAAAAACATTCTTAGAGATTTTGAAATATTATTTTGTATTATTAACTTCGTCTTCTTCCGAAGCAGAACTCTTTAGATTCAACAAGTTGATTTTTCGAAGTAAGTAATATAGTTTAATATAATATAGTTCAATTAAAATGAGAACAGAAAATATTGAAATTGAAATAAAAACTAAACATTTATTAAGTGCTAAGTGAAATTTTGCATCAACATTGATCTTCACTGTTAACTACCAAAAAGGGCATTCACAACATCAGAAATTAAGCAAATTTGATAACTATATTTGACGGCCGCTAAAAGAGATTCTATATAGTAACCATAAATATTATACGTAAATTGTCATCATTTTAACCCAATTTTTCTTATTAAGAACAAGTTGTACATATTGTATAGTTTAGAGAATAATGTAAATTGCTTCTTTGGAAGTGATAAATATCCAAATAATACGTCATTAGAAAATGCTATTCATTTTTGAATGACTTCCACTGTTTTTGCTGAGCAATGATTAGAACATTTTAGCCTTTTTTTGGAACTACCAGCACATGTAAATCCATCTAAGGTGCTAGATTTATAAAATTTTATAAAAGTTTCACAGCTTGAAGTACTTATAATTGAACCATAACTTTTTATTTTGTAGCGATGGATCATTTTATCTACTTCGGCCCAGTCATAAATTAAAATAATAAATGTTGTACTGGTGCGAGGCATGTGATTGATACGATTATACTATTTACATAATGAGCGTTGGTAACCCTACTATTGCCACGCGCAATTTGACAATTCCGTTGGAAAGTTTGACATTTTTATTATAAACTAAGTAACCAAAATTTAGATCTAAAATCAAATTTTCTTCTGTAGATAGTGGTTTGAAAAATTCATCTCCGCCAAAAATTGGTCCTCGTAACTGCCCCATAGGTAATTAATAATTTTGTATGTTTAGATTGTGACTACCTCTAGTATCAGGAATTATATCAAACTTGGCTGAAGTTATGCAAATTTATTTATACGATCCAGTCACTTCGTGCAGATCCATTGTAAACAATTGCATCATGAGTCGTTACATGAATCAGTGGACCGGCAGTGGTGCAATGATTGTGACTTGAATCTCCGATACAGCCACCTATCATGTGGCTGGCATGTACTTCAACTTGTCGATAATCGACAAGTCTAATGAGTGCTTCTCCAACTGTTACGTTTTGGTTTCGTTGTTGAACTGTAGGTTCCCTTGAGTGAGTCTAAAAATGTAATACATGTAAGTAAGTTCACTGAATGTGAGAAGCTCTGCAATATCTCATTCTTGGGTTGCAGGGACACCATTTCTTTTTATGTGATCCAATCACTTCGTGTGGATCCTTTTGTAAACAATTGCTATGTGAGTGCTAACATGAGCATTTGATATTTTTTATAGTGCGAACATAACTAAATCATGAGTTCGCTTCACCAGGTTGGAAATTCCAGAACAAATTACAAATAGGGAAGAAGACAAAATTATTTAGAGATTATCTTCATAAAAGGTAAACAGTTTGTGCCAGTAAATCATTGTAAAAGTGAAATTGCAAAGGTAGATTGTGGGGTACTCCTGTACTTTAATGTAAGTAAACCCTATGCCTATTTATGAGTTTTATGAATATAAACTACCATTGTATGCTTTCAAGAGATTAAATAATCTAGACTATCGTATCGTTAGTTTTTCCCAAGGTCGATCTTCAATATACCCGATACCAGCCAATTCTAAGAACACCTACGTGTAGATTAGAAACTACTAAAGTACACATTGAATACGTGGGTAGTCTAGATATAATATTTCGTCTGTAAATACAAAAAGAATAAGCAGAATGTCGCATTGCAAAACCTTGATAAGCTTCTTGTGTAAATTTGGAATAATTTTGCAAAGATGTTTTTGAATTCAATTCATTTATTTGAATATATATTATATATGCTACTTGTTATTGTCTTATTTTTTTTCTTTTGCGATTAATTCATTTTTTTAAAATAATGTTAAATTATACATAAATATAACTTTCATGGGGTTGGGGCAGTTAGTTTTATTTTTAGATATGTTCATGAACAATAAATAATAATATTAGCAATAATATTAATAAGAAAAATTATAAAGTATAAAAATACATTTTGAATCCCAATTCTAATAGTTTGTTCCACACTGTTGAAACCATACCGTCGCATAACATATGTTAATAAATCTACATACATGGCAACATTGCACCGCTGTCCATGTGTAAGTTATTAGTTACATCCATAGAAAAATATAGCGATAAATCTAATATATGTTTTGTTTAGTGAATTTAATTCAGTTAAAACAATAAATGCAGACATTGTTGTTTTACTTGTGTGATTTTGTTATTGTTATTGCTGTTGTTTTCAATTCATTCAATCACTATTTTCAGTTTTTTTCTGAATGCACGCTGACATTGACCCAAAAAGAACAAAATATCAACAGCATTAGCAGCGTCTCGATAGCAGTTGATTCGATTTCTCGATGTTATCAGTTTTTACATTTGCGATATCCCGCAGTTTTTTCTGTATTTTTGTTTTGAAATGAAACCGAAATGAACGCTTGAGTACGCTTGTATTGTCGTGTACATCTATCCGCCCTCTCCCCTGGGTAAGACAGCAAGTAGCATGAGCTGGTTTATTTTCTTTTCTGACATAATGATCGAACATTGTTTGTACAATAATTGGACAGTGTAAACCACCATGGATGGTAGCATTTGATGTAATGCCGAAGTTTGCTAATAAAGGTTTAGCGCTATAACTCTCAATAAGTTCGATATAGTTGGGTAATGGTGAATGTACACTGTGTGTTGTAATAACGTTATATTAATTGATGGTTTAATATGGATGAAAGGCCATGGAACGGTGACTATGGCTGATTATGCATGTGATCATGGGTTCGAACTACTACAGAACCATCAAATTTCACCTCGATAACGAACAGTGTGAATCCTCGAGTAATCGATGAGTGTATTAAGAAGTTGTCAAACCGACGTTCGTAATCATCGTTAAGTAGTAGCTAACCTTCAGTAAGTCTAAAAATGGAATGAGTGCAATTTCTGGAGAAGAATAATATTGAAGTTTCAACTTGCTCACAGTTCCAAAAGAAAAAACAATTCGATTAGTGGGCTGAAACAGATTTTTCTTTTTTGATAAAATTGGCATCAAGTCCAACTTATTTATTGACAAGCCATATCATCTAAAATAATACTAAATCACACTTTTAGACGTAAAATAAACTCCTGCATCAAACATTGGAGAAATTTGGTTTGGTCGATCCTAAGGAAAGCACCTGTGAACCTACGGTGAGCGAATTTAAATCTCTGTATTATTCCCCTCTATGGATCAATGAATGTAAAAAGCTCTCCCATATCATTTGATACGCTAAAACTTTAACATTCAGAAGGAAGTGTTTAATGTACAAAGTATCTTTTAACCAATAGTATTTTTTACTAGTTAAGTCGATTGAGAGGTGTCCACCTGTTAGACACGATAGCTGCTGCTGATTTTTATGGAACTTCTTAGAACTTGGCCAACAGTGGCCAGAGATTACAAATTTATAGATTAATGTGCACTCTAATTTGATGATTTTATTTTCGATCTTTTTTTTAATGTTCGATGACACTGTTATCGTTCCCTTTTTTCGAGCTTTAATTTTGATAATTTCAGGTCCAGCGGTTTGTTCCAGATAACAGTACAATTTTTGTTCCCATTCTTTAATATTTTATCCACGAAATGTACGAATTTTTACATACCTAATTCCATAGTTCGGTTTGTGTAATGCGACGGTATTTGTCCCTTTCCTGTTCTTGCTTACTCCATAGAAATGCGAATTTGCAAACACTCCTATTTAATAGGTGCCCACGGCTTATTTGTCCGTTTGAGTGAGGCGGTGGTTAACGAGTTAGCTAACCAGTCAGTTCCAGCAGGAAAAATGCCGGAAAAAATGTTTACTTAAACCTTATTATTATTATGTCTGCTAAAATCTTATTAATGCTTGCACGATTTCCATCAATCTTTCACTACACAAATAATTTTCCCCTTTTTCATCGAATTTCTAGTTCACTTCCAACATATCGAACATTTCTGTGCTTAATAGTTATTATGATATTAATTTTCATGCAAATAAAAGGAAAATTTTGACATTTTGCTGCCGAAACATCCCTGTAATATCATTACTAAACGAAACTTTCATACAGAACTGCCATTAAACACAAACTAAAAGTGTTCCAAAATGTCAGATGTTCAAAATTTCAGTAGCACAATTAACACGACTGCTTTAGAATTGACATCTTCCTGGGACGGATGGCTATTTAGTTAATTGAGCTTTTATTACTATACGGAAAACACCAGTGCGGCGTAGATTTAGAGAATGTAAACAAAATAGAAAAGAGATAATCTTCATTGAAATTCATTTCGTCAGTACTTATAATTTGCTTTCTGTTGTTTGATCAAATTTGATATGTACTGCGCCAAAATTTATGCACCAGATAATTATCAGAATGATAATTCAATTTCTAAGGTAATGGAGAACATTTACAACGGGGTGCTTTATTTTGTATGGGAAATTAACCGGTTTTTCATTTTGCCAAATGGTCAATGTTGCTAAAAGGAATGGCGATAGAAAATTTGTGTGAATGGAATTGCATTTGCCGAATTTATTTGCGTATTGTAGGAAAAAAGGATTTCCATTTGGGGCCAATATCAAACCTTATCTGGATAAATATCGTTTTAGATAGTGATAAACTTTAACTGACTGTCGGAACAGGTGTGTTTAGCAAAAAACCGCGTTTAGTAATTTTATAGTTTGCATTTCTGAGTTTTTGCATTTCTGAGTTGTTTCTATAATATCCAAAGCTAAAGCTAAATTTTAACCCGTTTTGCATAAAGACCACTTTGAAATCATCACATGTGAGGCGTTTGTGGTGCCATTAATGCTGTTTCTGTGGACTTTCGTAATTAAGAACTGTTTCGGAATTAGCAGAGATACAAAGAGAGTTGCATTTTAGTGATAATTAAACCATATAAAATCAGCAGCAACTGTTGCTCGATCATCACACTATATATTTGAAAGAAAACTGAGACTAAAATGAATAAAGACATAGGAAATGAGGTGGTTGTTGTTTATAAAAAAAACGAAAAAAATTAGATTTAAAATTAAAATTAATGAACATTTTAATTGTAACCCCAATTGAGCAGTTTTCTTTTTCGTTTTTAAATTCAAGGAAGACATTTCGTAACGCTCCCTTTCTATCTCATATTTTGTTCCGTACAAAATGTTCGCTATTCTATGATTTTTTTATTTGTTTGTAAATATTTACTTAAGACTTCATACATAGCAACAGTAGACAAAATGAAGGAAAAGTTGTTGAACATTTGTTTGCTCTTTCTTATCTCGTGGACAAGAAGCAAAATTAGATAAAACGCCAGTGGGGAAAAAACCACCAACCAACATACTGGAATATCTAGTACATACTGAGATATCGTAAATTTGATATTTTATGGAGCAAGAATCAAGTTTATGTGTACTCAAGACTTAAAGCATATAACTACAGTAGAGTTTTGTGTTCACACCGTCAGGCGATGTCTACTCGTAATATTTGGACGTAAAAAAGATGAAAGATACAAAATGACATTTAAACAATGGAGCACTAGCGTATGGATCCATATTTCGGGGGTTGTTGGATGTTGCTGCGGGGAGGTGTGTAAGAACGATGCATTAACAGTGATGGTTGAGAACAAAGTGGGTGGGCGACTACTTTAAATGACTTGACGTTCTTGTGTTTTCGTTTTTGCTCTTTTTCGCTACAATGTCATTCCACCTACTCTATTCTCAAACGGATTTATGACACATTATTTTCGGGAAGATTAATAGAAGTTTGCTTAACTGGGAGGGATGCCAAAAATTTATAACGTCATAATTTTGTAAATCGTAAGTGTAAAACATATTTTAAGATAACAATAACTGACGATTCTAAAAAAAAAATACTCGGAATTGACCATATAAAAAACCTCAAGTATATGTTTTGCAATTTTAACAATGGATAAAAATATTGAAATTTGTCACAAATTTTGTATAGCAAATATAATTCAGATGCCGAATCGCTGAAAATGTTACAGCGAATCGACTTTAGCTAAAATATGTGCATGTGAATGACAAATGAGTGAGTAGTCGTCCTTAACTGAAGTTAACATCGATAAAGTGAGGGAAATAGTAGCTGAAAATTGCCGCTGAAATTTCTCGTGTCTCGTGTATCAATTCGTACTATTTCATGTGAATGTTTTCGTATAAAATTCATTGCCGCCCGATTGGTTTCGAAGACTCGACTCTTTTTCAAAAACTCTATCGCAAAAGATCGCTGAAGACATGCTAGAACGAGTCAGTTCAGAACCCATATTAATAATAGGATTTATAATTGGTGATGAGTTATAATTGGTGATGGGATACGATTTTGACATGCGAAGCAGTCAACAACCTTTGAAAGGCGCCTCTCAACTGAGCCGAAATCGAAAAAATACGTCAGAGTCGCTCAAAAGTCAAGGTGTTGTTGGCTGTTTTCGTTCATTATCGCGGAGTTGTGCATTCGAGTTTAAATAAAGAATATTATCTTGGCGATTGAGAGAGTTCTCAAAAGTTCTCAAAAAAGCCTAGATTGGAAAGAAAACTCATGAATTTTGCATCATTCACCATCTCACAAGGCCATCACTACTGTGAACGAATTCTTGGCTCTGATATGACTCCGGCTGAAATTTTTCTTTTTTTTATCACTATGAGTCATCCGTTTTCAATTGATATAGATGACACAAGAGAAATCACGGTTAGAATTATCTATCGTCATTTCCGAAAAATGAGTTTAGAAAACGTATTATTTTGGCAGGGACAAAATTTGAAGACGGCACAAAATATTTTAATAAGTAATAAATATTTTGTGCTTTATTGACCAATTCTCGGTAATTTTGACAATATTTAAGTTGTGTTCAAATAGTTGCTACATAAGTTGCGAGAAAAAAAAAACAAGTATAAAATTTTTTTTAATTAAACAAAACAAGTAGTAAATATTTGTCATCGAAAATGACATTACTATGCCTCAAAATATTCTCCATGAATACCATTACGCTTTCACATCTGCCTAAATCAATTTTGGAGACACTCCTGTCTGATTTAAATGAATTGTTGCGAAACCAAAAATAAGTACCCTTCAGGTGACTCCTATACAAATGATCGATTTAAGCCATAAATTTTGTTTATTGAATTAATGATTTCTTCTTCTTAGTGTTTGAAATCGGCTATTATTTGTCAGAGTTGTCTCACATGTATTTATAACAAACATATTTCATCATTTATTTCCCAATATTTCGGTGGTTTCTTTCCAACTTCATCAGGAGAAAAACTCTTTAAAATTTGTTTTCATTTCATTTTTTCAACTTAATAACTCATATCACAGAACTTAATAATTTAATTTTAACTTATTTATTCAGGATTTAAGCCTTAAGGCCGATTTAATTAAATTACAATATTACAACGTATCTTCTCCATAATTCAATAACAAATGCATTATACAACCTTACAATACTAATGTTATAAAAAAGTTTGTGCATCTTAATAACAGATAAATATGATTTATAGTACGACGGTCTACTTCACTTATTAGAATTTTTCGTTCTAAAATACGGAATTATAACTTTAATTGGAATTTACAGCTACTCTATATGTATAATATAACGAAAAATTTAACAACAGATTAAATGGTAAAAATTAATAACTCCAACTAATTTTTTTAAATATTTAATTAACTAAGCAATTGAGATGCTATACAAATAATGACTTAGAAAAAAAGGAAGAAAAACTAAGAAGTTTAGCGATAATCATTTTCCCGTTCAGAATGAAAAAGAGCAAAAAAAAAAGATAGACAGCAAACTATCTGACGGCAATATCAAAGAAAAAAAAAGGGCTCAAGCGGATAATTGTAGATGAGGAATATCAATGAAATACGCAAAAAGTCTCTTCTTATGAATTATGAAATAAATTTGTATCATTTGCATCTGAAACAGCACCGACAAATAATATCTCGTTCAAAATCTAAGAAATTCGGTCTTTTCTTAGTAATTTCTAATTAGTAGCTGCAGTAGCCAATTAGCTTTGGCTATTGTATTAATTGATAATTCACGGAACTATGACCCTTCTGCTGCCTCCCATACAGTTGACCGGTCTAAACCATATGTTCTTAAGCTCATATCTCTCGAACAGTTGTATTTGTAAACTAATTTAATATTAATTTTTAGTTTAATTTAATGTTAATTTTAATATTAATTTAATATTAATACCATTTTAAATATCTCATTTAACATTTATATTCATTTAACATATATATTTAACATATATATTCCTAGGTTCATATACACATTTCTTTGAGCTGCACTAAGTTCCGTTTAATTAGTAATTTCATCTGACAGAAATTTCTGTAGACTTGGTCTACATTAATATACGTCGGAAGATATTTCATATTTTTTGGGACAAAACAGGGGGCTACAAATTGATTTCGCGGTAACGGTTGCAAAGGTTGCTGCTAGTATCATACACCATAGGTAAAAAAAATTCCCTTATATTCCATTAATGGGATAAGGGAGAACTTCAAGAAAAGGAACCTACTGTTCAGATATATTCGGTTTGAGAAGCTCTTACTATACGTGTCAATGGATAGTTGTATGAGGAACTCCAGCGCACGATAATGTGAATCACTTTTTAAACGAAAAGAAAGACGGTGGAGGTAGAAAAAATATAGAGAGTAGAAAAGCCCGAGATAGTGTTGAGACTTCAAAATTCAATGGAAAGTAAAGATAATTGCATAAAATTTATTTTGTGTTGCAAATATAAAAGGATCGTTACCAAGTCAAAACCAGGCCACAATAACAAAGTCGCAGCTCAAAAACAGAAAGCAGCTGGTATTGATACGACGGTAACATTTGAACATCATTTGGACAAATGAAACGTCCTATAATCGGAATCTAACCTTTGTCTAAAAAAGGACAGCTAAGTTTGTGTACCTATTATTACGGGATTCATCTTTTACATTTTTTTATAATTGATTTATAGCAAATTAAATGAACTAATTATAATTGGTGACAACCACTTCCTTAGTTGATATCAAATTTTTTATTGATGAAATTGTAAGCAAATTTTGTTGTTTTTTGAAATTGTATTGATGAAAATAAATATGAAATAGCAATTTTTTAGCAATAAAGGAAAATATTTTATACATATGTTCTACATCAAGATCATTTATTTTTTAACCATCGAAGGGACGGATCATTGTTGGGGAAAATCTAAGCAAATCTGGCTGATCGTGAATAATAATTTAAATTTAGTTTAACAGTTTAACAAAGTTAAATTCCACGTGTGATTATTTTGAAATACATATTTTTCACGTGAAGACACCACATTTTCGAAAATTGTCTTTTCCTATAGAAAAGTGTAATGAAAGATACGTTCTTTTCCGTACGAAAAGTGTCTTTCATGACACATTACTATGGGAACATTATATCGTATTTACATATTAAGTATTTTAGAAGACACTTTTATGTAGACACTTTCTTTTTGTTGGCAAAATCGTTTTCCAAGATTATTATCTAATCCGATCATGCTTTTCCAGACATTTCAGAAGAAGCTTTTGATATAAAAAGAGTAATAATTGTTTATTTTATTTTCGGGGATATAAAATTCCTCTTCTGCAAAATGTGCGCCATCGCACATCGCTGATAAAGATCTAATATATTATAACAAACAACACATATATTCAAAACAGAAAGGCATTACTTGTTAACAGTGTTGCCAATTCAGTTTTTTTGTTTTTTGCTAAATTAGCTTTTTTCTTAGATTTGTGGGATTTTTTACTGAAATATATCCCAAAGAAAGTCTGAAATAATGAAGTTAAAAGTTACTACAGTTGCTCTCAGCGAAAATGAAAGCGATGACTAACGAAAACGTATTGCGGAGTTGAAAGAATGGTTCCGCGAATGTATTATTAAATCACAGGTTTTCAATCCCAGTGTTCGAGCCATTACACACGAAAATATTTGCAAAATCTATTTAATTTTGCTATGAAGTAGCTTGGAAAAATTTTTATAAAGTAGAAAAGTATAGATAATTCACCCGAAGATTTTAAACAATTTAAATTTTTGTTTAGAAATATTAATATTACAATGCCTTCATATGAATTATAATCGAATTGTATTTTTAAATAGAAAAAAAATTCAAAAAAATGTAAAATCGACTTTTTAGCGCCTTAAGATTGTCACGAAAATACAATGCTGCTACAAATTTAATAAATTAATCCTGTTTCGTTTAAATTTGTTGCACTTGGGGTTTCCCCATTGAATATAAGTGAATGAAAAATTGACACATTCAGTAGTAAAATATTAACATTATTAAAAATCAATTCAATTTTACACAATATCTTGATGTTGTTGATCAATATTTTGAGATAAAGTAGGATTTTAAATCTATTCATTCTATTCTATTCTATCTATTCAATTCTAAATCTATTCATAGTCGAATCATAAGTTTGGTAAAACAAATCAGGAAAAACACTAATTTTAAATTTGATGGATAGAAAATATCCAACATAAGCATATATTTTATTATCTGAATTTAATGTGAACATAATTATTGTTATTTTTATAACTTCAAAAAAATAAAATTGTTTCACAAATATTAAAATATTATCCGGATCAATAAATATATTAACCGAAGTAAATAAATTGTAATCTAAATTTGCGCTTTAGAATGGTGATTGTAGGGTCCTTGGCAATAAAATCTGTTCAGATATTCTAATAGTAAAGTTTAAAGTTTAAAATGCTATCCTAAAAATATTGGATTAACCAAAACAAAGAGGAGATTAATTAGATCATTCTATAATTCTTATAAATATCAATTTTATATATAGCAACAACTTTAAATAAAGATAAACGTCTCACCTTTCAACTTATGGAACTAAAAAAAATTTTAAAAAAATTAGTTTTTTCTCGACTTTTTAAAGCTAATTTTAACCTTTCGAGAAAATCTTACCAAGTGGTTTGATCGTCAATATCAATTACGTGTTACCTCTTATTCGCATCAAAAGGTATATCATCTATGATATAGATGATGTAATTTTTTCAGACCAGATAATCAGTTATCAAGTGAATAATTCTCTCAAGACATACAAAAAGTACCAAATGGAGCCTACAGCAACTTTATGAGCAAATTTCTTGAAAATGTGGCAGCGGTGGAAAATTCGGATAACCACAAAAACCATGCATTTCATATGATTTGCTGACTAAGAGCGTTAGTTAGTTCTTCAACGTTACCTGGAGCCCAGATGAATCTGTCAGATTTATGTCATAGTGCTACGTTCTCCTTAGACATTGTTAAGTTAAGAAACGCTAACACCAGAGTAATTCTATTCGCCGCTTTATGAAAGATCTCCTCAATTCTGTTATAATGAATGTAAATTCTTCTAGTGATATAATTAGTTTAGAAAAATTATATGCAATTACCACAACATACATATAATTATAGCGCTCCATTGCTTAATGCTTATTCCGGAGAATGCATTATCGACTGAATTTATGTCAAACAATAACAGCAATTTATGATTTAATTTTTCTTTTGCTTAAAATTACGATTCTTTCACACGTGGGTGTTTGTACTGCTTAAAATTTAGTCGGCAGTGTCTGCTAGTCATTATCTACTGTACAAATATAAGAGGGATGGAGTCGATTCCACCAGCATTTGTCTGCATCTGCATCTCCCGCCCAAATAGTGCATTAACAATGCCAAATATTTGCACACTGTTCTCATTTTTTTTGAATTGCCCACCACCAACACCACCATCACCACCAACACCAACCTGCAAGCGTCAGAAATGTTAACAGCCACTTCAGAATAGAACAACAAAAAACAACTAACTGTGTTAATATCATTGTTTTCTGTTCAAATAGAATAAAAAACAACTGGATGAATGCGTTGTTCTATTTAGCCAAGACGAATACAAAGTACTCTTCTTTTTGGAATTCTAAAATAACCTTTATGTATTTTGTATGATTCGGTTATGGCTCATTAGTACAGTAAATAATTGCTGTTTATATGATGATTCTTTGTTTTGAAAATCATCAAAGTAACACTCAGTTAGGTAGGTGACATCGATGACATTTTTATTAGGCGACTATAAATTATCATTTGATTGCTAATAATGCCATTGGGCGGCATCATGATTGTGGCATCGTTTGATCGCGGTTTATTTAATGAAATGAACAAATCTAGCGGGGTCAAATCTATCAATCTTAGTGCCCAATTCGCGTTATTTCGGCGAGAGATATCCATACTCTTAAATAGTTTGAGCAGCATTAAAAAGCATTGTCACGTTCGCTATGTGGTATAAAGCGCCATCCTTATTGTAATTGATCTGCATAGTTTTGCGCTCATTCAGGAACCTTGGGCAGTCAATGGCTGCGTAAGGGGGCTACCCGCAGGAATGCGGGTTTTCTCTGATATTGGGTGCAATGCTGCGGTTGTTGTCAACGATGCAAGATATGATTGCATAGTGGCGAGTCAGACCGAATGGGGCGTCTGCGTTAGTGCAGAGGGCCCGTTTGGTAGGATACTTCTGGCCAGTCTGTATTGTAGGTTTAGTGCAGACCTTGAGCCTTATCTGGAGTACATGGATGCGGTGCTACTACAGGCGAGTAGCATTCCGATCATCCTTGGCTTGGACTCAAATGCGTCGTCTCCGATGTGGCTCAGTAAGGTATCCGTGCATTCGCATGGATATCGGAATCACTCGCGAGGGCAGATGCTAAGTGAATGGCTCGTCTCGACGGGCCTTCACGTTGTGAAGCCAAGTGAGCTGTACACCTTTGATAACCTCAGGGGCTGCAGTGACATTGACGTGACGCTAGTGAATGGGGTAGCTAGGTCCAGCTTTGACTTCAGTTGGAGTCTGGCTGGTAGCTTGGGAGTGAGTGATCACAACTTGATTGAAGTTGGGATCACTTGTAGGAGTACTGAGGTTGTACATGTAGATGTCCCTCGTTGGCTTACGCGGAATGTTGACTGGAATGCTTATGGGCAGGGCGTACTCGCCCTGGCTGCTGAGCTGCCAGTGAATGTTTTTGCGGAGATGCCTGTTGATCAACAGGTTTCATGGCTGACGGGGATTTTGCATAGTGCAAACGACAGTATGTTTAGGAGACATCAGAGGACGACTGTTAGGAGACTGAAGTGGTGGTCTAGGGAGCTGACTCTGAAGAGGAGGGAAGTTAGGCGTCTCAGGAGGCAACTCCAGAGAGCAAGACGGACCGAATCGGAGGATTTGCCTAGGTGCAAGGCAGAGTATGCCGAGTGCCTTAGGGGATACAGAGGCATGATTGTCAGCGTGAAAGAAGGGGAATGGAGACGCTTTGTTGAAAGAAACAGAGAGGAGCCATGGGGTCTCCTCTATAAGATATGCCGTGGAACGGGCAAGGATACGCAGTTATCCGCGATCAAGGTGGGTGATACCACTCTGACATCGTGGAATGACTGTGTGGGAGCCCTGATGGATGGATTCTTTCCGAGGGCGGGGGAGCTGAGTTCACCTCTTTTGAGGCTGAATGACGAGGCCCCTGAACTTGAGAGGGCTGAAGTCGATCGGAGCATAGGTCTTGTCCGTTCGCGTAGGTCGCCAGGTATGGATGGGATAACTGGAGAAATGGTTAAGGCCATTTGGAAGGTTATTCCGGACTATCTGGTGGCTTTGTTCAGGCGTTGTGTGCGTGAGGGCTACTTTCCATGTGAATGGAAGGTGGCCCGTGTCATTGTTCTTTTGAAGTCGCCCGATAAGGTTAGGAGTAATCCTAGATCTTATCGTGGAATCAGTCTTCTTCCAGTACTTGGGAAAGTGCTGGAGAGGATTATGGTTGATCGACTGAGTGAGAAGATCTCTGACGGAGCGTGCGTTTGGCAATTTGGCTTTACCAAAGGCAAATGTGCTGAGGACGCCTGGATGCATGTCAGAAATACGGTCAGCGGTTCTGACGCAAAGTATGTCTTGGGGATTTTTGTGGATTTCAAAGGGGCCTTTGACTATTTGGAATGGGGTCCCGTTCTAAATAAGTTAAGGGAGGTGGACTGTCGTGAGATCGGACTATGGGCAAGTTATTTTTCGGACAGGAAAGCTTGTGTGGTGGGTGCGGGTGGGAGGGTCTGGAGGGACGTTGTGCGCGGTTGTCCTCAGGGATCCATCTGTGGTCCATATATATGGAACTTCATGATGGATTCATTACTGAGGCTGCTTGCAGAGGAATGCAGTGTCAGTGCTTACGCCGATGACCTGCTTATCATGGTTGAGGGGCAATCCCGGGCTCATATCGAGCAACGGGCCTCAGCTTTGATGAGTATGGTCGCGAGTTGGAGTGAGCAAGTGGGCGTTGCGGTCTCTGCAGACAAGACTGTGGCAATGTTGCTGAAAGGTAACCTTTCTGCCAGCAGACGGCCTACTGTCAGATTCGCTGACAGTAGAATACGCTGCGTGACGGAAGTTAGGTATTTAGGGGTGACTGTGGGGGAGAGGATGACTTTCATTCCTCATGTTAGGGAGTTAGAGAGGAGGCTGACCTGTGCCGTTGGCATGGTGAGGCGCATCCTACGGACGGATTGGGGGCTTTGTAGGCGTGCTGTTCGTATTGTCTACCGCGGCTTATTTGTTGCTTGTGCAACATATGGGTCGTCGGTGTGGTACGAAGCAGTCACGTCCTCTGCAGGATATCGTTTGATACAGTCATGCCAGCGGGTGATTTTGCTTGCTTGCATGCCTGTATGTAGAACGGTTTCCACGGATGCTCTGCAGGTTTTGATGGGAGCTGTCCCTCTTGACTTAGAGGTTCTGCGTCGAGCAGTAGACTTCCGGGTGAAGAGAGGATGCTCTGTGGCTGGTATAGACCTGGTGAGGGATGTACAGGCCATTGAAAATCTGAGTAGGGCGGAACGCAAGGCAGTTTTGGGAGAATGTGTGACAACCAGATGGCAAGCCAGATGGGATCAGTCACACAAGGGTAGAGCCACGTATGCTTTTGTGCGGGATGTTTGTTTCGTCAATGGGAATCCTGACTTTGGTTTTAACCTGAGTCTGGGTTTCATATTGACGGGGCACGGTTCTCTGAACGAGTTTCTGCACAAAAGAGGCCTGGCTGACAGTAGTGCTTGTGACTGTGGGCATCAGACAGAGGATTGGAAGCATGTGTTGTGCGACTGTCCTCTGTATGATGATATTAGGGATTTGGACGCATTAGGGATTGTGAGGGTTAGGGATAGTTGGGACGTGACGGACATGACATCGTCAAGAGATAGACTGGCTGGAGCTCGTCACTTTGCAGGCAGGTTGTTTGCAAGGCGCCGGGCTAGGAGGGAGCGTTAGGGGTTATCTTTGTGGATTAATTGGGGTTAGGGATTGGGGGCTCTGCTGTGAAGATGCACTGTCATGTGTGTTGCGCAATGTGCAATGCATGTGGAGGTGTGTTGGAGTAGCATCCCTCTGTACTCTTCTTCTTCTTATTCTTCTTTTCTTCCCTTCCTCTATTCTTCTCCTTCTCTTTTTCAGTTTTGTAGGCGTTTGCATTGCGGGAAGGCATGTAGCTGCAAATTGTTGCAGGTGCATGGCTGCGCTTTGCGCAGACGGCTACGGTGGACGACCAGTTCCATGCGAGGTATGATGTAGCGAAACTGGAGCAGCTTTTGTCTGCGAAACCCTGACCAGAGGGTTTTTTATTTTCTGGTAGCACGGGAGACCAGGGGCCCCAGGAACATTTTGTTTTTGCCTGGTCGTGGTGTAGGACCCCTTGTGGGAGCATCGTGCTGGCTGTGGTTGTCTGAACATGCGTTTCTACGGATCTTGCATTATTTCAGGATCTCCTGAAGGTAATGCGAGAACTTGGGAAACACTGTTCTTCGTCTATCCGAGGTGTCTAGATAGGCCTCACTCCTACCCGGGAGGAAGTTCACTTCATACCAGTGACTTCAAAGGTACTTTGGCAGAGAGAGGAAATATGCCCCGAGGAAATTTTTCTAAGGGGACTGTTTCCTATTTCTAAGGTGCTTCGACTAATCCTTCCGGGATTAGTTTGAGTTCCCCAAAGGGGCGCTGGCTGTCGCAAACACGTTCAAGAACAGTCCCATGTGTGGTGGCACACCGTGAGTAAGGCTATCAAAGCGAGACCCACGTTAAACCCGACAATTGTTGTTGTAATTGATCTGCAGCACCTGCCGTAGACAGTAGCGGTATTAAAAACATAATTTTTGAAGAACTAAAGTGACATTTTATTGGTTCATGGACACCTGGTAAATACCGTATGGATGGGCGTCGTTTCATATGCGAAAATTTTGTCTGTTTGTCTAAAGATAATTTTCTGAAAAAACTGGGGTCCTTGCTCTGAAACCCAGTCAGCGAACAAACATCATTGCGTATGGTCATTAACTGTGACAAGCCCAAGTCCCGATGCAAAATTCGACAAGCTGAAGTATGCGAAAGTCCGAGTTCATACGCATGGCGAGCAAACCACTGATTCCGGTTCTCCTGCACACTCTCACGAACAGCGGCGACGTTCTTAGTTATGCAGGCATTACTTTGACGTGCATGAGTTGGCTAGTCTACTTTGAAGGACCAACGAATCTGCCGTCAAATTGGCGCAAAGTGCAAATTGGCCATTAAATTTTATCAGTTGCAAAATCTAAATGTTACTGGTGAAAAAGAGATCACTGATCGAAAACTGTAAGATGTTACTGCAGTCTTTGCAAGTTGGGAGGAGGAATCTGCAAACACCAAGTTATTTACATGCAATAACAGTTAATCGTGATTGGTATGGGGATATGATAATGGAATATTTTGTGTAGAAATTGCAGGATCAAAAAATCAGTTCGGTAAATATTTTCATTGGTTCATAAATTATTTCCTTCTCGTACGAATTTTTTCCTAGTGAATGATACAAAGGATGCCACAACTCTTTGTGTCTTTGGGGGAAAAACATATTTCTTAAAAAAGTGAGACCGTTATCTCTGTAGAGGAGTATCCCTGCAATAGGAATCACCAGCCTTGTAGTGGTATTCTTTTCGGTCATTTATGGATTGTTGGCTGCCACATCTTGCAGACAGGTTCGAAATATTTACAATTGCAAATATGCATTTTCGTAATTATGGAGCGTATTTGCTTTCAAAAACTATAAATGTTCAAAACAAGCTGTTGTGGCCGCTGTGGCATTTTGGAAGACAAAAATGACTTAAGCAGATTCCAAGTTGGAATACTTTTCAGTATAATAAATAAATGTAAAGCATTCCTGAACAACTTAAAGCAATATCGTTGAAAAAGTGCTAATACTTTTTCCCAAAACATTGAATAATTGCAATTTTCAAGATTTGTACTTTAGCATTTTGTCATTTTTTCACGTAGAAGTTAATCTATTGGTTTTTAAAAGAATATAATGTAAGCATTTGTTTCCAGTTTTTTTATTATTACTTTTAGAGGAACCACAATTTAGAACCCCACTGTGCAGTCCCAATGTGATACTGAAAATTAACTGATTATGAAAATTAAGGATGAGTAGGAAAAGAGGCTCCGTAGTGAGAAATGTATACATTGATTTATTTAACCAATAACCTTTGTTTTTGCTGCATTCATATATTCTATAAATATATATTTTTTATTGTTTACCTAATATTTTTGCAATTTTTAAGAAAAAAAAAAAACAATCTTGACACTTTTCAAACGGTTTTTAGATGTTTTTCTTTCTATCAGCAACATTTGGCTTATGCGATAAGTATGTTCTTAATTACAATTTTCGCTCTCCCTAGCGTAGGGTGTACAGGGGTCTCTGCATATTAACCAGAATTCCATATTAACATAGAGATATTTAAATTATAATTAAACGTTTGCCCGTATTATTCAAATAGAATTGCAAAATAACAGAAAAAACCCTGCAATGGGAAAATATTTACGGAACTGAAAAAAATATACGATGTATATAAAATATTTATATGAAATACACGAGAAAAAAATTATATAAACATAAACATGCGAATCATAAAGACCAAGAAATATCAAACTCTTGAATGTGGGTCATTCATATGGAATATCTAGCTGCGATGGTATTTTTTTGCAGATCATACATGTATTTAAGTCGTTTCAGTTTTTGGTATTCTGTAGTTATTGCTTGCAATTTATTCTGGGAGTTTTTTCTAATCTTAAATCGGTTAGTCCTTCTGGTTTTGATTGGGTTTGGAGCTAATGCTAATGAGTTTTTGCTTAGCTTTTATTTGATTATGTAAACTCAACCGATACTGCACAAATTCCACTGGATACATATTTTCCTTGGGATTGTTGTAGGGGGTTAAGGTGTCCTTTATAAGGTGTCCGTTGTAAGGTGTCCTTTATAAGGCGTCCTCAACCACATTGGATTTACCATGTTTGTCTTCTTCATTAGTTTCAAATGGTTGCAATTCCGAGTCCATCGAACAATCTGTCTTGTAGGGGATTTTATATTCATTAGGCATTTGAGTAGCTAATGATCTGTGATCAGCTTCACCAGCTCACGTTCGGCATAATCTCGAAATTCTTGGACTGCCCATGTAATCGCAATTGCTTCACGTTGTACTCGTATAGTACAGTAAATCCGTTCGGTGCTAGAAAGGAGCCTGTTGGCATACTCAGTAGGATGCTTATCTTCACCCCATGAAGGAGAACTACCTTCAAAATAAATGGTTCGCAGTAAATAGTTTGCTGAAGTATAGGTGCGTTTGTCTGTAGTTTCTTTAAATGTCTACAAGCTTCCTGTTACTCTTCTGCTCATCGCCATTGCACATTCTTGTTTGACTGCATTGCCGACAGCTTCGAAACGTCGTCCAACGATGGTATGAATCGGCGATACGATGAACAGGCTTGTAAAAACGAAAACAATTCCTTGGGTTCTTTACGTTTACGTTGTATCTGCCATTTTCTCAGGACAAATACTAATAAATCTTGGCGTAAATAAATGTTCCAGATACTTTACTCCCTTGTGGGAAAATCAGTATTTCTTTATGTTGACTTTGAGTCTAAATTTATGCAGTTCTTTTAATATTAGACCAAGATCTTTCAGGTGCCATTCAAATGTAGAAGAACATGATATCGTATCGTTCAAATATATTAAGATGACAACATTTGCAAGTGATAACTTAAAACCATCCATTAACTGCCTTTGAATTTACACATGCCAAATGGAGTGACAAATGCCGTTTTGTCTTAATAATCTGGATGAATACCTATCTGCCAATATCCACTTTGTTAAAATCAAATTTGAAGTTTTGGCCTCATGCAATATGTCATCTATTTTTGGTAGCGAATATCGATCGGATTTGATGAATCCGTTGAGTTCACGATAACGGGTTTCTTAAGAATCATTACAATTGGTTCAGCCCAAGCAGATTGATATTCTATAATTATCCCTAACTCAAAAGTCCTAGACACTTCCTCTTACAGTTTGCTCCTCCTTTTCAATGACAACCGGTATTGTAAACTTGTAATTGGTTCGTTATCTTCGGCATGAATGCGGTGAAAAGCAAAAGTTGTAGTGTCTGTGGGGTTTTGTAATATACCTTCATTGCACTGCAATAACTTGTCCGATTGTTTCTTTTGTTCTTTATTAATATTATAAACATCTGATTCCTTTAAGAAATGTATTTTCTTAGAATAGAAGGGAATAAAATTGACTTCATTATGCTGAGACTTCCTTAGAAGCGAGATAAGAAGCGAATAACTTTGTCACCGGCTCCGGTAATTGCACATTCGGTACAGAATACTTCATTATCCTAATATTTGCCTTGACACAGCGCTCTTCGAGTTGCTGATATTGTCGAGACTGATTCCCTCAGCCAAATCAACTGTTTGACTTGTTTCCATTGCAATTATTGAGACTTTTTGTCCCTTAAAAACATTATTTTTAATTTCTCCTTCGAAACACCATGCTTGCTCTCTGACCTATATTGAGCACTACCTCAGCGCAATAGTGCTCAGTTTCCAGCCGGATTTAGCAAATAAACAAATATAATTGGGTGTACTTTGCCACCAATTTTTATTCACAGATTGTCATCATAACTTTTCCTCTCGTTATAGGCCCATCAGAATCTTCTTCAAATTGGTATTCGCAACTCTTGTCTTGGCACCACTATCAAACATAGCTTCCCCTTTTTCGCCAAATAAATTCACTTGAACCACCAGCAAATTGTGGTCAATAGCGGAGTTTGCTTCAAGTGATTACTACCAATCTGGAAAATTGGCTCTATTCACTTTCGAATTACCACATCCATAGCAAACAAATGTTAATCTATTCGGAATTTCATTCTGGTTCGGATGATTCTGCGATTAGCTGATTAGCTGCTTACCCGAGCTTTCTTCCCGTTTCTGAGCCTGCCTTTGTTTTTTCTTTTGATATACGTCCGCAGTGTGATCTTTCCAATGACAATATTTGCATTTCAAACTTTGCTGTTTCTTTTTTGCTTCATAGCCATTGCATGTCGATCTTGGTCCATTGCCCTTCTCTTGTTGGTGTGATTCAGCAAAACTCACTTCCTCGAATGTTTTCACTTCTTCTCATTTAACCCTTTCTTCAACTGATAATGCAGGAGGCCATATACGACGTTCAGTTGAAACTCCTCTATGATTGAAACCTTCAGCTGCGATAACAATAAACGTTTCTTGCAGGTGGAATTATCAGTAGGTTGTGGTTTCTCATTTTCAAAGAAGTCGAGGAGTATGCCCCAATCGTCGATTGATGGAGAAAATGTGGTGTGGATGAGTGCCTTCGCATCTTTAAACGTGCGCACAAATTGCTTCACTGCAATTCGCAGTGGTATTCCTTTTAGGACATCTTCATCTTCTACACCTACGACGTCCTTAAGTACAATTATAGACGCCAGAAATTCTTCTACCCACCGCGGAATCACGCCGACCACTAAGGCGAGCAGTGCATTTAGCAAAATGATTGATCTCCAGCTCATTGGAGAAAGTTGCCTTCTTTTTCAGAAACAAAATTTCACTTCCAGAATCTTCTTTTAGTCTAGGCGTTTGTAGAGAACTCTATCCCTGTATAATCGTTGGTTGCCAGTAAAATAGACTTACTACGTGGGTTGTAACTCATGGAGCAAAAAAAAAAAAAAGAACTATTCAGTTTCAGTTTAATTTTGGTTGATTTTTATTTTAAGCCCAGTTCAGGATTTCCAGACTTCAGCTCTCCAAATATTCGTAGTTAATTGCCCTCATACTGAAAATTCTATGCATTTTATACACAAATCTAAATACAAAAGTATGGAAGATATATTGAAAACAAAAGGATACAACCATCTAACGTTAATAAAGAAAATTATGGAAAATGTATATATTTTGAGTAACCCTTCTCAGTAGTCATTTACCACACTTCTCCACTTTTGCGTCAACGAAAAAGAACGGCGATGAAGTTTATGTTGATCGTTTTTTAAATGAGTTAACGAAAATATTTATCCAAACCAGAGATAATTGGAGCATAAAACTCCTTATCTATCTATATATGTACAAATATAAAAATGAATCGTGGTTTGTTCCGATGCTTAAAACTCCAGAAC
>JAHXMU010000813.1:705522-812846 GCA_019455685.1 Philornis downsi
GTTCTGGAGTTTTAAGCATCGGAACAAACCACGATTCATTTTTATATATATAGAGATTATAAAAAAGTGGTATAACTTCCCGACGGCCATCCTGTGTAAGCAAGTATTCTTCGTATGATATTTCTCTGAGCAGGGATCAAATCTGTGTGTTGACGGATATTTCGAACAATCGACCAATCGAAAAGCTTAATAAAAATTGATGTTTAGAATCGCGTTTAACGATAGGCCCCAATTCAGTTTGCCTAAATCTACGATGCGCGTAAGCTCACCGAATTTGTAAGGAGCTTTTCCATATTCCCTTTATGGGAAGTAATGTAATTTGTTTTTCCTTTTTTTAAAGAGCCTTCAAAGTTATGCAATTTAAGACTAAAATATGTACATTCTTACAAAAATTCCAATTAATTTTAATATTATTGGCCTGGTTTGGCGGAAATGTAGTTATCCCTCCTAGATAATCCAAAATGGATTTTCGTACGGTTTGGATGCATGGGCGACTGCTAGCTAATTAGGTATAGGCGAAGATACAACAATTTGTCTCTTTTATGAATATTTGGTCACGTGCCAGGTTTGATATCTGCGTTTTGGCGCAAATTTTTGCACTTTTTATTTATAAATATTAATTTCATGACGAATTTATTAATTACCACAAGCTGCCATAAATGTTTCGCAAATAGACACAAGCGTATATAAATATTGTTTTCCATTTAATAAAGGAAACGGAAATTACCAACAAGAAGCAAACAAAACAAATTATATTTGTTATCTGTTATAGTGACTCTAATGGTTGGGAAGGGGGAATGAATGCGGTTCAATATATCTGAAGATGTTTTGATCATTTGACTTGGTACTAATACTGAACACTTACAGTAAAATGTAAATGATAACAATTTGTTGATGTAGTTGATCTTCTTGTGGGATTTTTGGTTCACAAAAATTTTCAGATATTCTGTTTGTAGAAATATTACTATGATACCATCTTAGCTGATTTCGAATAGAAAACCGGTGGATGCAATCCCCAGCGCCATGAATGGTGTGCGGGGTTTGGCGGAAGATAGGCGGGGCTGATTGCATCAACTTCTTCCCATGTTTAGTCTGTTTTTCCAATTGAAATATAATGAATGATCGCTTACTATTAAAAAGTGCGTGCACTGTAATGGTTGTTTCCCGTATCAGTAGTTGTTTCCCGTAGCTGTTAATTTTCCAGTAATTCATAGTGTCATCAATGCTCTCTCTTCATAGCTAACGTGCCAATACATTCAAAAAAGTAAGACCAGTTTTTAATTCAAATTACGCGGGTCTATTGAATTTCAGAAGTATTTTGTTTTTTCATCGGTAACAGACTGACATTTGTGCCAAATTGCGCATCATAAATTCATTAGTATTTGAGCCACGCATAGTTTTGTATGACGCAAAAAGTGATTTCGGTTATTTTTTTTACGATCTATGAATTTGTTTACCAATTTGTTTGTTTACCGAATTTGTCGGAAACAAATCTTTACAAGTGGCGCAAAAAATTCAAAGATGGCTGAGAACAAATTGGAGACAAATAAAGCCCCGCACGACCATCCACCTCTACCGATAAAAATCATGTCAAATAAAACGGAGATTTGACACTCAAAAACAATCGATTAATAATTAGACAGCTTCATAATGATGTTTAAAAGACGCCCGTGTTAAATCACAATTGATGTTAAACACTCCCCAATTGTTCTCACACTGCAATAGCTTTTCGTTAGCTTTTACCAAGAATGCGATTAGTACGCTTCACAACTGCCATATATACCGGATTTAGCACCGGCTGGTCTCCTGCTATTTTCTAAATCTTAAAAAAAGGATTGGAAGAAAGAACAAATAGGCATCTTTTCCTCATGTATAATACATGGACTTAATTTGTTTTTCCAATGAAATATGCACTAACAACCACGCCCATAATTAAAGTGGTGCTATTAATAAGTGTATGAACTGGGAATGTTCCTTACCGTATCTATTAATTTTCAAGATAAATCGCTTCCAGTTAACGGATAATTGATGAAAAAAATTAGAGAAATATCGGAAAATTTTTCCTAGTGCACTACATTTTTACAACATACCAACTGATTGTCAAGTAAGTGAATGTTTCAAAAAACCTCTCTCCTTGCGAATACTGTAAGACTATCTTGCTTAGTGCCAGTTATAAATATTATATTATTATTACGCCAACAATTAGTGTGCTGAATATGTTTCAGCCTTTGTTTCCATGTATCCGTTATTTAATTTAAAAACAGGACCAAATGTAACATACTTGAATATTACTTTTTTTATAAAATAACATGCAATTTTTAGTATTTAATAATAACCCATTTATTGTAAAGGATTGAAAGAACGTAAGAAATTTAGGAAGATGGGTTCTCATCCTGCGTAATCTCTAGTGGAATCGCAATATTTACTTCAGATACTTTAAGTCAATGTGGGCAAATTGAAATTCGTTATGGCATAAATGCGAAGAACATTTTCCTCTGTCATTCGTCCAATTCTTAAAATATTGGTTCCGATATCCCTCTAAACTTTGTGATAGACCATTTGCGTCATTTCTACAAAAATAATTCTTATTAAACTACTTTAAAAATGAGTAATCAATAGAAGTCGCTCATTGCGGTAATTTTACTGGAATTTTAAATTTATTTCGGCCAATTTCTGGCATAGCAGTCTGCATTTTAGGGGTTTAACATTTCTCACCTTGGGTAATCTTTTGGTGAATAAATCATCCACTCGTACCCACCCTAACTTTATTTCATAGATAGATAGGTCACAGTCAATCTAAAACGGAGTCGGAAAAACAATATCACGGCTTAACAAAACTGCAAGTGTAGATGGCCTGGTGATAGAGGTATTGAGGATTGATCATAATAATAACTCAACTCGTGAATCTAAAAAATTCGGTCCAGGTATATGAACCAACTGTTATGGAATGAGTCTATTACCCATTACATGAAAGTTATTTTCGAGTACGAACAATTTTTCTTCTGCTAAACCAATTTTGCATATTTGCAATTTCAAAGTTTATACAACATTTTCGTAAAAAACCCAACAAGCTCCAAGATCAAGCACTTCGGGCTCTTTCGTGCTTTCATCGGACATGCTTAAATTGATGTACATTTTTATGAAAATCAGGGTTATTTACTTATTTTGTAACTTAGTATAAAAAATAAATAAAATACCGCCAGTCAGAAAATTAGCGGATAATCCAGCTGTCCTTACAGTAAGTTTGCTGATCATGAAAACTTGCATTAGAGGTTAAAGCGATTCTACAGTGGAAAAATACTCCAAATAGAACCGAATAGTAAACTTAGTATAACTCTCATGCAAAGGATGTAATAAAACAAATACTGTCAGTCTGAAAATTAGCGGGTAGTCCATTCGCATCTTGCAATAAGTTTGCTGATCATGTTACACAGTAAATGAAGGCGGCCCCAAAACTAGTCGACCTAGCAAAGTAGACATACAAAAGTTGGGAATTTTGTTTTCCTTTTAGCTCGAGGCACTTTTTTTGTTAGTGATATTCAGTAGTTTCTATGCCCTGTTTACAGACCCCACCTCTTCATTGTTGGTAAATCTTTTCCCACCGAATCATTCTTTTAAGTTTGGAAATAGAAAATAGATGGAGCTAAATCCGGCGAATACGGTACGTGATGAAGCAATTCGAAATTTAATTCATTAATTTTAATCAGCGCAATAGTGGATGTGTAAACTGGAGCAATGTCTTGATGTAACAACAGTTTCTTTTTCGCCAAACACGGCCGTTTTACCATAATTTCACCGCCTAAACGCTGCAATAAATTAGCATAAATTTGCCGTTTCCTTTCTAAAGATAATCAACAAAAAAAAAAACCCTTTTTGCGCACAGCTTCCTCATCTTCGAATCTTCGGTCAATATACGATGTGTAGCATTTTTTGGTTGGTCATCATCATTGGTCATCCAATACCATTTTGTGGATTTTCTTAACCGTGTCTGGCATGGACACCACAATTGGTCGACCACTACGGCGTTTGTCTTGGCAGCTCGTACGGCCTCGTTTAAACTCTGCTACCCAATATTTTATTATTTTATTTAATATTATATTATATTTAATATTAGAGTAGAATCTAGCTCGGAAACATTGAATTACATAACGGTGGCCAATTTTTTTCTATGTTTACAAATTCGCTGAATTCGTTTACTTCTGATGGCTCAATTACAAATACTAAACAACAACAACAAATTTAAATCATATGGTTTATAATGTTGCCACCTTGCACTAACATAATTGTTTTCAAACTACTGGCACTATCTATACGTCAGATCGGATAGTTTTGGGACCGACCTCGGAATATCATAAGCATTTGCATCAAAGGTTGAGGCAGACTTGCGATTCTCCAGAAGAAAAATACTTAAAAAAAATACGAGGTGGAGTGTTGTAATCTTAAAAAATTTACTCAGTTGGAAAATAACTCATTTTCATCAAATATTTTGATAAAAAACAATTGAAAATAATTGAAATGACTTCCACGATTCGCCTCGAATGTGCTACATGGAATGTTACAGTGGGAAAGCTTTCGAATGCATATTCTTAAGTCTTACAAATTTGTTGGTTTTGTTTGGCAACCTTTCGCAGTGACACCGCAAGAAACCAGTATGGAAATTTCAGTCAGATG
The DNA here is from genome assembly GCA_019455685.1 of Philornis downsi. Classification (NCBI taxonomy): domain Eukaryota; kingdom Metazoa; phylum Arthropoda; class Insecta; order Diptera; family Muscidae; genus Philornis; species Philornis downsi. The sequence goes on from JAHXMU010000813.1 coordinate 710,194, forward strand.
AACTGAGATCCACACATTTTTCCCCTAAAGCGAAAATGTGCTGCGCCATAACAGAACGCACAATAAGAAAAGCAAACATGATGAACTCACTTGTTAGAAATCTCTGTCTATCGTTTAGGAATTGGTTTTTGCCAAATCGAGGTACACTAAGGAGCGTGACAATTCAGACCATTTTCATTCGTAGAACTACGTTTAATAGAAGCCTGATACTGATACTGAATCTAGTGTAATTGAGTGTAATATACGAATTTTGAAATAAATGGGTTAAATTAGATATTTTGTATCGGGCGCGGTTATTCGTTCAATTTTTGCACGTCAAACCAAACATTTTAAAGTAATTCAATTAATAAAAAATTAAGTTACTGCAATTTACGTATTAGATTATACCGTGTTAAATTTCGATAAATCGGTCAATTTGTATAGGAGATACTTCAATGGGAGTGATTACGAATTTCATTTTCATTCCTAGAATTAAGTTTATCAAAAACATAATCTGCGCCAAAATTTGACTGAATTCTATACAACTTCTTGCAAGATATGAAGCTAAGAATATGTGTGTTAAATTTTCCATTTTTATAGGAATGGGAGTGGTTATTAGTTTGAATTTTTTCAAGTTTTACCAAGCATTATAAATCAATACAACTGAAGAAACGTGGCATCTAAGCAAACGCTTAGCCTACATTTAATTTGGTTGAATTTAGTGCAACAGAGTAAAAGACATGAAGCTAAGAATAAATGGCTTAATACTAATGGCATTATGGAGCTATACAAAGGCCAAAAACGTACGTTAATGCAATCTACGAATTAGGAGTTACAGCAAAAATCTTGAATTTTGAAAAATCGTTCAGTTTGTATGGGAGAAACCAGAATTTGCGTGCCGATATTACCCATCTAAAATATTCAACTATGATCGGAAAAATAGTAGGACGTACTAAAGTTTTAAGAAGAAGACTTATGGTTGTAGAAGGAAGACTTATGATAGTTATCTATTTAGTCGACCAGCTAGCAAGATAGACGGACGTCGCTGAATCAATGCATATTTGAGCAAAATATACTTGATTCTTTAAAGATTTCATTCCGCTTGTCTCATTTTTTCCATATAAAATGTTAGATATCATTCATTTCATTTTTCATTTTTTCTAGTTTCTTGAAATTAGCTTATTGCAGAATTTTCGCCATGATTATTCCATAACAAGCCTGGCCATGTGATAAATTGGTCAGAGAGGTTCTATTCCAGCTAAATATTGGTAGCAACATATGGAAACTTTTCAGTAATGAATTTAAGGCACTACCCAGGACATTGCGACAAAAGATTCGTTAGAGGAATTAGGTCAATGAATTCAAAGAAAGCACAAAGGATTGGGCCAATTAAATGTACCCCTTAGTATATCTCGGTCATCTAAGTATAAGTTAAGTATATCTAGGTCGTCTAAGTATATTTCACATTAGAATCCAAAGTCTACCAAAGTCTTTCTATCGGCAGTTTCAAGACCTATAATTGTGCAAAATTCAATTACAATCCATTTACGAGTTCTTCGAGTTTTTGTACGTTTTTCCAATTTCAGGCCATTTTAAGGAGATCCATATTACGCGAATATCAATTTAATCAGTTATACATTGTTTGCTTTGATTCTTTCTAAAACTTTGTGAATTCTATATTACAAATCTTGAAACGATTGAATCGAACCGCTTGAGCCAGGAAATCATGTCTGACACATTCAATTTGCAATTCATGGGATTTAAATATAAATAAAAACAGCACTTAAATTTGCATATCCATTAAAACTACAACAATAAATTGTTTGTCTGTCATTGATGTCTTTGCTGTTGATTCAAGAACAGGGTTGAAATTGCGTCAATTTTTTACGGTTCCCGGTGCCGCTATTAGATATCGACTCTAGCTCTGCCAATGATAAATTCTTTAGTAATAATCATTAATAATGCCAGCATATGAAATTAACAGATTGTATTGCACTGATCGATGGCAGTTCTATAGCTTTTCAAATTGTTATGACAAATCTTGCTTGATTGGTTGAGGAAGTTATGCATTTTATGAGCATACAAAAACACACAGATATTATAGATAGACAGATATGTTTTCCCCGTTTTATAGTTGATCTGATAAATATTACAAAATCGATTCTATCGATAGCACACTTAGCGTCATGTAATAAATAGAAATACGCTTAAATCCATTTGCTATGTGTCCATATAGATAAAAAAATTAAGTTAAGAGAGCAAAACAGCGACAACAATAATCAATACAACATTGACAACTTGTGATTAGTCAACAACAAGAACAGCTACAACAACGACGCCAACTATTTCTCAATTAATTGATTCTTGTTCAATTGTCACTATCCCACTGCCGCCATATTTGCCAACGTTTGGCCGTTTAAGCGCGCACTTTCACTCCGGTGAGGAAGGAGGAAGTCCGCGGTGGGAAATGCGCCGAATGATTTGTTGAATGGCGAATGCACTGAAAAGGTTGAATTTAATAATAGTTTCGATGTAAAATTAATCATAAAAAATTTTGCATTTCCTCAATAGAGCATTTATTCCTGAATTAAATATCCAATTAAATTCTATTGGACATTTATAAATGGTTCATGGTGGAAAGCAGCAGGCAGGAAGAAATATGATTGATTGTTCTCTCTGATATTTTAACAAAAAATATTTTATCAGGAAGTTAGTTAGTTAGTGGAATCACTGCTTTTGTAAGTTCACAAGATTACGTTAAATATCGTCAACAACATTTTCTGATATGAATGTCTTAATTATAACAGAATAAATTATCCTTAAAATCTTAATTCCTTCGAAACTTTAGAATCTAACAAATCCAGATGATAACAAACAAGATCTGGATCGGGGTGAAAGGTTAGGTTAGGTTAGTGTGGCAGTCTGAATAGACAGACTCACTTAGACTGTATAGTTCATTGTGATACCACGGAAACTAGAGATATGGAACTCAATAGTTTCCCTCATTGAACCATCCTGAGCGCCTCGGTAATCTCTTAAGTCGGACAATATCTATATAATCCAGATCTCCTAGGTCCCTAAAGAAATAAGAGTCCAGTGTTGATCCCCGACTGTTCGCCAGGGCGGCAATTGCAGAGAAGATGTTCTATTGACTCCTCCTCCTCTTCATCACCACAGCTCCTGCAGAAGTCACTATCCGCAACCCCCAATCTCACTGCATGTCTTTTAATCAGACAGTGTCCCGTCATGACGGATACAAGTAATGAGACGTCGGGTCTTGATAGCGACAGCAATGTGTGTGAACGCTTCAGATCGGGCAGACTCCCACCTACCATTTGCAACTAAAAATGCTCAATCTCGTAGTAGGAGCTTGCAAGTGGCCAGAGTCATGCCCGCGGACTCAAACTCGGCTGAAGTCTGTAAGGTTGTTCGTAGTTTTGCTAGTTCTTCCGCTCTGCAGTTCCCTGGTATGTCCTTGTGGCCCGGCACCCACATGAGGTGAATGTTTAAATGCTGAGTCATCTCGTTAAGAGATCTGCGGCAATTCAGGGCTGATGTTGATTTCAGGAAGATATAATCCAGGGATTAAATGGCAGCTTGACTGTCATAGAATATGTTAATCCCCACCGTTGTGAGGACGTAACATCTCAGCCATTCTGCCACTTCCCTAAGGGCCAAAATTTCGGCCTGATAAAAACTACAGTGATCAGGTAACGTTCTTGCAATACTTTGCCCTAGGTCTTTGGAATATACCCCGAAACCTAACTGACTACTTAATTTTCAGCATAGAAGTGCAGTCAGTTCTACACTCTCTATCCGGTATAAGTATATGGTACTTTTTGCCGAACAGTGGTTCAGTAAGGATGTAGTCATTAGTCCCTGTTATGTCAGGCACCATGTTAAGGATCACGCTGTGACCGTAACCACTGTTTGACCACTGTGACAGCTTTCTTAGTTTACAGCTGCAGCTACGGCAGTCTGTATGCTTATTATGTCCAGAGGGTAAATGCAAAATTACATTTAGTGCACCAGATGGGGTGGTACGGAGAGCACCTGCAATACACAGACTATCATTCTTTGGACCTTGTCCAGTATCCTACAGTATGTGAACTTCTCAAGAGCCATCCACCAGACGATAACACCATACAGCATTATCGGTCTTGCCACTGCAGTATACAACTAGTGAACAATGCGAGACCTTAATCCCCATTGTTTATCTATTGCCCTCTTGCACGCATATAGCGCCACTGTGGCCTTTTTCGCCCTGTCCAGAATGTTGAGTTTGAAATTCAGCATCTTGTCCAATAACACACCAAGGTATTTTGCACAATCCGCGAAAGGAATTTCTGTACCTTTCAGGGAGATAGATTCCACAGGTGGAATCCTGTATCTCCTGGTCAACAGAACCACTTCGGTCTTGTCTGGATTTACTCCGAGACCATCGGGATCAAATCTCGGCAGCAAAGATTAGTTTTGGAAAACGTTATATTGAAAGATTAGTTTATAGGCACTTTTCCAAAAATGCAAATATAATCGTATAAAAAAGCACCAAATTTGTCATTATCCGAACGAAATTTTATTCTTTCAAATGTTGGTCGTAATTGCGTCTAACTGAACCCATTTTGAGGTTTAAATTCTCAACGAAGCATTCGAACATTCCGAGTGACACGAGTGATGTTGGCTTCCAATTCTTTATTCTTAGCCAAGTAATTTTCGTTCTTAAGTAGCCTCAAGGGAAAAATTGTGTGTGATATCACATAATATAGACGACCTTTTCCCAGAATAAACATGTCAGAATAGTTCGACAGCTTCATCTGTCATATAATCCTTATTGGAAAAATATCTCTATACAAATCATTTTATACACGCAATTGTACTGTGCACCTCATGTGGTACGGGATATACATATGTATGAAATATGTTTACATTTAGATTATATGATTTAGTTGGAACTGTAGAAATCACCATATCTCATTTTTAAGCATTTCTAAGTGCTTTGGATAAAATTTGGACTTGGTGTTAGATCCAGACTATACGAAGGAGGCATTAGAACATCCCAACAAGTCCCACAGATTTTTCAAAGTGCGCCGCTTAGCGTCATCCTGATGGACAGCCGCTTCTTAGCGATTACATGCTTCAGACGGTCCAATTGTTAACGGTACAGGTTAGAATTAAGAGTTTCGGAGTTCGGACAGCAGATTATAGCAAATGGCAATACCGCTGACTCACCGCTATTTGAACATGACCGTTTTTTACTTAATGTTGTCGTAAGTAACCCACCAGTCACCATCGGCTTTAGAAATGTTACGATACTCGTGCAGGAGCGATTCACAGATGGAAATTTGATGGTGAGGTTTGAATATGAGGTTTTCTTTTGCGTTAACTCATGTGGCACCCATAAATCGAGTTTATTTTTCTATCCATCGTTATTCTAGTGGTTCAAAATAGTTTCTGATGCAATGTCGGTCGGATTTGATGATTTCTATTATTTTATCGATATATTTGAGAACTGTGTGACCGTGGTGAATTTTTGACATCAAAATTATCAGAACGGAATCGATGAAACTAAATTTGCTAAATTTGGTTGTTACAATATCAAGACGGTAGACACTTTTTACATTTTCAGCCACCTGGCTTGCGTTTTCGTAGAATATGGCGGTTTGAATAATACGAAACGCTTTCATCTAGCGTAACCCAGCCACAGTTATACTGAGGAACAAATTGCTAAACCATAATGGATTTACTTTTACCATACCTTACTTCTTAATTGTGCCGATTTTTTACAATTTTGCAAAAAGGTATCGCTGGTGCAGTTAAACTATTTACTAATATGGGATTTAACCATATTTTAACTTAAGCGATTTTTGTTATTTTAGTTATTTTTTTGACCTTTTATGAAGTTAATCTGTTTCCGGGATTGTTTTGTCGGTGTTGTTAACATTTTTTGTCACTAAGTGAAGGCTTAAATATTGTTCTTAGCGCACAAAAATTAGACTATTCTCAGGTTATTTATTTTGTAAAAAATGAGGATAAAGAAATAAGGCTACCAAGGCTACCAAATTTGCATAATTGTTCTATTCCTAAAAACTTATTGTAAATGTAAGACATCGGATTATGCTCCTTTTTATTTTAAGGAAAATATATGACATAATTGCCAATTTAAATGTGTGTTATAATATTCTATATTCTTTTAACATAATATTTTTTTTAATTTTATATTTTATTGAGGTGACTCTCGAGGCTACCAGGATCTGTAATCCACATACCATACGCCACATACGCCCACCTTCTTTAAATTGCTTCGTATATGCTTTTTCTCGGTTTTTCCAAAGGACTTGATCTCGTATACTGAACTTATTGAAATGGAATTGCAGCAATATAAATGCACTCTTGGTGCATGAACGCTGCACAAGTTATGGAGAGTTACAAGAGATTCTACATAGAAACTATTTCTGATAGTAGCAGCATCCAAAATACGTTAATAATTTGTATGTTCGCTGGATTAGTTTGTAATGTTAAAAATTCATATTCATACCAAAATTAAATTAAGAGGCTGATAGTTATTTCCTGAAGGAAAATTACTATTTGGGGGTGTAATTAAGGTTGGTTTCGAAAATATTGAGTTTTACAGACCGCATAGAGCTTGTTTTTACTGCTAATCAATATCGAAAGTGAAAATTTCGCAAATTAAACTGATACTTCTTGGAAGGTCCAAACTAGCTCCATTTTTTAAATTACAGCGATCAAAGCTTTTTGCTTTCCATTCTATTATGTTATACGTATTTCATTATTCACTCTGTATGTCATCATATTTGACAACTGTTATTTTAATTAATATTTCATGGTAGAGAATTCAGGTAAGGAATTGAACAAGTTAATAAATAAATGTTTCCCATTAAGTTGTAATTGATAACAAATTGTTTATAAATAAATAAATATTGAATTTCATTATTACATATTATTTTATTTATGTGCTGGCTAAAATTCTACAACATACTTTGATTAATTTGTTAATTAAACGTTTTACAATTCCCAGCAGAATGTTCACGACGGGGCTGCTCTCATTAATGGCATCCGTAAAAATAATATCTCGTTATTAGTTTCGGTTTCATTTCGTCTCCGATGGCCGCAGTTTGCTGAAATGTAATGTAATGAACGACTGTCCGCCTGCCTTCCTCCCGAGATATTTTACGCAATTCCACATAAATGAAATAAAAAAATTTACTGTTAGCATCATCTGAGCATCGGGCACGGCTTCGGCGTTGCCGTTAAAGTAATTGAAGGTGATTAATACCGAGGGACGACAAAGCAACAACGGCGGCAACGACTGTGCGCCAGTGAATATCGTCATACGAAGGTGAATGTTGATGTTTTACGTCATGTTGCCCGCTTTCGTTTGAAGCGAATCGCAGCACATATCGCAACACATGTTTATAAGCCTATACTGACATTTACACGTATCCCAACAGTGCTGCCAACCACTCGGCGTCTCTGACGCCCTCCAACTCTCTGTGGAGTTTGTGAGGCAATAAACAGCAGCACTTTGACATTTCGTTCGCAGGCGCCCGACCATATTTTCCCCAATGATTTAATTATATTTGAAACTTGAAAAGCAGTGCAGTTTATAACAATTTTTCACTCATTTCATGTAGGCGTTTTTTTGTGTGTTTCTTTTCGCTAAATAATCAATTAATAATCGGTATTTCTGTTTTTAATTTGCTTGGAAGTGTTGACGGAAAAATATAATTAATTAATTTCGAATGCATATTCCCCCGCTTTGCATCTGTCGTTTTGTCTATCTTCCGACCATCCCTCATTTCCAGAGCGTTGTTGATGGCAGAGCGGAATATTAAATTGAAGCTCCAAATATGCCGACTTCCCGATAAACTCACATGAAATATTGATTATCAAACATAGTTTGACATTCATTGTGAGTTTGTGCGTCTGCGTTTATTTGTTATTTTCACTACGTTAAAGCACAATTAATGTTATTCATTGTTTTTATTATACGTAAATAATAAATAAATATTTTCAGAGATACGAGGGATGGAAATGGAGTTTGCGTGAACTATAGTTGTAAGGAAAAATACCACATCAAATGTTTAATCAGTTTAATATTTAAATATAAGCAATTATTCACTTGGGAACGTTCAATTCAAAAATCAACCGAATATATTTAAGCAGTTTTGAAAATTTCTGATGGCTGCAACAAGATATTTAAGACATTCATATGGCTTTCGTAATTTGGTTTTAGACTTATTTCTGCCAAGATATGGAAACTACATCATGTTTGATTCTGATTTACGATCAATATGAGTTTCTGAATATTACCTGGTATTATCCTGACATCGCGATGAAACTCCATATAAAACATGGTCATTAAATGTTCAGCTAAATTTTCTTGAACAGCAGTGCCAGCTTTTTTTGTTTTGATTTCCAATACTGAAATAGAAACAAGTTAAACTTTTACGTCATAATATATTCGATAATATGTTTGCAAACTTATAAAATGAAATTGTAAAATTAAAAGATACAACTTTATAGTTTTACAAATATATTATCGAATATATTATGAGGCACAAATGTAAGCTGTTCCGATTTCAATATTAGAAAAAAACCACTACGAAAAAGCTGACAGTGCCGCTAAATTGCAAAAAAAAAAACGAGGCGACGATGTTGCCACGATTCCTGAATGGAACATGAATCAGCGTAGAACGAAAGGATATAAATAAAACAGAAAACGTATGAATTTTGTTATAATTAATTTTACTGCGATTTATAGTCCTATTTTAATATTAATTTGAGGTATTTTGAACCAGATGACAAAATCCTTGTGCCAAACAATTACCAGAATATTAATTCCGCTTCAAAGCAATGGAAAATGGCCCCAACGTTTACTTCAAACCACCCTGTATTAGACTCAAATCTCAAATTTTCCACTCGCATCACTACCGTGCAGAAGAATCAACCAACTGTACAAGCAGGCAGGCGAATAAAGTAACAACTGTGACAGAAAAGCTTGAATTCGGATGTGCGTTCATAGTTGACGTGGAACATTGACTCTTCGTGCCGTGGCTCAACCCAGATAGTTACTGAATAGCCAAAATCAACATCAAGGCGTAATACAGGGATTCCCGAAAGAAATTTGATTAGCTTACTGCGTCAAAGCAACGAAATCGTGGAACGCAGGGGAATGTCAATAAACAGCCATGCTCTGGAAAATTCAGTTACTATGGAGCGTTACTCGGGAGCGGACAGCGTTTTGTGCACGCGAGAATTTTACAAAAACGTTGATTCGACGATTCGGTGACTGTAACACGTAGAAGATTTTGCAATATTCGAGGTTTCCTCCACTTAAATGATACATCATGCAATTTTGCAATTTTTACAAGAATTAAAGTCGCAGGACGCCAGTCGGGAGCTTGACTTAATAAATCAGCCAATTTATTACTTTTCAAGATTTATCAACATCCAGTTTTCAGATAAAGCTCATGTTTATCTTAATGGATATGTAAATAAGCAGAATCGCCGACATTGTAGTGCAACGAATCCAAAATTCAAGCATCATTCGTCTAAAGTGAACATAGAAGCTGTGATATCGTCACGAGGAATTATTATCCTTATTTCTGGGATGGTAGAGGGGAAGTGCAGTTATAGTGACAGCTGCTTGTTGCCTGAACTGCGAGGGTTCATATTTGCACGGTATTATTTGTAGGAATTAAGTTGAAAGCAAATAAAAGTACTATGAAAGCAAATATACGTTGTACGAATACCTATGCCGTATAGCTATCCTGACTACAGCATTAAATCGTTCTACCATATTTTAATAAAGAAAACGGATAGTGATTAATTCACCGCCCAAAAATAAAATCTGGGTTATTCAACGATGAGTTACAAAATATTTTCAATCCTGGGTTGCATGGGTTGCTTGTGAGCTAAATGGTTTCGAAAACGTGGATGAGAGCCACACTTTCGAAATGTAAAATCGTTTATCTAAAAATCGAAAATAGGATTTCAGCTGAATATATATTTACCCTCTTATATCGCATCATTTCTTATCTCCGCGTATAAAGGAGTGGAATAAAGAATTGCCTCAAAAAAGTGAAAATACAGGATTGTTTAACGAGAATCTCTATGAGGACAAAAACTGTTATTTAGTGACATTCATAACCAAACAATGAACAATTTTTTTCTTAGTTAACAAATGTGTAGAAAGTCAGTATCATTTTTCAATTCTTGTTGTACAGAAAACCTCCTTGTATAGAAAACCATGAATAACAGAAAAATCTGATTTGTTGAGCTGACCATTGTTAAAATTCAGAGAATATTTAAAAAAAAAACTTTTGAATGAAGTCGAATAGAATTTTGGCGAAATATTCGCTTTTGAACGTTTCCTGTCGGTTTTCTCTCCCCTTGTCAAGCCAGTTTTCTGGAACTCATTCATTAAGCAACTAACTAAAACTATAAAAAACCTATATAGAAATCTCTGTCAGGTGAGTTGACTTACATGTTCCTTCACCCAACATGATTTTGCTTTGGCGCAAAAATGTGATGGGCGGCAGAATGGATTTCGCGCGTCGCTAAATTCTTTGAAAAATACTCTGTTATTTTCATTTGACAAAGCATGTTTTATAAGTCATGCCGAATTTATTTTAATATAATTGAATGAAAGATGTGAATGGGGAAGTATGTGGAAAAAATTATATCATTTGTATGGAAGTTATTAAAAAGAGAGTGGCTATTTGGCAGATCTTTTTAAATTTTATGATTTACTAGTGGACCCGGCAAACTTTGTTCTGCCTTCTAAGGTGGCAAATTAATGATTTACAATTTTCAGGATAGATGGTTCTGTGTTTAAATTTTTGTTAGAAAAGTTTGGTTATTTAAATTAATGTTTTTAATACTTTTTTTGTAAAGTTTTTAAAAATTATTTAATTTAAGTCAATTTAATTGAGATTTAAAATTACTGCAACGCTTTTACATGTACAACGTTCTTTGTTTGTCTGTCGGGAAACATAGAAAAATGAGAAGTGAAATAAAGTCAGTATTTGAAAAACTTAAATTTTCCTATAAAAGGATCAGAAATAATGGTTTTCTTAATTTTTGATTTCTTCGGGTGGTACCACGCCTATTTGTCCAATCCTGCCCATATTTGCAGCAGAACTTACAATATGTAAACCAAACTTATATACCAAATTTTGTTCACATACTGTTAGCCGGAGCAGAAATAATGGATTTTTAATTTGTGGTTTGTATGGGAGGTACCACGCCCCTTCGTCCAATCCCGCCCATATTTGCAGCAGAAGTTACAATATGTACACCAAACTTATATACCAAATTTTACGGAGCAAAAATTTAATTTTGGAAAATAGGAAGAGGTGTGGCAATACTTTCCATTTGCGTTTTAAAACTTTACTTTGCCAAAAATCCAACTTGTACCAAATTTGGCCAAATTTAGTGCAACTATGTAAAAAAAATCAATATGAAAACATACTAGTATGGGCTAAATGGGTCATTAGTATGGGCGGTATCAGAAAGGGTGTTGTTAGTCGGTCGATTTTCAAATTCTGCCAAACATTATAAACTAATGTAATGGATAAAAACATAAGTTATTTCAGTCTACAAATGTGGAGTTATGGCGTAGGACTAAATTTCTGAAATTCGATCAATTTGTATGGGAAGTACTGAAACGGGTAGGTGATGCAGCCCATTGACAATTAACGGGTATATGGTAAAATATTCGGCTTTGTCAAATTTCAACAAAAGAAAAGTTCAAAGATATTTGGTACTTTAGACCCTTCCGTCTCACATGATTTGTACTTACCATCATTCTTCTGGGGATGACAACATTCGCCGCATCCCCTCGCATTAATGTAATTAATGTTACAATCACCACAATTCTGAGATACAAATCGATGTTAATAATTGTTTTCATTTTTTATTTGATCTGAAAGTAAATTTCAAATCTCTATGGATTAAATACAATTTACGAACTGTTTATTAGCTGGCGTTGATATTGTTGAATTTTAAATGGATTTCGGCTCGTTAAATTGTTGTAAACCTTCATACTTGCGAATGGGAGTATTGTGTGAAATAATGTTGAAAAAATGTCGTTCATGTCATTTCGAATTTCATTGATTCGTAGATTTTAAATACTGATTGGAAATTCCGGTTTTATATGTTTGACATTTGCACTCGTAATTCAATGCGACAAATAACGTTCAGACATGTGGGGGTTACAGTAAATTATATGCAATCATATATTATATGCAATCATATAATTTACTGTAACTGTAAATATTATTTATGAGGGAGAGGCACATTTACGTGCAGGGCCTATTTGTTGTCTCCGATTGGAACATTTGCTTGACAAATTTGTCTGTTTGTGTCTATTAATGTAGTCTTATTTCAGCTGCATTCATTTGATCTAACGATTCACCGCTTAGCGGCTATCATTACCCGTTTAACGGCCCATCGGTGCCGCTTTATCTTTACGCAATAGTAGTCTCTTCTCCGCAAATGGTGCCATTTTTTGCTTAAAATATTTGAATAAGGTTGGGTAGCAATCACCAATGACCCTGTGCTTTGACGGAATGTAATCGATAAGAGCTACACAGCGGACCAAAGAACACAGATTTAGACATCAGCTTCCCCACCTACATCGGAACTGGTTCTATGAGTGAAATCCGAAGTTTTGACTATTCCTTCCTCTCGTGGGAGTAATCGACAAGCGTTCGCAATACAAACGACAGTCTTATTTGAAAATGTTCGAATAAACTGCTAATAGAGTGATTGTTCGCATTTTCTGAAATACAGAAGCGTTGATTCCCCACAGTAAATTTCGCTTCATGGCATCTTTGCAAACATTAAAACTAATGTTTCACAAATTGTTGTAAGCATTGACTGTTGTTTTAATTCATTCCGCTTCATACATAAGAAACAAACCCACGAACAATATTGATTCTGATTTAGGTGATTAAAGGTTACATTTGGAAATGTTCAATTCAAAAGTCAATCAAAGTTTTTGAGTAGCCGTGAAAATTTCTCAGAGCCCGGTATGTGAAATTCAAGAAAATGCTATTGAAAAAATTAATTTAGCCTTAGCCTTTTTTCTGCCAATAAACGAAAACTGCTTCACATATCAGTCCAGATTCAGGTTAAGAAGCCAATCTACCATACATATAACAATAGCTTAATTTCGTATCCTTGAATCAAAATATCTGGGCTACTGTTTTTAGTTTATTTCTTTTAAATAACATGAAATATTTTGTGTTTGCCTACAACAAACCAATCACGAAATTATTTACGTATTAACAGAGATTTCTTCGAATGGAGCACACAGTGCTGTATTTTAGATGTTTTATAAAATTTTTACAAATGAAATATTAAATGGTTGATGTTATTGTCCAAACTATAGTTTTTAAAACAAATTGATAAGATAAAATTGGAGAAAGCTCCAAAAAAATGTGGTTGAAGCAGGGGTAGGTTCAAATTTTGCGCAGAAGTTGAATTACGTTTTCGTACTAAAAACGAAAGGTCTTTGTATGAAATACCTTCAGAAGGATAGGAAGTTGTTACAATGTGAACGTTGCTTAAATAACAAGTGAAAATACGATGCATGAGCGAACGGTGATCCAGATTTTCCACATATATTATCCAACCCGAATTGCTTTCTTCCTCCTTCAAACATCTCACTTGTAGACTTTTTACCACTGAATTTTTTTCCATTTTGAATTCACAGATATAAAATAGTTGTCTACAGAAATGAAATTACATGATAAAACCTGTCAAAAATAATTAATAGTAAATAGACGAAAAATAATTGTAACCACAGGGCGATTTAATTATTAATGTTTTTCCTATTAAAGATTTTATGAGAAGTTAATTCTATTCAACCTGATTGGTTCTCATCTGTGTAACTTTGGATGTGACAAACCGACATCTGAACAAATAGTCATTATATGTTGTATCACTGAAAACCTACAAGAAAAATAAGTAAACAAGTTGCACCTTTTCACTGAATATATATAGCTGTGCTTCAATACCGGGAAAGCTGTGTCAGGATAAAAAGTGATGTCCTTGACATCACAAAAGAGCTGATAATGAGTTTACTCAGTAAATATGACTGCTAACTTCTTCAATAACCTAAAAGCTGCTGGTTTTTATATTATCGACAAGCAGAGAGTTTTGGTGAAAAAATATGCCGTTGAATATCGTATATGGGGCGAGGAGCTTCGACATAGTATGAGCTATATGACGACTCTAATGTAATTAAGCGTCTCAAAATACACTGCTTCCACTGCCTAGTCTATTTTGAGCGTATGCACGTGAACGCAAAGTATTCGTCAGTATACTTTGTTTTTGAATCCCTATCAAACCATGGTATTGTTAATCGTAGAGGAGGTGCAGAATATAGAGGCGGTTGGAACTTACTGATATTGGGTTAAAATTTGCCACTTTAGTAAGTTGCTCTTGAAAGAACAAGCAGTTATCATAGGTGTTCGTACGGAGTCCACGGGGGTTTTACGTGAGTTTCGCCATGAAGGCCTTACCCACAATGTGCTGACCACAATGCGATTGCCAGTGCCCTTTCTGGAATAACCGAACAAACTTTGACTATCTGGGAATTGCACTCGCAAATTTTGGTAGCAAGTTATCACAACTGTCAGGCATTTCTTCCAGCCAGGAGATAACAAATTAATTATGCTAGTATGAAACATAATCCCCATTGTCGGAAGTGAGACCTATATCTGCTACTCGATGGGTCTCTAAAACACGGTTGCACTGTAACTCCATATTTTAGCATTAAGACTCTACCAGCGATTTCGGTCTCAACCAACAACCCTCGTTATGCTTCCACTTGGTGTCCAATACCAAATGATCAGGCGGGAACTCCGTCTCCGTGCAACTTAGCTACTACCAAATTGTGATTCATACAAAATACCATTTTCAGCGCCCTTAGCTATTTGTGAGGGGTTCGTACAGGACGCAATGTCTGCAAGTCTTCTAAAGTCTCGAAATGGAATCGGGAAAGTGTATTTAACATTCGGCGAGGACAACATTATGTCGCTGGTACTGATGTATATGGATAGAATTTTGTCATCTGCTACGAGTATGATTGGGTACAGCTCATTTTATTATGCAATCCGATTCCTTTCGATTTTCCCGACTTGGGTTGACTTTATTACCGGCCGAAGCTTTGTGTAGACTGCTAACATGCGTTTGATTGTGGTTTCAAACCACACCTTGTTTGTTCTGACGACATTTCAAGTAGTCGAAAAGAGTTATCAGAAAGCTTCTCAAAAAACTTTTCTATTGATTCGAAAAATAGGAGTATGTATAAGTTTCCAACTTTTTAGTCGCATACTTTGTAGAAAAATCTTTTTACTCAATTGACCATATATATTTAATTCGCCTTCTTGGATTCTTCTCTATTGAGGTATTGTGATGGGACTTCGAATGAAAACGTATTGGATCGACATTGTCTACCACTTTGGTCTAAGTTCAATGCAGTTTGAAAAATATTGAAACTCAACGTTGTGATTTTTTTTTTTGTTTTCGGGCCAAAAATTCTTATTTTCGATGTGAATGAATTGAAAGTTTAATCATTTTGATTCTATTAAAATTTCAAACTTTATGAAGTGAAACATGTATTTTGTGCAGAATTGTTGTACAGTAACGAGTGCCTTTTTCCGAAGTATTTTTAGGCTTTAATCAATACCTTAAAAATTTGTTTTACAACATTTAATACTATTTATGTGTAAAATTAAAAAGTAATTAAAGATTCCCTTTTTGAGATATGTGGCTTCACAGAACATTTCCGAATTGTATAATCTTCAATACCAAAGGCTTTTACTCGTATGGTGTTGCTGGCATTTGGTAAGCTTTTAAACTTTTAAACCGTACCATCTATTCTACAATATTTTCGCATCATTGAACCCGGATATTTTGCAAACCGTAGCGAATTTAAGTATAAATCTGTAAAACCTTGGAGTGTTAGCTCTGAAGAACGAAAAGTTTAGAATTACAAGAAAGAAGGGGGATAAAATTGTTACCATCGATATCTCGAAATTCTTATTTTAGGAGGCAAAAACTTGAATCGCAGGTGATGTTTTCAAATTTGTACTTTTAGGGACAAAAACTGTGTAGAAACATATTAATTTGGTGAACGGTATGGAATATGGAATTATGAAATTTGGTACACACAGCTTCGTTAAAGGTTAGAAGCGCATCCTTTTAGTTGCTGAAGTAGGGTTAAAAGTGTACGAAAATGGCGTCGTTATCCGCAACAAATCATTGTAGCCGGATTCATGTAATTGGGAGGGTTCATTATCTTTACAACACAACAGCGCGATAGCAGCCGATATTTTCGGAATCCGTACTTTTATGGGATAAAACTGGTAGGCACAGGAGAAAAATGGTCATGTCAAGTAACGCAAAGGATCAAAGACAATGTCATCAATATCATGGTGTACATTTTTCTTACAGGAAAAGTCCACGGAAAGAAAGATGTTACGAAATTCTTTTAGAGATAAAAAAAGGAACGAAAATAGATTTATCGAAGGAGGCCTAATTTTCTACCATCACCAACAACAAAGGAGGGGGTAAACCGCAGCGGGGGTAAATGAAAAAAAAAAACGGGAGAGTACCAAGTATAACCAGATTCGCATAGTAAGGGTCCACAGTACGGTACTTCGTGTTTGGAAAATTTGTATTGTTCTGCTGAAATCACGTTTATGATGCGAGCACAATACTTTTTACTTCATCGTTTAGCTCTTGATTGGTTTAACATAGAAAAGGTAAGGTAACCTAATTAAAAGGTAATATAATTTTTATAATGCACTGAGTGTAATAAACTTTCGGCCTAATAAAATGTGGCCTAATCATAGGTGATATAAAACAACAACACATTTTTGAATATTCCTGAGAATTGTGAGATTAATTTCCAAATAAACTCAAAAATGTTAAAAAAAAATAGATTTTTGAAGACGTACTTTATGTCTTCGTTGTTTATCGACAACTGGTGAATAAATTTGGCACATTTATTTTAAACAAATGTAATTATAAATACGATTTTAGTCATTTGGAAAAGAACTTGCGCATTTAAAGATATTTTGGGTTAAAGTTGATATTTGTGTTCATAGACATCACATATTCAGAACATTGCAATATCTAGGAAGACAGTTCAGCCGTTGAAGTATTTTAAATTGTGTTACCTTTCAGAACAATGCAAATGTGGCATACATTGCTGGACAACTTTTTGCGATTTCTTTATTATTTTATATTTTTCACAAATTTTGAATTAAGAGTTCTGCCTGCTGCAGTGGTTTCATTTACAGTTTACGTCAAATGTTTTTCCCGTTCGAAAACATATTTTCCGAAATAATTCGGGATACTCTTTACTTCAAATATGTAAAAAACGGTAAAAAGTCTGAGAAAAAATAAGAAAAATAAGATAAAAAAGATATTGTTTACAGATATTTTAAAGAGCCAACCGATGACGTAATCGGATCGGAGATGTGGTTTTGGCAACACAATGAATATTTTTCAAACCCGAGGTACCGCACTTTATGTTCCAACGGTGCGCCTTCGGTTATGCAAGGACTGCTGTATCTCCGTCTGTGTGGAATTTCATCAAAATAGATCAAACCATTGAGGGGTAGCATAACACTTTCTATTTTGTCCCCTTTTTTTCATTTACCCCCTCTAGAGCGAGTCGGGGTTTCTAAAAATTCAAATTCAAGTATGAGGAAAAAAATGGATAAACGGCTAATGTTGGACTCACCGGAATTAATGTGTAGAATAATATTACGATGTAGGTCCGCGGTGAAACAGTATTTTTTAAATCCCCGTTCTTAGGGGATCAAACAATTAACAAAAGAGTATGTAACCAAACGGCAGAAGCTGAAATCATGGAATTGGAAGCGAGTTTTCTCGCATAGAATATCTAAAAAAATGAGCAGTATCAAATTAGAAAAGGAACTGAATGGGACAAATATTGAACCTTTCATTAGATCTGAAGGCCGACGCTACAAAAACTTGAGGAGCATAACCCTCTTGCGGTCTATCCATACTTTAAAAACAGATTTTACAAAAACAGAGAGAACAAAAACGCAGCAATCGTCAAACCAATGTAATGCAATAACAATAATATAAGCTGTGAAATTCGAAATGTTAAGAGCTTAACTAGATGTGCGATAAAAAGGTAGCACCTTCCTAAGTCAGAATCGTAAAAATTGACGAGAAAACGCTCTCTGACAGAACAAAATGAATTGCAGAAGAATTTAATCTACGCGTATGAAGTAACGGTCGCTTGCTAGTGCTAATATACGTCTATATACTCCCACGAATTTATAATGAATTTATAATTTGTTTAACATCTAACTAATTCATCACCGTCTTCTAATAACGCGCGTCACATATGAATCAATAATTTTCCACAAGTCCTTTTCAATACTTCAACCTCGAATTGGCACCACCTACAGCTGTTTCATTGCTAAAAAACAATGTAATTGAATAGAAATGAACCAATATTGACAATAATTATCGAACAATTTCATTGAGTATTACGGAACTGAAAAATATTTGTATGCGGTCCATCGAACGGACGCGACACTGGTCGTTGCATTGGCAACAACACTCATGGCAAGAAGCTTTGGCTTGTTTTGTGCATTGTTTTCTCCCAAGAAAAAATTTGCCATATTGATTCTATGAGCATTTGTTTATCTTTCAGGTACTTCTGTATAAACACATTTAAGTTGAAAACAATTAAGACCAGCAGAATCTTTCAAACCATACTGCAAAATGGCAAACGTAGCTCATATTTGTCCAGCTGTTTCTGGAATTTCAACGAACCGATCGATGCGATTGCACACATTCTTTGGCAGAAAATGAGAAATTAATCAATTGAATTGTTGTTGCCTTTTGGATAAACAAAATAAAGCAATTATTGTTAATAACAATAACAATACTAAATGTTAATTAACGAAAAAATTAATATTCAAAAGGCATTCGCATGATCGTTTCTACGCAAAGATCCAAAAGTGGACACCTCAACACCGCTAACAGAGACCGGCGGCTTCTCGAGGCAATTATGTAAAAAATAGCTTGGCCGCCAAAAAAGTATTAACAAATTGCTTACTATTTAAGGAGTCAACCGAGTTTATCAACAATACAATAAACTGAAACAACAACAAATTATAATTCGTTATGGTGAAAGACGTCAGGAAATTAGAAACAAATAACACAATCATGAGTGGCCTTTTATTGACTACTGGAGGGGGCCTCTTATTTGTCGCAAATATAATATGTGAATAATATTACATCGGAATTACGTCACCTCAATATTTTCCTGTAATTGGCAGATACTGTTGCTGGTTAATAATCACCTCACCTCAAACTTAATTCCATGAATTTATAAACACTTTGATAATTTCAATGGATGAGCTGAGATGGAGGTTGCGATGGCGGCCTAAAGGCTTCCACGTTGTGGTAACGAGAATCCTGATACAGGACACTTAAAACGGAGGCCGCTAATGTGAGTGACAAAACCATGATTGACATTTTCAGATGCCATTGATGCTGTCCTAGCAATGACATCAATACAAAAGGGAGCGAACCTAACTCCATAAATATTAATAATCTCAACAAATGCCCAAAGGAAAATATTTCTGCACCACGTTCATGTGGATACATGCCCTACGGATCTAGACTTTAGTACAATAGCATACCAGAGTGTATCTTAGCGCTAATACAAATATGGATTGAGATTACCGTCTGGGTTATTGTAGACAAATGTTGTGAACTAACGCACAATGAAGGAAGCAAAATTGTACCTTACTAAACTTTATTCATTATCACTTATTGTTCTCCAGTTAGAAATTATGGAGAAATCATTGATTTTGCCAGACTTGTACAACTGTTTGTGATATTCCTGGCAATTTACAGAATTTCTATTCGCAGAACTATGTTTACTAAAGGTCTAACGCTTGCAAAATTATACCAAAGTTAATGCAGTTGAATGAATGGTAGGAATACAGCTATATATGGGTTATATGGGTTATATTGGGCAATCAGTATGAGAGATTCCAAAAAGGGTGTGGTTACCCTGGCAATTTTTTTCATATTTTGCAAAACATTATAATAATGCAATTGACAGGAATTGCACCGTCCTGCAGTCTATGAAACAGAGTCTAGAAGGCAAAAATTAAATTTCCATATGGGCGGTATCAGAACTGGAGTGGCAGCGCAGTCTATTTGCAATTTAGGAACTAACTTTATTGAATGCATAATGCGTGCCAAATTTGTATTCAATGCAACCATTTAAAAGATATGCAATTTAAAATATATAGATTAAATCGATCATTTGTACGAGATATACCAGAAGGGCGTGGATTTTCAAAAGTGTTAATCAAGGATTCTAAATTAATGCAATCTATATAATACTGCGTTATTGCAACTCTTTAAATTCGAATTGCAGAGCATAGATAGAATGTCGGAAAATTGGTCAATTTATATGGGAGGGGAGGAGGTACTAGAATGGGACACAGTTACAACTTAACAATTGCTTAACTGACTGAATGACCTACGTTTTCATTTTCGGACCTAAGTCAGTCCAAAGATTGAGAGGCCCATAGTTTGATTGAATTTCATACGACCTCTTCAAAGGTATGAAGCTAATTACATGCGGATCAAATCATATCATATAGAGATTAATGTGATTACAAATTACAGAGGGAAAGTTAAATTTTGTAAAATGACTCTATTAGTATGGAAGGTAACAGAAAAAGCTTCACAATGCAGTTCATTTTCATCTTCAGGCTACACTTTAGGTTTTTTAGGTTAAATCGGTCATTGGTATCGAAGATCATTTGTATCGGTCGATGTTTTTGAAACCTGGGTTATTGCAGTCAAAGAGTCAAGAATTACAGGGAAAAAATTAAATTTCCAAAATTTAGTCAATTTGGATGGCAGCTTACCAGATGGCATGGGTGACTATAGCCCATTTACAATCTTGGGATGTGATATGGCAAAATATTAAGTTATGCCAAAATTTAAGAGGTTTCACAAATATTTACGGTATTTATCATGTCTATCAGACGGCCAGCTAGCCAGACAGTCTGACGTCGTTTAATCGACTTAATAATTGATGAAACATATTTATTCGAGAAATACTTGATTCTTTAAAAGTTTTTCCTAATAATAATATCACGTCTCAGCCGGAGCGATGAAAATATAAAAATCAATTTTATTGGCTAATCTTTATTATTTTTTTTAAGAATATTTCTTCTAAATGTGGGCGGTCACTGCTTCTGACATGATCCATTCTGAGATAAAATTTTTGCAGTGATGTTAGTAATGTTCGTTTCCAATTCGTCAATCATAGCTGATTAATTCATGTAAAATTAGGACTTTATGTAGCCGTTGTCGAGATTACGGGATTCAGTTAAGCAGCGTCAATGCTAAACTAAGCAGCCACGACCGATTTTACTTCAGTTTACTTTCACATCTTTCAAGAAGTTGCATTGAATTCAATCACATGTGACACACGTCAGGCGTTTGATAAGTTCAGTTCTGAGAATGAAAACGGTCTGCAGTATTTCCTATCTGAAGAAATTGATTTTCCACTTGTAAAACATAATGAGTGGACTGCAGTAACTTAATTTTCTGTCAATAGCATTTCATGTAAGGTTTTGCACAATGTGAAAAAGTCGAGATCTCCTTTTGATATCTCTAATACAAGTTTCCTAATTTAACTCATATGCTTCTGGATTCATATATTTCATTCAATTGTACCAAATGCATTAATGTGCATTAGTTCAGAGCATATGATAAGATAAGACCCTAGCGATTCACTAAGCGCCTTCTGGCATTCCACAACATTTCGAACCAATGCAATAGGATATTGGAAGAAGACATATGGATGTACTTGTAAGTTAATTTACCTCACTGAAATTTCTGTTCGGGGTTGATAAGAATCTAGCAATTTATCACGCCTTGCACTTTTGCATCAATGCAAAAGCACGTTGGATGTAGGTATGTGTAAGTCAGTTCACCTCACTGAAATTTTTGTATTGCTTGAGTCTATGATGCCTCAACCGCAACATAAACTTATAGAAAATGTGATTCTAACACTGCCGCGTACACATATTTTGTAAAGATTTCAACTTTGATCGTGGAATACCTAAGTACGCAATACGCTTACTTAAAGTTCCAACCTGCCGCCTCTCCCCTATTCCTGACTTTTGCCGTTACACCCTGTACATAATTCGAGTATTATTTGAAGAAATTTATGAAACACGCAATACGCATTAATATGTAACTCCCATATTCACATTCACATTCAGAAGACATTTCCGGCCTCTTATTTTGTTTCTATTTGGAATCGCAACTAAATTCTAAATAACAACACGGGCGGGAGCGTTGGCGTCACAGGCGACGATGGTGTAGTCTATGATGACAGTGATGATGATGATGGTGATGATGATGATGTCGATGATTACTTACTTTTGAAACATGAACGAATATTCACGTTTCGAATGCAGCTCACACCAAATTCACACGTATTATTAATTCTACATGGAGTAAGAAGATAAAAGTCGATTAAATATTCAGAACACATACAATAGTTTTCACGCCACATGCTCAGTGGCAACAACGTAAAAAATCGCCAATATTTGTATGGAAGTGGACGACAACAACGAGGAACAACATTAGAATTGATTGCTGAGAATAACATTGGAGACACTTTAGTCTCGTGAGCCACCCGGAGTGGGCTGGGCTGGGGTTGGGTGACTATAGGTTCCACATTGGGCTACGGGCTGGATGTTGAGATACTCCCTTGCATGTCGTGAAGTTTATGCCACTAAAATATAGCGGAGCAATTTAAGCAACAAAATAATCTAAACATATCCCTATTAAGACATCATTTTATTGTTAACCAAAGAGTTTTGGTTCGGAATTTTAAATAATACAATAAAAAGAAAAATAGCCCATAACCCTGGCACATTGTGTAGTTATTGTTGTTGTTGAGAGGGACAGTCCCCACAAAGGACATTTGAATTGAAATTGACGACATGGGGGAGAGAGGCATGCTGGCATATGTAAGTCGAAGCAAAATAACATTGTTGTTAATGATTTGACAAAACAATTTGCAACGTCTTGTGTGATAAAGTGTAATGTCCGTTGTGACACTAAAGAAATCGTAAAACGATACTCGATAAAAACAACTATTTCATTCCGTGAGGTAGATATCAAAAACATCAATTGAGTCGTTTTAGTAATTTCATTTTATTGGTTTTGATAATATCTTGAAGAGGATGCGTGGAGCTGTTTCAGATATCCATCTATCTGGAGACGTTTTGTCATAAAATTTTCCTGGGAAAAAAGGATTATCGTTCAGAATGTGAAGTCATATGAAAAGCGTATAATTCGTTTTGGGTTGCTTTCATTTCATTGAGTTATTTGAATGTTGTCGTTGCGTGTGGTATACCGTGCAATTAATGAGGCGAGGCATCTTCGCAGTTGTAACGTTGAACCGCGTTCGTCCACATTACAGGTTGAAGGCTAACTATTATTTTAGTGCTGTGTCCAAATAGTAAAACCAGCAATCAGTTTGAATTACGCTGGCATATGCCATTTCAGAAATATATAATAGACGATTATATATTTTTTTTAAGTTGGCAACTTTGTGATAGGCTTCTGTGCCAAATTTCATATTATAAATGTCGTTATTTTTGTAGCTTAATTTTGCACGAAGCAAAATGTGATTTCGGCGATATTCACAATATGCGTTTCCATTGAGCAAAAAAGTTGCATTTAGCTTTGTTTACGAAAGGGAGGGAGGAACTTCTGCGAACAGACTTTGTCGGAAAGAAATGTTTAGAAGTAATGTAGATTGTACAAAGAGGGCCGATAACGAGTAAAAAATGGAGAGCTGCGACCCGAACGATCGTCAATCTCTACTGTTGAAAGTGACGTCCAATAAATCCGAGATTTGCATTCTAAAAACCCTCGATTGACCATTAGAGAATTCGCGGATGATGATGGGATTTCAAAAGGGGTTTATTAACTCCATTTTGATAGATATGGTAGGCCTCAACCGAGTCAAATATTGATAGGTAACATTTTTATCGAAAATGACCGTCGCATCAAAACCTGTGGAGGGATGATTTCTGACAAAAATGCTTTATTACGGGGGATTAGGCTTTGATTTATGCTTATGAATTGTAAACAACCAACCAATGGATTGAATATCGTACCAAAAGTGAAACAAGAACGAAAAGATCGGGATAAAGTAGCTCAAAGGATATACTGGCAGTTTTCTTCGATTGTAGATTAAGAGTTTTAGGCATTATGAGTTGCTTTTTACAGCGCTAAACTATTAACAATTAATATCACTTGAGTGTCATGTGTCTCATGCGTGAAACCATTCGCAAAAAGTAGCTGGATTTATGGACAGAAAACTCTTGCTTTGTGTGCTATTATAAAGTGCCGCCTAACGTGACCGCATTGACTCCTCGTGGGTTTCGCGCCAGAAATTTTTACTGTTATCGCTCTATAATTATCATCTACGCGTGATTTAGCACCGTGTGACTTCTGCGTACTTTGTAAACTCAAAAGACCACTCTGAAATCCAACAAGAATTGCAACGCCTTCTAAACACCATACCGAAACACGATTTCGGGGATAGGAAAAAGAAGGTTGGAAATACTTTGAAGACGATGAAAAGCATTTGAACGTACAAATAATATTTTTTTTGGGAACAATACAAACTGGTGGACTTTGGAAATAAAGTTCGCATTGATGCGGTAAATATGGATGGGACTCAATTTGATACATTTTAGGAAAAGGTGATCAAAATATGATCACTTGTTTATATTATCTAGTGGCGTTTTCGCCTGAAGTAAATTTGTAATGGTTTTAAAGGTTTCATAATTATATTTGTTAAATATCATGTTCAAAGTTTTACACGTAAATAAATATTGTTGGGAATTTTTATAAATTGACTGCGATTTGGAAATATCAATTCATATCGTTTGTTAAACTTAACTAGTGTAACGGCAAAACAACTGTGACAGTCGATTTTCACAAGCTTATTGGCGCAAGCTTGTGAAAATCGACTGTCACTGTGGTTTTGCCGTTAGGGACGATAGTTTCAATGAGAGAAGCGTAATAGATTTATGCAACAAGTTACCGAATAAAATGATGCATATTTGACCTAAATCGGAATGCTAAAATCTAAATCTAGGAATGCTAAAAAAAGGCCTTTAAAATTTTGCGAAAATAGAAATTTTTTTTTTGCTACACCTTACATTGTGCCAAAGGTAAAGCAAAATCAAAAAGATCGGGCCAAAAAATCAAGATCGATATTTTTTTTTCGATTATCGTGGTCAACAAGAAAGGATGTTTTGAAAAAAAAAATTAAAAAGAATAAAAACTGAAATTTTTTTCGATAGCAGAAAATCGCCGAACACTTGTCTTATTTATGCCTCTTACGAACAAACGAAATATGCTATATGGATAAACCATCAAGTGTACCAACATAAAAAAATAATAATCGAAAGTCGAATGTACGTAGTCCGCGAAATTTGAAAATTCACCTTATTTTTTGAACACACCTCGCAGATATTATTGAGCGATGTTACTGCAATCTTTTGGCTAACCATGTTCAAAGACAAAACCATGTTATTGATTAAAAAAGTTCAAAATCAAACTGTGTCACATGCCCACGCGGGTTGTGGTTGGAACCAAAATCGCTGAGAGAGAGAGAGAGAGAAGAAAAGAGCTGACATTTGTGGTAACATGCTCTCAAAATAGTCAGCCCCTATTTCCAGATAGTCCAAGTTTAAATTGCCTATCCCAGGGTTAAGTTGGCAATCGCATTGTACCTATAATATGCCCAGGGTGTCGCACAGTGTGGGTAAGGTGAGACTCACGTTAAATCCCCGTGAACTCTGTATCACATGCCGATGGAGACTGTCTTGTTGTGTTGGGCGGAATGAGATTCGGGAGAGCTTCTCAAATTCAGTGAGCTTACAAGCATTCTATTTTTAAACTAATTTAAGGGGATCTACAGTTCAACGACGATTTCGAATGTTACAGTTTGAGAAGCATTTACTAGACTATTCAATTACTCGACTATTTGAAGTCTTCATCAGACATGGGGTGACCGCCGCTCAAGTAATGATTGGTGGCTGTGTCGGGTAATGATCAATCGGCGCTTGGTCGGTCAAACCAATAAAACTGTGAATAGTTACGCAAAAACAATAAATGGAGCGTATTTTGGAACTATTTGAAAAAATACCCGTCACAAATTTTTAATGGCTTAGACGCCACGTGGATTATTGCATCGACCCCCGGTTTTCAGTTTTTGAAGAGTTGAAAATCTCAAAAAGGTGTCTCGTCTCATTTAGAAAAAGTCGTAAATGTTACTTCTCTTTTGCAATGACAAGTGGGACCGGATTGGTGTAATGAGAGTCGATGCATGAGGTAGATCACGTATAGGCTCATGAGTCAGCTCTGTATTTCAGTTTTGCCGCATCAAGTAATATAAACCTCCATTTTTCCAGTTGAAGTTATAAATATATGTAGTCAATGGGCTGGGCTGCATTTAAGCTCAAAAATTATTTTCTATATTGATCGAATTAGGTATAAAACCCATACGGTAATTTTACTAAACTCAACTATTATGGCTCAATTATATAATAACTATTTCTTCGGCTAATTTGTACGTGAGATATCTTAAAGCGATCGGCAATGTCTACAGGGGAAAAATTGATCAATGGAAGGCAACTGAATGGCCGTTGCAATTCAGTCCAATTCTATTCTCAGAACGAATTTCGTTAAAGATATGATGTGGACCGAATTGGGCTGAATATAAAGCTAAGAATATGTGGATTAAACTGGGCATTAGTATGGAAGGCATTAGAAGGGGCTTAGTACTTGATCCATTTCACTCAGATATTATCAGGAATTTTGAAGAAACACACATGAACAAAGCTTTAGGGTGCAGCAGTCTACGAATAGGGAGTTACAGGGGAAACTTTATATTCGGAAAATTGTTAAGTAGGTATGGGAGTTACCAGAAGCTATGTGGCAAAGTGGTCTATTTTCATTTTGAGATCCTACTGTGGTAAAGAAAAATAGATATGAACGTAAGAATATATGGGTTAATTCGGTCTTTTGCATGAGAGATACCAGAAATTGTATGGCTTGTCAGTCGATTTCTTAGAATAGCGTCAGGTTTTATAAAATACCTCAATGGTAAACAAATTATATTGTTGCAGTTGACAGACTAGGGGTTACAGGGGAAAAATTATTTTTAAACAATAGGTCAATTTGGATTGAAGGCATCAGGAGGAACGGACCGATATAGTCCATTTACAAACCATGGCTATGATCTGAGAAGTTTTAAGAATTTTCTTACAGATTTATAGCCAGATAAACGGACATCGCTCAATCGACTCTAAAAGTCGTGAAGCGTACTTAGTCAAAATATACTTCCTTCTGGGTATTATGATTTTGACCGTATCACATGATAGTGAAAGTATAATTAAGAGAGAGAAACTCTATGAAGGGATCAAGGTGTGCTATAGCGGCCACTTTTGAGGAGCTTGCAATTCCCAAATAACAAATAATTGACCAGTATGTTATTAGTGTTCCTTGTTAAAGTTCCATAACTTAATTATCATTCTAAAACGAAATTTTGCACCATAAACAACCTCAATCCAACTTAAATCCTTGCATGCCTGGTATAGGGATTATTGTCATATGCTCTAGATGGCCTTAAAGTATTTGCCAGTAATACCAATTCAAATTTGTACATGTTCGTAGCCATGTCCTGTGTCCATATCCATATGCTTGTCCTTGTCACTGTAAGTCATATCAATTGCAGCTGTTTCCAAACTTGTTAGCCTGGCCATATGTACAAGGTTGTTTGTATATGTGAATGAACATAAAATGACTTAACGTTAACAACAATGGCACCAAACACTTTTCCTGTTTTTGTTTTTGTTATCGTCTTTCTTTTTTGTTGCTAAAAAGACCCAATTTAAACCGAATATGTTGGATAAACCACTAACGAGGAAGGCAATCCCAAACTGAAATCCTCCTAAGAGAGAATCAACAATTTCCCCTGTATGGTTCATTTGCTTATCAAGCGGTTTGTTATTTGGCTCCGCATGGGGATCCCCCAGTCAGAAATTGCTAAGCAATTTGCATTTCTTCAAAATTTCTGGCCTCATATGAGTTCCAGATAATTCCAATGAAACATGAGAGGGTGGTGGGAATGAGAATGGAGCCAAAGGGGACGGAGAGTAGGCCCGTCGCCCGTCAAGTCGAGATTGTCAAGGCCAAATGCTATAGAAATGTAGCTACAGCATTTCATTTCATTTGTACTCCCATGCACAGTCGTCGGCGACATTTATGGAAATTGGATGTCTCTCTTTGGCTATGAGTTTAAGGAAGAGGAAGGAAGATGCAACAATGCATGAGTGTTGCACTTGCACACATACATGTGCGCAAATATATTTATATATGCAAATTGTACATGTTTGCATTTGTAGTATACAAAATTGCTTAAACGAATTTAGTAGGTCTGTTGATTTCATTTTTGTGGATTGCAAAGTAGTTGAGTGGGATAACAACAATATAAATTTACATTTCCATTTATTATCGTCCGCTGTATTTGCATTCCTCTAAAAGCTACTAGGTTGTCATTAATTTAGGTGCGTTATTGATGCACTGCATGATAGACGAATGACGCTGTGAAATTCTTTGAGAAGTGCTCATAGAAGAATTGCTAATTTGCTCATAATTTTCTGTGTTAAATGTTAAGATATTTGCTTAATTTTACTTAACCGGAAACCTACGCTAATTGTTTGTGTTTCAGTTAAAGGAGATGGCGGAAGCTTTTTCTTACCTTCAATGAATTATCATATTTAATCGAAAACAAAATGTATTCCTAAAATATCTCACGAAAACGAAAGAGATAGAGAAGGGAGAGAGAGGGGTAAATAGTAGTATGTGGTTTCTCCCAAACAAGTGACCGATATGGTTTCATCCATATGTTCTTGGCTTCATATCTTCCAAATGATTTCACTAAACTTAGCCCAGTTTAGCAAACTTTGAGCCCTTGACAAAGTAGAGTCTTGTATTGAAAATGGAGCGCATTATCTCACCAATTCTGACGTCTTCCATACAAACATACCGATTTTTCAAAGTTAAGTCAAATATCAGTAATTTCGACCAACTTTTTTTTTCATTTCCCTACGATACGATATCGGAGAAAAATCGACCAAGTGAGTTGATCAAGCGGCGTGTCTTCTAGTACTTTCCACATAAATTAGCGATTTAACCCATACATTCTTACCTCCATATCTTCCAATCTAAGTTAAGAAGAAGAAAATGCACTACGTTCCCATGCCCATTCTGATACTTCCTATACAAATTTCGAATTACATAGCGTTACGTTGTATTACCCAGTAAAATGTAAACAAATCGAAGAAATGGACGGCCTCTCACACATTCATTCAATTGCATTATGCTCATTATATATTTATATTGAGTTTGAATCAATTATTTAGTACTGCGGATGAAATGAGATTGCACCGTCCTTTAGGATGCAACATGTGAAATTTGTCAATTTAGCAAATGCTGATGGTCCTTTTACATTTCTCAAACAGTTACAAATTTTCTACTTTGAATTGTGCTTTAATTCATGGCGCTTTTTGCAGCAATACAAAAGAGCATCGAGTGTTTGATAGAGTTTGACGTCATTTTGGTTAAAATCTAAGGTTTTTACCATTTATCAGCCATAGGAAACTATGGTGTGATAAAAATCATTACTTCAGACATAGAGACATCGAGTTTGCTCGAACCTATGTGAAGTAGCTGATGTCAGCGGCTTAAAAATCTGTCTTTTTATCCTTTATGTTTTTAGTTCATTGAAACCGTTCAACAATCTCCTAACCGTTTACTATCAGCGAAGTCAATACATAGTATTATTTATTGGCAAGTAACATCTTTCAGTGCTGACCTCAAACACATTTTTTTCTTCGTTCACAATGCATGGAACTCCCGCAATCGGAATTCCGTTTGCACATTTTTTCTGTCACCATTCTATTTTGCTGTTTTGATGCGCAACGGAATGTGTTTGTTACGTGAAGCTAATAAAGGATTAAATAATACGTTTGCCGTGGATTCGAAACAAAGTTAATATTAATAATTTTACAAAATGTAAAATGCATGAAAATTCTGCAAACGAAAATTGGTTCTTATAAACTTTCGCTCACCCTTGCGTTTTCTGGTTTTGACTACGAACAGAAAATTTGACATTTGCGTTTAATACAGGGTTGTTTGAAACAAACATCGTATATGTTCCATTATTTCTAAATTTGGTGCATTATTCACTAAATTTGTTTATACAAAAGTTAAGTTAAGTTGAAAGCCTCAGTAAAGTGAATCCCAAAGGACATCATGTCCTCTGCTTTGGTTTTCTACATTAACGTTTTCCATGTAGAGATAATAAAAGTAAAAGTAACCAAATGGTATTCCGTTTGAGTTAACACCGGCCTTAACCATACTATTTTCATCAGAAATCATTATGTGTCTTTAGATTTATTGTCCATTAAAGCAGATAGTGTAACAAATATTCCACAGTGTAACAAATATTGAGGATAGATAATTTTTGCACCAATTGACGATATTAGATAAGTGTAAAAAAATAACCAAAAACGATTTTTTTTTTACGGGCCGATAAAGTTGCGATAGCCTTGCAAGACTTTGCCTGAAAATAAATAATTAACTTACGTGTAGATGGTGCCAATAGATTGATAAAAATTATTTTGATGAAAAGTGGCAACCTTATGGAACATATGTTTTAAGTTTCAAGGCGCTACCTTGTTTAGTATTTTTATTTGTGCCATCAAAAACAAATGATCTTAGTGAATTTGTAAACATGGAAAAAATTGGTCACCGTTATGTAATTTTATATTTCCATTTGAAAGGTCTCAGTCCACCAAATATCTGCTCCTTCGTTTACAACTGTAAAACATTGGGTAGCAGAAAATTTAATAAAATCCACAAACTGGTATTGAATGATCGTCGGCTCAAAGTGCGTCAGCTAGCTGAAATAGGCATTTCAAAAAGTGCTATACATCGTATATTAACCGAAGATTTAGATATGAGAAAGCTGTGCGCAAGATGGGTGCCGCGCTTGCTTCAGTAGAGTGTTTAGTGGTATTTCACCGCATCGGCGAATTTTTCGCCGATTTATAACCATGGATGAGACATGCGTTCACCTCCCTGTACCTTAGACAAAGGAACAGCCAAAGCAGTAGACTGGAATGGGAGAATTGTATCCAAAAAAGACAAAGACGGTCCATCTGCAGACAAGGTCATGACGTCTGATTTTTGAGATGAGCATGGAATTATTTTTATTGATTATCTTTAAAAAATGACAAACCATCAACGGCGAATATTATACTAATTTATTGCAGCGTTTAGGTGATGAAACTATGGAAAAATGCCACACTTGGCGAAAGATAAAATGTTGTTTCATCAAGACAATGCTCCGGTCCACACATCCATTATTGCAATGGCCAAAATTAATTAACTAAAGATCGAATTACTTCATCACGCACCTTATTCGCCAGATTTAGTTCCTTCAAACTTTATTCTATTTCCACACTTGAAAAAATGGTTCAGTACTAAAAGATTTGCCAACAATGAAGAGGTGGAGTCTGCGGTTGATGGCTATTCTAAGGTCAAACTCCTTAGAGGAGGAGAGGATATAGAAGCTATTGAATATCACTAGAAAAAATGGAGGTCATGTTGGAAAATAAAGAACAATTTTCCCCACTTTTTTGTGTCTTCTTTGTTAGGTCTTTCTTTGTTAGGTTAGGTCGGACCTTCCTTCTAGTTTCGCGTTTATGGAAAAATGCTCAGAATCAACGCACATTAAACCAACTAAAATTATAACTTCCGCCTGGAAGTAATAGAGAAACCATTGATTTCCACTATATCGACCAATTTGTATATATCGACCAATTTGAATTTAATGAAAGATGTGAACCTAAGAATATCTGGATTAAATTACGTAATTTGTGAGAAATCACCAGAGAAATCATGGTTAAGCATAATAATAATATAATGCAGGAAAAAAATTAAATTTCGATGTATCGGTCATTATGTATGATTAGTACTAGAAGGGACGTGGCAATTCTATCCATTTTCATTTTCAGAACTAAGTTTATCAAGTGCACGTTATGTGGCAATTTTTTTACGGATTTAATGAAATATCTTGAAAGAAATGAAATTAAGAATACGTGGAATAAATCGGTCATGGGTATGGGAGGTACCAGGCGGATCGTGATTGCTTGATCAGTTTTCTCAAATTCTACCAAATATTACGAATCAAACAGTCAGCAAAAATCAAGATTACAGCAGCCTTCTGATTATAAATTACGGAAGAAAGAGAAAATTTCTCAAAATTGGTAGTTTCTGTGGGACACCACCAGGCACTACTTTAGCAAAGCTTTAACATGTACCAAATGTGACTGTATTTCGTGCCAATAGTTAGAAGAAGTTAACCTAAGAATACTCGTATATTGAAGCTGCAAATGGTCCATTTTGCTAATGTTTAACGATTTACCAAAAAAAAAGAAATACACTAAAATGGTTAAATAACATTTCGTTCACTCCAGACGTCCATCTGGAACTGCTTCAAATCACAAATTATCGATAAATTCAACGTTATTTTTTGATTGAATGGGGAATGAGATTTTGAGTCCTCATAGACATTACACAGTTTAGCGATTTCAATTTCATACAAACAATGGGAGACGAGAAAACTTTCGAAAATATAAGTGCTGTCTCTTCTTGCTGGATACCATAAACGCCACCATGTTATCCTTTTGAAACTATGTTTCGATGTGTTTAAATGTAACTCAAATGAGTTTCGCTGTCCATTCTAGGATGTCGGGGAAGAAGGGATATCTTACTACGCACCCGAGACAACGAGCAGTCGCAAAGATGGATATATAAAGGCAATAACCACATCTTCGTTATATAACTTATATACCGTTGAAGTTAGCCAATTAATGCCGAAAACATTTTGGAGGCAAAATAGGTACGTTTGGATAAAAAGAAAGTGATATTCCTACATTACGACGCAAGGGCTCATACGTGCTCTTTAAAGACAATCAATTTCAATAAATTTTGTTATGAGTTGGTTCAAAGTCAAAACTAAGAAGAAATTGTCGGAAGGCTGGGAATACATGTACCAGCAGAGATTAGTTAATCTATAATCTATAATTTGATAGATTGGACAAATCATACAATTTGAAAAATGGTGGGTGATACAGCTGAAGAACAGTTAGTTGAAATGTATAGACGTAGAAGACGAGTATGTTGAGAAATGAAAACGAAAGCAACCGAAAAAGTATGCCCGACACTTATTGGGTTAAGCGTTGTTCAAAGAATGATGTTGCATCAATTATTACCTACCAGAAAGTAATGGTAATACCCATGAATACAATCATTACTCCTAAATATTATCCACTACTTATAGGGAAAGAGTTCTTATCGTTCTTGTCTTAATCATGAGTAACGTGCCACCTTGCACATCACTCACAGCTATACTTTACCCATGGCTAGCACGTGCTTATTTTTGTTTCGAAATATACACAACTCAGAAAAATCGCTGTATCTCAAAGACGGAGCGTCTAATCGTGAAAACGACCCCATTTTTGCGGCTTGGATAAAACGTAAGACTCCACATAGTATTAGCACATATTCAAAAAATCGCCATAAACAAAAAACGCTGAAATATAAATATGTCTGTAATTCGAATACGAAGCGTACAGTCATGAAAATAACCCAATTTTGTAAAAATTTTTCCACAAATTTGCAATAATGATGTAATATCGAATTTGTTGAATGACTCCACCTACCTACGCTTTTGGGAAATTTTCATATTTTGGAGCTTCTCTTTTTTCGAAATCTTTTGGTGTCGTCTCCTACGAAGATTAAAAATTGTTACGTTTTCATAATTATACACGTTTTCCGCTCTGTTTCGAGTTGCGGGCGTGTTTATATTACAGCAATTTCTTATTTTGGCAATTTTTTGAATATTATTTTACATTTCGTTCAAATCCATTAAATTGGAACTCGTAAAAATATCATCATTTTCACGATTGAATGTTTCGTTTTTATAAAAAGTTTTGGTTTGAGATATTGTTAGAAACATTTTGTTGTCGTATTTATTTAAAGATGCCCACAATGTTGTAAATTGAGGAAGTCTAAAAATAATAAGATTATTGCAAACCCTCGATTTCATACAATAAATAACAAAAATTCTGCAATCTGAACCAATTTAACTTTAAGCTTTACTTTGTATATTTTTTAATAAAGATAATTTTTTCAATCGATACCACAATCCCTTTAAATGTTGTATATTTTCTAACATGGAGAAGTTATTCAAATTTAAATGACATTTTCTTCAAATTCACTTCCAATTGCTAAGAAAACTTTAATTTTTCAATTCATTTTCCAGCTTTTAGACTTAATTAATTTTACCCAAATTTCGGCCATTGAACTTTGTACTACCGCATGCAGATACTGTTAAATTGCGGTTTACTCGAGTCATATTCATTTGTCGTCATTAACAATTTAGGCCATTAATAGCATCATTAAGTTGTGCTGCCATCTGTTCATTATAAAATTCAAAGTTAAAGTGAATCTAAATCCGGCATTTCCAAAGTAGTTGTTACTACACCACATAGTTGTTACGGATGCCCCCTTCGCAAAAGGAATCCATTAAACTGTTTTGTTGAAAAGATAAATTACATAACCATAAATTGCAAAAATATATGAAAACATAAATAATGGCACACACACACACATTCTTACACATAAACACAGATGAAGGAGGAAAACCATACAAATGGAAAATAATTATAAATTTAAATTCAGGCATGTAGGGTGCGATAGAGGTCGACTAGAGTGGCGGTTATTCTATGGGCGCTAAGAAAAACGACGTAAGTGAAGTAGGGCAAAGTCGGGTTTATTCGTAATTATTGTTGTCTTTAGTTAGACCCATATTTACGTGCAATTCCCATTCCAAAATTCGGCGCAGCTTTCAACAACGATTTTTGAAGAAAATGTATGATATCTTCAAATATCAATATAAGCGAGAAATTATTTTCTATTATTATTTTTTATCTACGCAAAAAAAAAAAAAAAAAAAGAATGAAGTTAAAATTAAGTACGCTATGAACTCAAATTAAGAAAATTTATTTTTCATTATTCCAAGGGAATTTTCATTATAAACTACAAAATTTCTTTAATATGAGAAAAAACTTATTTCACTTTGGTATATCTTAACAAATTGCACGCCAATTTTCTTGAAAAACTTTTCTTAAAATAAGTAAAACTTCTTCACGTGATTTCCAAAATGCCGTAATTTTAAAGAAATAATCTTTAGTATTATTCAATATTTACAATAATATTAAAGAAGAACAAATTTCCTTGATTAAAAATGTATTAAGGCCAAGACTTCTTCAATACGTGCCCATCAAATTTTACTTCTTTAAATTGAGTAGACACAAGTCTTTAAGAGACAAGTTGTTGCCTTGGAATGATTTTAAAGTTTTGTATATGGTGAAATTTATACAAGTTGTCCGTAACAGATGTTTTCTCAAAAACACTTAATAACCGAAAACAGTAAATTCTGAGTTAAGTCATTTTTCCTTGTAGGCACAGAATTATATGGAGATTCTATCAAACGCTTGCAATAATTTGTAAATTTCATAGAAATCTGACAATCTTGAGTTTTGTTATAACTCAACCAGTTTTTTGCATCCTATTGTCATTTTTGTGATTAATACCTGCTCTAATAGTGCACTCATTTTTAATTTTAACATTTAATTTAATTGTTTAATAAATTCATTTAATAACATTTTGCCTGTTTTAAAGTTGTATATTAAACAACAGTAAATTCAAAAACAAAGGTGATACACAGAAGCCGTGATTGTTGGAATTTGTGACAGCAACAGTTTCCAAAAAAAAAAATTGTTTGTAATGCAATGTTGAATTGAATTATATTTGAATTGTGCATTTCGTTGAGAACATTTTTGCACCAGTGAGCAAAACTTCTCGACTGCTTTGTGAAATCATTGAACCTTAAGTTTGAAGTGATATTCGGGAAAGTACAAACAGATAAAGGCGAATTTTGGCAAATGCATTAAAAGCTATCCATCTGCCAATAATATATAGGTAATCAATGTCAATACAATTAATTTCACAAGTTTTCGAATAATTAATCCTATTAGCAATAATATGTAATAATGATCTTTACCCAAAATATGCATTAAAAATATGGAAAAATATTCCAAATGTCTGTTATTACTTAACATGCAAATTAATTCCACAGGTTCCTCGAAGATCTTTGCAAAGGTGTATAAGTTCCAGTAAATAAGTGCTTGATATTGAAGAGTTTATTTAGCGTAGATTTGATTTAGGTTAAATATGCATTGCTGCCACTTTTAAGGTAATTCAGTTGTGTCTCTTCAATAGATATAAAAAACTGCTTCTCTTGAGCAAATTTTTCCATAGACACAAACAGGTGTTAATCACTTGGTGCCAAGTCTGGAAACTTCCGGAGTTTCTAACAAGTTACTATTAATGTGTGTGACCTAACCTATTATGCTTATTGGCCTAACCTGGCTAAAAATGCCATGAATGTAAGCTGAATAAAGAGAACCTCTCCTATGTCTCATTCATGGGATTGAAAGGAATTTTTTTTTATGTACAATCGAATGAAAGAACCCAGGTTTACATGGGTTAAATTAGGTTACTGGTCAGGGAGATGCAAGAAAGGGTGAGGTTACCCGTAAAAAGTTCTGGAAGGGATTAAGCCCACTCCCCTCCCCCTCTCAGCCTATACAGAACCTACCTAAGTAAACTCTGAACGTGTAGCAAATTTCACTGGTTTCAGCAACTGAATTAGAGAAATGAACGTAAGAACATGTGGAATAAACGGCTCAAATATACTCGTATGTTTCAAATTTTACAAAGCATTGTAAATCAATAAAATGGGGAAAAATTAAGTAAATCGATCAATTTTAATGCCGGGTAAAAAAAGTGCCATTTATTAGCCCATTTATTATTTCCGGCTACAAATTGACAAATATTAAGCTTTGTTAAGTTTTAAAAATTTTCATCAACATTTGCGGGAGTTATCGTGTCAACCGCTAACCAGCCAGATAGACTGACATTGTTCATCAACTTAAAATGTCATGAAACACATTTGGTCAAAATATACTTGGTACATTAAACGCTTTATTCAAGGTGTTACCAAGTAATGAATACCCTCATAGGAAGCTATAATAGCCATTGACCATAGAGCATCC
Organism: Philornis downsi; assembly: GCA_019455685.1. Classification (NCBI taxonomy): domain Eukaryota; kingdom Metazoa; phylum Arthropoda; class Insecta; order Diptera; family Muscidae; genus Philornis; species Philornis downsi. Next base: position 747,585 of record JAHXMU010000813.1, read on the forward strand.
TTAGCTAGTGATTGCTAGTTGACATTCACGACCTCAGATTTTATCTAATAAAAGTCTCCAATACTCGTTTTTCCATGGCATAAACAAATTTCGAAGATCAATAATACTATTCAATTAATTTTAAATTTTTCCAAGTAAAAATCAGCAAATTTTCGAAATTTTCTTCAATGATTTTCCCAACACCAAAACTGACATGGAAAAATAATTATCGGGTTCTTAAATACTTGGCAAACATATCAGCGCCAAAAGCATATGAACAGGAAAGAGGCAATGATGGGTCCAAAGTCAATCTGTAAAAAGATTTCAAAATATCTAAACACAAACTATAGCACCGTGTGCTACAGTGTGGCATAGGGCACGAATAACCATTTCTTCGTGGACTTCTCTTTTCCCACGCAGTTGGCTTTGTGGTCTCCATCACATGGATGAACAGATGCGAACGAATATGTTCGCGTAGTTTCGCCACGCACTACAAAAAGGAAAAAGCAAATCTAGTATAACCACATCCTGAGGCACACAAATGGAACAAAAGCCAGAACGTATCCTGCGGATGAGTACAGAAATAATAAAGCGCACACTGACATACAAATAGCGCCTAACTTGGCTTTTGTGTGTTCAGTTCATGACGCAATTGTTCAGGCCGTTCCACCGTCAAACGTTCAGAGGTTGGCAATCTATTCGGTGGGAAGCTCGCTGCAAGTTGGCATTTGGTGGCAGGCAACATTTAACTTTCATCCCAATGTCCAAACGCTACGAAGCGCTCTACAGATGTTTGTATATTTTTGCTTTTACAGCACAATGAATAACGGTGTGTAATGCGGCAGGTTTGTGAATGGCGAAAGGAATCGAGAGAGGGAGACGGGGATACAGATAGAGAGACATGACTGTTGAAGGCGGTATTCATTAGGCGCACATTTGGTCAGTAATTAAAAACTTTGGTTTAGCGTTGATTTCGTTAATGTTTCAGAAAACAAACCAAGTAAAGGTGCCGTAAGTGTAGCTAACCGCGTTGTGTGTTGCTGTCTACTGGTTTTCTGTTCGTCTCTGGCTCCGTTCATGCCATATCCAAATTGTATAAATTCTCCTTGTGGCAGAATAACGTACTTGTGAATGAATGCAGATAACTTTGAACTTAACATTACTTGTTCTTTTTGGCTTTCATGTCAGTAACCTCTGGTTTATTTTGAATTTATGTTGGTATGTCGCTCTCTCAGCTTCTCTTTCGTTTCGGCCCCCAGGCCATCCTGCAATTAATTACGTTATTTATAGGCGAAAAAGAGCTGTGATTACGGATGGCTTAACAATTTGCCTGTCGTAGTTTCGACTGTCGCTTGGGATAAGTTCAGGGTCATTACTTTCAATTTGTCCAACAGTCAGTGGGAGCCTTGGTTTGTTGGCCAAAAAGTGTAACCAAATTAATGGAAGTGTTGCCGACGGTGCGTAAAAGTTCACTTGAGTTCACAATTGTCAATAACAGTTAATTAATTATACAAAGAAATCATTACACAAAGTTAATAGCAAAATGTAGCACACGAAATATAGGTGGAATAACAAAACAATTCAACTGGAAAGGAAGTTCATGTATTTCCGATGTATTGGATGTTTTACTAAGAGGTGATTAATTGAATGCGGAACGCATTTAGCTCGTATGCGTACTTCCTTTTGAAAGCTGAGCACAGTCAGATCAGACGACCTTGTCGAATGGAACGAAATAAAGTGTGAAGTTTTAAAATCTATAGCAAATGAATAGCCAAAATTCCGGCAACAACGTGCGCACTGAGCATAGATAAAGAGCATAACGCTATAGTGCGCTTTCTTTAGACCACAAACTGCTTGCTTTTCTACATGATTTTTCATACTTAGTAGTTGCTTGTGCATTAACACAATGAATGTTCTTTGACAAATTTTATACTTTTTCGAATATTGTTTTTTTAAACATGAGCATTTTTCATTAGCACTTTTTTAACCAAAGAGGCCAATAATTACGATGAGACACTGGTGCCGAAAATATGGCACTCGAGTAGTAGGCCGGGTTAATAGATCATAGCTTTGGTTTTGGCGAATTTCTCCTCAAGTGGCTGGAACAAACATGCAGATATATTTAGATCGTAACCGTTTTTGAATTATTGTAATTTATCATAAAAGAAGGCAAATTGCAATTTGGTGATTATTTGGCAAGAGGGGAAAAAAGAAAAGTACAAAAAACCAGAATCTGAGATTTTTTTGGTCATGAAGCGGATTTATTTAGATGTTCATGTTTTAAAATGTAAAGAAATTTTGAAATTTGTTGCTATGTTCGATTTTACTTGTTAATGGCATGTTTGTCACATATTTTTGTTGAATCAGTTTTGATTTTCAAAATGGAAAACATACCGGGGTTCAAATAGTCTGCGCTTGCGTTTTTATCACTTTCACAGTGGCAATTTAACAATTTTGTGTGCCCATGACTCGTCGGCCCTGGTACGTTGTTGGTACGTTAAACTAATACCAGCAAAAGCAAAAAGGTGGAAGTTATCCCCAAAGAATAGCACTTTCATTGTCTCTTCCCCTCCTTAGGAAGCTCTCTTTAACGACATAAATTGTAACAATTTGAGGCTGCTTTGAACTTTGTTTTCCACTAAAATTCACTTTGCAATAGTTATGCTATACTGAACTGAATTTAAAAAAACCTGTTAAACATGTCATAAAGTTTTGAAAAAAATTATTTCGTAGGATAGATATACATATGTATTTTTGTTTGCCTTTCTGAAATTCTAAACTGATCTTGAAAAATAACATTGAAACGGTTTTCGTAAAGAATATTTTTCATCTTTTTCGAAGAAGGAATAAAATATTACTTCGTTAGCGCTTAAAAAATAGGACTTTTGCTTCTATATACGAGTAAATTTACATAATAGTTGTAGGTTTTCCACTGATTTGCGTGATCCGGTGAAAATGCACTGAAATAGTATCAAAGATAACAGCATTTCTCCTATGAAAATGTTATGTTAAATTTTTCGATGATTATCCAAACTTGCACTGATCACCGCATTATGAGTATCGGACATCTTTGGACACACTTTTTATACTGGATGGTTAAAACGCTACACGATACGAAAGTTGTAACAGCTTTATTAAACTAAAGACTACCCTAAAATTACCATGATAACGTGAGCATGTTTTATCCCTTTCACATGTCATCAACTGATACCTTTTACTTTGGTATGATCTCATAAACAAATTATAACTTTATGCAATTCAATATATTCGATTTATTGACTGGTAGATTTGTTAAACTTATCTGCCACCTACTTAAATTTCGTCTTTTTATTTTGTAAGGTTTTTTGTGCTACGCGTAAGTGCGTGCAAATGTAGTTTCCTTAAGCGAAGGTTAGCATGTGTTATTTGGTACGGTATACACACATACAAAAGGCGTACATACATACAATGATGCATTTGTACGGGTTATCCATTTAGTGGTTTCAAAACCGCCGGGCTGGCAAGGCTGTTAGCTGTTAATACGTGCCATCTGAAGTGCTATTTATATTGTGAAAGGTTTGCCATTTACGAATATGGATCGGTTAACAAACGAAGAACGCGTAAAAGTAGTTAAAACCTCCTAGAAAAGTGGTGAGTCAAACGTGGGCTTTCAATCGAACAAAATTTTCTTCAGCGATGAAGCTCATTTCCCTCTCGGTGGTTACGTCAACAAGCAAAATGGCCGCATATGGGTACCGGAGAACCCAGAAGTAATTGTGAAAAAGCCATTGCATCCGGAAAAAGTGACTTTTTGGTGCACATTATGGTCAGAAGGTGTCATTGGACTGTATTTTTTTTTAAAGGCTATCTTAAAAGGATCCATTCGGCAATCAATTCAGAGGCGATCATTTAAATGACATTGTATTTCTTAAATAATAACAAGGACCAAGCATTATAATAAAATAAATAATTTTTGGTTATGGTAGGACACAGACCCAATATCGAACTTCTTGACGCATGGGTCTATATACCGTAGGAAAAAGTGAACAAAATGAGAGTTTGATTGAGGAGTATCCACTTTCCTCTCATTTAAGACTTTAGGCTTAGACAGAATGATAACGTTCGGTGTGGAAGTAGAACTCTCTTGTAAAAATGACCATGACGGGTTGGTAGTAGTTTATTCACTATGGTATATCAAAAGTTCAGATTTACCTTAAGACTTTCCAATGTGTATCCAAATATTGTCTGTAAAATTATCGTACATTTACGAACATGCGGACTTAGTGCAATGTTGTCGTTAGTCTCAGATCTAGTTTCAGCTTTCTGCCCTGGTGTTATGAGTGCTGGGATGGGACTTACTGTGATGTTGTCGCTAGTCTCAGGATAGGGCTAGCTTCAGCTTTCTGTCCTGTTGTTACGAATGCTGTAATGTCGCTTCAGAGCTCACAGACGTAGACGTGTTTTGCCGGGCTGTTTTCCTACAAAGGCATGTAGTCCTGGTTGTTTGTTAGTTAATTTTAAATTTTTCGATTTTTCAATTTCTAGATTTGTGGTTCTTAGCTTTTAATTTTTAGATTATTGACTTTAGACTATAGACTGTAGCTTTTATAGTTTAAATCTTAAATTTTTGATTTTGGATTTCTAAATTTTTAACTATTCAATTTTCGAGTTCTTAAATTTATAACTTTTAAACTCTCAACTTTTTTGATTTACTCATTTGTGTTTTTTAATCTCTCAAATGTTGAACTTTAGGCTTTTAAATAATTAATATTCATCTGCGAAAATGTTGGGCATTTAACTGCATGGTTTTAAGTTCTTGAATTAGTGGCGAGGGAACGCAGAAGGGTTATCACGGCTGAGAGCTTGTTATCATACGGTAACAATATGATTACGGCGACCAGAAACTGCCGATTTTTATGAATGGGGTATTCTTGCAGTTATATGTTTTATGTTTCCGCTTGGCTTAACGCCTTTGATTTTTCAATCAATCATGATCACAGTTTTTCCCCATTTTGATGCGCGTCATCGGATCCGTGCCACCATTCGAAGCTGCATCTCATACATAATTGCATGCATTGGTTTTTATACCTTCACCCGGAGGAATGAAGGCATGTTCATTTCGATATGACCAAAATGTAACACCCAGAAAGACATGTTTAAAGTATCAAGCATCTTTTGACCAAATGTTCCATGACTTTTTAAATCGGTGGAGCGATATCTGTCTGTTTGATTGGTTTAAGGATACGATAACTGTCGTAAATCTGTATGGAACTTCTTAAAACTTGGCACATCCTAACACTTCCACAAATCGTAGCGGAGCATTGTAAATAGGCTATAACCGTACCCCTCATACAAATTGAACGATTCAATTTTCTCTTATTCGTAACATGAAGCAAGCTAAAATTTTTTTCATAATTTCTGGTAAAATTGTAACCGATTATCCCTCCATCTTCTAGCATCTTCCATATAATTGACGGATTTAATTCATATATTCTTTGCTTCACATCTTCCAATTGGTTGTTAAATTTGCCACACTTTAAGCGTTTGCCAAGTGGAGTCTCAGAATAAAAACGAAGCACATTGGCGCAAATTCAATTCAATCGTAATTTCTAATTAGTCATCTGTAGTCTATGTCTGTGTTTTTATCCATCACATTATTTTACAATTCTCAACAATATAGGAAAAAATCGACTGATTAACCTCACTCCTTCTGGCTCCTTCCAAACAAATGGCCGATTTAATTCATATATAAAGAAGAAAGGCTTCATAGCTTACAAACGGTTAGATTAAATTTAGTCAAACAAAGAATTTCAAAAAATTTAGTCATATATTGCAGCACCCATTCTGATGCCTCCCATACAAACTGACTGATTTTTCGAAATTCAATCAATCCTCTGTAGTTTCTAATTAATCAGTTGTAGAAGTCTAGATTTTTATCCATAATATTGTTTTATAATTCTTTACAGTAGCGGAGAAAAATCTATCAAGTAACCACCCTCTTTCTGGTATATCCCAAATACTCGTAAGTGACAGATTTACACATTCTTACCTTCGTATTTTCAAATCGTTTGTACCAATTTTGATACATGACCTGCCTTTAGTAATCTAAATTCTGAGAACGAAAATGGTCTACATTGCCTTGCCCATTATGGTACCTCTCAAATAAATTGACAGATATATCGCAATTTTATTTTCTAATGTAATCCCTAATCCGTTGCTGACGTTACTGAAATTCTTTACGTTCTAATACTGGATAAAATGTGCACAAATCGGCAGAATAACCACGCCCTCTACGGCCGTCCTGCACAGATTACCTTATTTTGTTAGCGGAATCTCAGCTAGATTCGTATTTTTCATTTGATTGCACTGTCAGGGCAGCTTCTACATCTCCCAAACGGAGGAGTTCAGAAAGTTGAAATTTTTCTTCTTTTATTGTGTCCACATTAACATTCTAAATCTAATATTTACCGGTCGAATAACAAAGCTCTTGGACGTATTTAACGCCCTGGAAATGTCTGGCTGGATATGAATCATGTTCCTTTAATGGCTATGAGATCACGATTCATGACTAAATCGTTTCATTATCTTATCCCGAGAAATTTATCATTTCATTCTCATGTCTTTATAGGTTTTATGTCGCTCAAGTGTTCCTGTATTTCACTGCCACACAATGTATGGCGGTTTGCTCTGATGAATGATATGGCCGACCTACAGGCCATATCTTTCATTGACCTAGAACTGGTTTTCTTTCGATGATTATTCGGACACTTTATTAATAACCCAAGTATTTTGAAAATTGAAACAAAATATGACAAGGACACCGGTTTGTGATAATGTTATCCGTTAAATATGTGGTTTCTGTGGCACTCATTAACATGTTGTTCGATATACGCATAAATTGCGCATTCTCCGTACATCGAATATTTAACACATATTGTAGATGTAGATGGTTATGATGTTGATTCCACTTAATGGAGATATGTGACACACAGTGGCTGGCAGCGGACGGACTCTGTTGGTGCAACCACAGCGGAACGTTTAACAAAAGTGAAAACAAGACGTAACTCACCAGCAGCACCTTCAGTGACAGGGACTGAAGTGATGCCCTTGAAATCCTGAAATGGTTTGTGCTGTGCAGCGGCAGCGGTCGTTTCTTGTGATAGCGTGACGTAACCTTGAACGCTCAAATTGCTTTCCAGTCTTTGCATTCCTTCCTCCTTCGCGTCTTTAGTATTCACACACACGAGCGGAAAAAAAGGCAACGTGTTATCGGCACAGCTATGAAATGCTGGCATCTCGCTCGACATCATTGGTGAATACTTGAAAGACGTCTTGAATCTTGATTTGAGGCGACGACGTTGCATGTTACTCTTTAAAAAGCCACAAAACAATATTATCAGCCAGATATGAAGCTAACACATTCTTGCCAACACATATTTGTCCATGTGAGTGTGTCGGCTCACATAAATGAGCATACTTGACGTCGAGTCTTACCGCCATTGTGAGGCAGCGTCATTATCATCATTACATCAGCGCTTTTGCCATCATCAGCCAAAATCAGTATCGCCACATCGATAGTCTTGTTTGATACGAGTGTGAACTCATCCACAGTGTGACTGGAGTGTGTGTGTGTGTGTGTGTGTGAACACAGATAGGGAGGGTGCTACAAAAGTTTTTTTAATTTGTAAACATTCCAATATGGTTATAGCGAATTTCATGATGTGTGACACATGAGAAATGGGAATGAGAACGAGAAATTAATGAAACGTTTTCTTCACTTAGAATCGATAAAATTGAATCGATATAATTATTGTCATAGGGAGAAATTATAAGAAATCCTGAGAGTGATTACACAGTAAATCAGGCAAATTTTTTCACTGATAGCTTATGGAGGTTGTTGTGAATATTGGCTGGTTAATCGTCAGCAATTGCATATTTATAAAATTACAATTATTATTTGAACAGTATTCAATGTAAGTCTTTGCTCTCTTACGTTAAGCTTTAGCCACTTTTAATTCGTACAACATGCATTTTCGTCCTAATGTAATTTTCAGTAGCTGTTATTCGTAGGATGACGGTAACGTTTCTAATATATTTATAATTTTCAAAAAAAAAAAACAAAAACAAAAAATTAGTTTCATATATAACATACAATAAAAATTATAACAAATTTTGTAAAAACTTATATTATGCAAAAACACTTCCTTGCTTTCACTCAAATTTGCATTGAGTTCACCAAATTTAGAAACTCCTCAGGGATAATTGAACTCCAATTTACCTAGATTTTGCACCTCAAACCGCTTAAAATGCGCTGTGGATTATTTCTTAGTTTTCTTTCCATTAGTGCCCAGAGACTTTCTATTGGGCTTAGATCAGGACTTGATGGGGGCTGCTCAAGAATATTAATATTGTTTTCTTGAAGCCACATTTTAGTTTTCTTAGCATTGTGGTGTTGCAACATCCTGCTGAGAGACATATTCGCCGCAGTCACCTAGCCTTGGTGCTACAGGAATCAGATGATTTTGTAATAAACTAATGCATTTTTCAGCATTTACCGTTCGTATAAAAGTAGGTTCTTCTATGTCCTTTGCAGACATGGATCCTTACATCATAAAACTCTGTGGAAACTTTACCATTCAATTGAGGCAGCCTTTATTGTGTGCCGCCCATTTCTTTCGAATTATCCTTTTTCGATAATCCTGGAAACACACATCGAATTTAATTTTATCGCTAAAAACGATGGTGTTTCACTGCCTGTCTTCCTTTTGCTCATAGCAAACTGTTCTTTCTTTTAAGAACGGTAAGCAAGCAATTTTACTTCTACAGAAATGCAAACTCTTACTTTGCAAAAACTATAATAAATGTTTTTCCTTAGACGGTGCGTCCACTCATGTTTAACTGATTTGCCAATATTTTTTGACCAGTTTGATATAATTCTTCGATCGGTGATTCAAAGATTTGTTACTATAACTAAACAAAATTCCACTTAATTGATTAATTTTTTTACGTGCCTTCGTAGACAAAAAGTAATACAGATTGTAAAAAATTAAAAAAAAGAAGAACAACTTTTTAGAAAATTATAAGTGTTTGAAAAGTTACCGTCATCTCATAAGTAATACTCGTAGATATTAAAAGTTGCATTATGATGAAAATGGAAGGTGTACGAATTAAAAGTAGTTAGGGCTTGTATTTGAGTGTCTAAAATTAAATTGGAGAAAAATTGTCATTTGCATTCAACTTTCTACCTCCAATAGAATAGAAGATATAAAGTTCCAAACTTAAAACTTCCTTCCTTTTGTCTTAAATATGAGTATCAAAGCACATCGTTTCATGTCGCAGTTAAAAAAAAGTTATCGAAATAGATTTCAAACGCAGCAATGTTTTTGCTTTATGTTTGGCAGAAAAATCGCAACCAAGTAGTGAGTTACGACATTCACGTGTAAATTAACTCTTCTCCAATCTCACATAAATAAGTTCGATTTAGCTTGAGAAACTTGAGAAAAATCGTGCGAGTAACCGCGCTACTTCTGCGTTCTCCTATTCAAATTAGAGATTTAACTCGCGTTTTCTTAGATTAATAATTTTCAAGCAGTTGTACTGAATTTAGTCACATCATGTGTGAAATAAATTGTAAGAACAGAAATCTGGTTCCTCCTATAAAAATTGACCGATTATCGAAATGTAATTTTTCACTTTTAATGAATGATTCATAGATAGCAGTTACTTAGATTTTTGTCAGGTGTATTCCATTATAACTAAGGGAATTCCTAAGCGTAAAAAGTTCCTAGATTCAAATCCTTCGTCCAAGTTCACTAAATTCAGTATGATTTGGCATCAGGTATTTAGTAAACTTAGTTTTGTGAATGAGAATCGATTGCGGTGCCACGCACCTTACGGTGCCACACATTAAAATGTACCAATTTAGTAAAAAACAGCGTTCCTATATAATTTCTAACGGATGTCTTCAGAAAGTTACAATCATGCTCCTTTTATCGTGTTTTAGTTCAGATTATTTAGGACGCCTCATATAAATCTCTAAATCTAAATCTCATCATTACATCTCTAACACTTTTGGACCAGCTCAAAAGAACATTGGGAGAAGTCAGTTCAATGGACAGAAATTTCTGTATTGATCTCGTCGATTCCGTTTCGATAAATTTAATGTCAAAGATGCTCCATGCTGGTAGGTTGGCACGGAATTATCTACTATGAGCTGCTCCCCTATGGTCAAACTCTTAATTAAGTCCACACTGTTAACAATTGGACCGTCTGAAGTAAGCAAGAACACAGAAGTGGCCAGCTGGCACAACGCTAGGCCACACACATAGATAATGAATTGCCATAAGTTCCGAGAGGTTGGTTGGGAGGTTTTTGTACATCTATCTTATGGTCCAAACCTGGCATCATGTGATTACAACCTGTACCCGTCTATAACGAATGATTCTGCTGGTGAAAGTCTCACCTCTAGAGAAGTTTGTGCACATTGATTATTCCGGTTTTTTGCTAATAAGTACGAGATTTTCTGCGGAATTACCTTCAAAATGGCAACAAGTTGGCGAACAAACCAGATTATCCTAAATATGCTAAATAAAGCTTTCAATGACATGCAAAAATAATGAAATCCTTTTTACTACACTTTACATATGGGTTAAATCTGCCCTATGTATGACAGGTACCAGAAGGGGCGTGGTCAATTTTTCTCAAGTTTTACCAAGAATTTCTTGCTGCAGATTACTATTTAGAAATTATAGACGAATAATTTAATTTAGAAAATGATCGATACGCCCACCTGCAATTTCCGGCTAAAAATATTAAGCTGTGGCAATTTGTAAGAAATTTCATAAAGATTTACGACCAGTCAGACAAATGGACATCGCTCAATTGATTTATAAAGTAATGAGTCACATTTGGTCAAAAGACATTTAGGACAGTAAATCTTCCTTTTGGATATTTAATTTTTGGCTTATCCTTCTGATGAAGATGTAGTAAAATGATATAGATATGACGTTGAAGAAGGATTTTAATTTCAACATTACCTTACGCGAAAATCATTATGGACTAAACTATAGCATTGATTTTAGACCGAATAGTTTTTACAGATGAGAAGGAGGAAACTTTCCTTTCACAAACTTTTGCATAACGCATAATTCAATCCGTAACTTTGAAATATTTCAAAATATAATAAAAACTTTAACTTTTTGCAGCTTTGCTTTGCAGACAATGTTCCATTTCCTCAAGTAGTTGCCGCAGATGTTGGATATGAATGCAACTAAGAACGTGTTGCTTTGTTGCTGTGGCTCCGCTACATGCCTGTTCCATGTTGTGTGTCGCCAAACTGGAATTCAAGCCTGCAATGGACAGACAGATGCTGTCGGCTGCTTCTACTTGCAACATTAGCCTGAAGGTCAGTCAGTAGTTATGGAATCCTGCTGAGTGCAGTAAGTATACAGCACATTAAACTTATTACGTTCTGTGCACTTTGTCTGTAATTTTCTACTTAAAGAAACTGCGAGTTGTCATAATTTGTGATGCTGCTGTTACTGGTGCTGCTGCTGCTGCTGCTGCTGCTGCTGCTGTTGGTTTCAATGTCAGAAGTCTAAAAGTTTTCAATGTTTCTGCATACGTTTTTATACATTTGCGAAAAGTTTTCCTTTTCATCATTTAATTTAGTAAACTTTTACTAGCTTTTACAGAGCACAAACGTAATTTATCCAAAAGTTAAGTCAAGTAATTGCGAAAAGGGAATGCTGTGGGATACCACCTGGTGGAATCATTTTAGATTAAGCGAGTTTTGAACTAAGTGCGGTAGTATATGAGGATTTCATTTTAAATAGTTAAAGAGATAACACAAATGATTGTATTTAAAATGAAAGTAATATTATATTTTACTAAATCGGCTAACTAATATATTATTAGGCATTTCAATTTAGACCAGGGATTCTGAACAACTCTATGCTTTTGTTTTGATTGCTCATTCAAGTCTTAAAAATTATTAAAAAATAAATCATAATCGATAACGTGTAATTATTCAAAATTGTTACTGTTGAACCATTCGTATTATCAATTTTTGTAAGATCTCGATCGATATTTTGTATTTACATTTCTGTTTGTTACTTTTCGAATGAAAAGAAAATGACAACGGGAAGAATTAAAACAACTGGGGGAATATTTCAGAATAGTTTTGATTTTTTTCGTTGTAATGGTCGATTTTTTTTCTATTTGCAGTTTAAATCAATACCCTCGAAAAATATACGATCTTAGAGGGGCACGAAAGGACTACTAATGAAAAAGTGAATTCTAAATCGGTTGTCTCTAATAACTTTAGAGAGCACGAATTGGATGGATTTCACAAGCGGCCAAATTGAAAATTCTCGGTAATTGAACTGCGCTTTTATCGTAGATTACATTGAATTCTGGCCTTCATCACCAATGTGGCTTAGACCAAAAGCTAAAATCAGTCACTGAAATTCAACTCACCCCAGCCTAGTGGTCGTTGGCAGCCGCAATACTTAGATCGGATGATAAACCGCTCATCTTAAATTATACCGGTTTACCCTTTTTTTAGTTTCAAAAGTAAAGTTAAATAAAGCACGCATAAAGCTATGATTTCGATTATCATTCAAATGACCATCTCTGGCTTGGTTGCAGCAGTGGATCCTCTTGAGCTGGTTTTCGACCATTTTTCGCATATTTCGGGGGTATCTCGGCGATAACTTGTCGAATGTTGATTTTCAAATGCTCCAACGTTTTGGGAATTTTCACGATCTTTGACGTAGTACCACAGAAAAAGTCTAACGCTTTCTGGAAACTTCTCATGCAGTAAAGACAAAATCAGTCTTGTTGAAACCACATATTGTCCAGTTCATAACCTTCAACTTCAGGCTAAAAATAGCCGGTTATCATTTGAAATTCGGATTATCCGCCACACTTTCTCTAACAGAAGCAATATTTTCGGCAGTGCGTACATTACGATGATGCGTAAGCCTGTCCACATCGGAAATAATCTTGCCAATTCCTTGCACTGTATATCGATTACGACGACCATAATCACTCCGTAATGCACGAAAAGTGTCCACGTTTGAATCACCAGTTTTGTAGTAAGTTTTAACTATTTTTACGCGTTTTTCTGTTGTTAAACGATCTATACTCGTAAATGGAAAACCTTTCACTAAATAAATAACACTTCAAATGACAGGTATTCGACAGCTGACAGCCTTGCCAGACCAGCGGTTATGAAACCACTAAATGGATAGTGTATTATCATACGAAAACAAAAGAAAATAAATAAACGGACTTCTTCAAAATGTTGACCACACCCGCAAATGTTTAAGACACCATGATTGAAGGATGTGCACTGGAATGCCCGCACTCAATATAGAGAAGGCGCCTCTATCCAATTGGCGGATGTCCTTGATAAATATGAAGCTGGCATCAACGCCATTCAATAAATGCGATGGACAGAACAGGTATGAATTCGGATGTGCATTTGATGGGGGAAAGAGACTTAGACACCTTGTCTCCCCATAAGTGACCGTATAGCCACTATCCGCATCAAGGTGAAATATTTTTTATCACACTGGTTTATGCACATACCCCAACGGAAAATAAAGACGAGGAGACCAAAGATACATTCTATGAGTGTGTAGAAGAAGTATATGACTGCTGCCCTGACCACGACATTAAAATTATTCTTAAGATATTCTTAGCCCAACAGTTGGAAAACTCGTTCTCTGCAGCACGTAATATGGTAGTAAGTGGAACCAGGTTCCGCATAAAGATATCCAAAAGGCAGCGTGGCTATCTGCTTATCATAACACCAGGACTCAGCTTGATCATGTGGTAACAGATGGATGGCATGCTTCTGGTGTCATGGACGTGCGTGTGATTCGTTTTGCTAATATAAACTCAGATGACTATTTGGTTGTATCTAAAGTACGCATCAGATTGAGCAGATCGGAAGACGCTAAGCATACCGATATAGCCAGTGAGTATTCTACCAAACTCTCTCAACTACTACAACTAAATGCTCCTAATCCTGATGTTCCTGACACATAGCGGCATCATATTGCGCATTCTATGACAACTACTGCAAAAACCGTACTTGTGCATACGAAACCGCGCTCAAACAACGATGAAGAATGCCGTATAATGTCTGAGGTAAAGGATGCTGCATACAGGACGACGGAGCTGTTATGGAAGGAGAAAAGAAGAGAAGAGAGGCATACTGTCTTTTTAGAAACTTTTGTGGAAAGAACGGGAGAATGGGCATTATTATGGCATAGGTGGATGAATCAGTGCTGTAGGTCTTAGAGAGGAAAATACTCCGGAAAATATATGGACCCATCATCGGCGTCGCATGAACAATGAGCTCTATAAGCTATATGCCGACATTGACATGTACCAGCGCATCAATATACAGCGATTGAGTTCATTGGATTATGTTGTGCGGATGGACTCAAATGCTGCGGCACGGAAAGTTTTCAACAACGAACTCGATTTTGAAGCACTATCGAAACTTGACGCGACGAGTTGAAGAAGAAGCGCAGAAGACCGAGGCGTTTGGAACTATTTTTTACGTGCAGCGTATAATAGATAAGAACGTCAATTTTAGTGGCCACTTAAGAAGAAGAAGATGTATCATCGTAACATGTAAAGATCCAATATACAAAAATTTTATCACACGTATATGTAGTAACACGTTAAAGATTGATTGGTAGTGATTTTCCAGTCAAATAAAAAGCAATAATACTGTTGCGTTTGAATTCCATCTCGATAACTTTCTAACTGCGACAAAGGACGACATGCTTCCATTGCATTGTAAACTACATAACAAACTGACACTTGTCAAAAAATGAGAGCACCGCCATTAGCCGTTTAGTTGCTACACCATGGCAAAGTTGTTAATGCTTCGATCGCCTACCCGTATATATTTATCACAGCGATACCTATTGACATAATAAATCAGGACACAAATGTCAGTCTCATGCATGATCGCTAGTTTCATATCAGAAAATATTCAGAATTAAGGCATGATAAAAGAAGAAAAATTATAAACTAGAAATAATAGTTTACCAGCGCCTCATACGTGTTAGGCTTTATATAATTTAGATCAATTGAATTAATGATACGAACTTAAGAATATTTGGGTTAAAATACGCATTTTTCAGGAGAGTTTATCTGGTCGATATTTTTAAAATTTCACCTATCATTGTAAGTCATTACAGTTTACAAATATTTTAGTCTACGAATTAGGGACAAGAAGTATATTTAGTTTCTTTAAGTTGATAAATTTGTATGCGAGGTAAATGAAGAAGTGTGGTTATTTGGACAACTTTTTTTCAAAATTGTCTAAGCATTATAAATACAAATTTAAGTTACTACAGGGACAAAAAATTAATTTGTGTGGAAGGTAACGGAAGTGAAGTCATCATTTTCATTCTCAGAGTAAAGTGTATCAAATGGACAAAATGTGCTAAATTTAGGTGAATTCAGTACAACTGCTTGAAATGTATGAAGCTAAGAATATACGGATTTAATCGGTCATTTGAACGGCAGGCGTCAGAAATGGCGCGGTTACTCGTTCGGCTTTTCTCTTATTTTCCCAGGCATTATAAATCAGAAAAACAGGTAAAAATTTACATTACTGCTGGCTACGAATCGGATCATTTTGATTCTAAGAATTAAATTGCAATTTAGCATGCACTAAATTTAATAGAATTCAGGGTAGCTGAAATAAAAATATATATTCCTAATCGCCGTAAAGGTGTATGACTATCTAAGCATGTCCGTCTGTTTGTTCGTTTGCCTGTCTGCTGAAAGCACTCGAAATGTATCATAGATAGGTCAAATAAACTAACGGACGAAATCAACCATTCAACGATAGACGGTGTCATCGTACATACATACATATGTACTTATGTGTGTGGAAGAACTATTGCAATTCATATAATTTTTGCAAGAAACTTCCCGAAATGTGGACTACTAAAAAATGTCAGTTTTCATTGGAAAAATGCGCTAAGACAATTTAGATTTTTGACACGCCCACTTACCGGCCAATCCGTCGATACAACGTTCTCTGCAGTATGAACAGCAGCTGACACAAGCCCGCAAAATCGACCACATAGAGAAAAAATGCCCTATAAAATTTCTGAACTCTACTTTGTAATGATGGTAATTTTCAGTGTTTCATCAAAAATTTGTTAGATGCCGGAGAATGCCTTCTCACCAAATAAACTTTTTTAAGTGCATTCATCGGAAAATGCTATAACATACGAACTTTCACTCGAAATGCGGGCAAAGTTGACATATTTTCGTTATATCGTCCATGATGCTCAGCCAGCCCAAATTTGAGACTATCCACTTGCTTTATATTTATGCCCCCTAAATCATTCAACATATTTCAAATATCGAATCGATTTTACTAATAAAAAGATACGAAACAATTTTAGAATTCGGGAAATTGAAAAAAATTTGTTTGAACTTCCGCTCATTTACTATGTCCAAAATGTAAGACCAGTTTTAAACTATAATTATTCTAGCATATGGAATCTCATAAATATTGTTTTCCTATGTTGACAACACTGTGACAGACGTTTTTGCCAGGTTTCACATCATAATCGAATGACTGAATGTTTGAGCTAAGTATGGTTTTGTAGTTAACTTATTGAGCAAAGAAGTTGCAATAAATTCTGTTTGTGAAATAGAATTTCTGCTGCGGAAGTATTTAAAATGTTGGGTAAGGCCTTCGGTAAACGGACATTTTTGGAAGGAAATGTTTATAAATAGTTCAAAGAACGAGAACGATTTGAAGATAAAGAACGCCCGCATGACCAACAACTACTAACGATGAAAGTCACATTCAACAAATCTGAAATTCGTTTCTCAAATACAGTCAATTTACAATTAGAGACCTTGCTGATGGTGTTGGCATTTCAAATCCTGATTGGTATGAAAGTACTTAATTTTTTCGATAAAGACTGTCGTGCTAAAATCTACAAAAAGATGATTTCCGTCAACCAGCACGCATTGCTACGGGAAATGGGGCTGTAGATCTCTGCTTATGATGTGAAAACAAGTGACCAATCGGGTAAAGTCATACCCAGGATGAAACAATACCGAGGAAGTCATCCAAAACAGCCAAAAACCAAAGTGGTGTTAATAGTTTTCTACGATTTTCGTGAAATTATGCATTGTGAGTTTATTCCGCCAGACCAAACTATTAACAAAGGATGTTGTTTAAGTTTAGTGACTTCTCGTGAGTTTTTCGACAAAAGTTCAAATAATATCGCCCCCCTCGCCTTGTTTTACACCGTGTTGTTGCAACTATTGTTGCCAATCCAGGTCTTTATAATATCCCTAAATTTAGAAAGACTTTTTATTGGAAAAGATAATGTCTATCTTTATTTAATGGGATGTTGTATATTTATTTTATTAAATACAATTTTATTTTATTAAACACAACTTTCCCCTTTTTGCAGTGTATTATAATCAATTTATTTTTTAGAAATTCTCGATTTTTAGAAGTTAACTAGAATCTAGATGGGCAGTGGATGGAAACGAAATATTTTGGAGAGATTCACAAAACAAAGGGTAAAAGTGAACAAAAAAAAATAAAATCGAAACATATTTTGAATTTTTAATTGTATAGAAAAAAAGATGACGATAAGAACTGACCGAGAAAGTTAAATTATCGACTATGGCCGTAAATTGTGATATTTAAGTACCTGATATGATATTGTGAGAAAAGATCAGAAAAATGTCAATGCCAACCCTCCCTTTACCTTTCATTATTTCTTAGAAGGGCAACATAATCTTCGCGTTGGCAGCACAACCGGCGATGTTGAAGCGATGGAAGATAATTAACGTGGATCACAGCGTGGCCTGAATGCCGTACCGGATGGTAATGGTCTAGCATGCTTCAAGGGGAGCACTCTGAAGGCTGTGAAATAGATTTGGACGAATTGGTAACTATTTTTTGAAAAAAGTAAAAACAAGTTTTTTGACCACAGCTCAATAATGGAATTTTAAAACATGTGTTTAATGCAAGCAAAATTTTGTTCAAAATGTTTCTGGCATTGATTTTAGAAAATATTTGGGCTCAAAGTTTGTGTATCCTTTTGTATAAGCATATAGGGGGTGAATGTTATGCATTTTGGTTTCTCATGAAAACGTTTGCAAATTGTCTGTTTCATAGTTGTTTTACAAGTTAAAGAAAGCTTCAGAATCGGAAATAAAAAACGATTACAGTCTTAGACCCACTTTGACGTGAATGTGAAAATCAAAATGACTCTGAACCAATAAAAGCGTTTGGCAAGTAGCACAAATGAATAATCTTATTCATATTTATTTTTAGAATTCCATTATATTTGTTCAAGACGTTCATTTATCTGTCTATCTTCATTAACTAATCTTTCGGATACCGTTATCCTAACAAAACTCAATTAATTTATTATGCGCAATTTTATAAATTTATGACTTTTGTCGCTTTTGCCATTACTCCGCTCCTTTGGAAGCTGCTATCGTCCGTATTATTGAGAAAATAGAGATCATGGCACACAGTGGGTGGTTTTAAAAAATGGAAATAAATCCGCAGGTTCTAAACAGGTGGTCCGATTTTGAAAAACATGACTATATCAGAGGTGTAGTCGAGTTAAAGTTTTGAATTTGGATCTTATACTTCTGAAGGGGGCTGCGCCACAATGCCTGCAATTGGGCACCTTGGGAATTTGGACATTTTAAAATGGTACAATTTCTTAATTTTTTATTCCATTTATGTATTTCTCTACATGAGATCTTCTAAAAGCATTGCCCTATGTACGTTTTATCTCTAAAATTAATTGTTATTTGATTTTTAAAATGAAAATTGTAGTTTTTTTTACTAGCCTTACTTCACTTTTTTTATAATAGCGGAAACAAATTTCTCCCAATTTCTTTGAAACTTTCTTTGTTGTATTAATAACAAAATTCTAATTATTCAGAAGAGAAGCATTAAAAAAAAAAATACAAAAAAGTAGATCTTTCGAATTTTTTTTGCAAAAAAAAAACACCTACATTCTTTTAAAATTATAAAAAAACTGGTTAAAAAACTTTATAACGGATATTGTAAAGCAAAAATTTTTTCAAACTTTGATTCGTTGCAATAACCCGAACCTACCAATAGATTCCCGAAACGAACCACTGGTATCAAAAAATGGCCTCATGTGTTGTAAAAACTAATAACTCTTTTTAATAGGGCAAATACAGCAAAATCCAAAGAATCCAAAATCCAATAAATCTTTACTTTTTCTTTCACTACCTAATATTCTCCATAAATACAAAATTGCATTGAAAAATATTTATAATTAAAAATGTTTGTAATATAAAATCTTGTTTTTTTTTTTCATTAACTTTTTATGCAAACTCAGTTGAATCCCTTTCTTCCACTTTTTTTCCAAAACTCTTTCACTAATTTCACAATTCTTGAAAACTTTGTACGTTTCTGAAAAGTAGACACAATTTCCAACACACTGATATACAACATGCCTACATTTACCACGTGTAAAATTGTTGAACACAAATTTACCACCATTTTTCTCCAATAAGACATATTTTTATTTGCATATATTTAATATTTTAAACAGTTATTTTAATTTAGTAAAATAATCTGATTCGCAGTATTCCATATCTAAGAAATACAGCAAATCATTAAATTCATTACTGTATTCAGATGCCCAATTTCCTCATATGTGATAAAAATGTCTTCAATTTTAAACGGTCTAGAACACTTTCTTAACCTAAATTGCTGAATATTCTTGAAGTCTCGATTTATCTATATTCTGCTATAAGTTCTCCTAAGGATAGAATATTATTTTCAATGATTATTTTTCCATGGCTTAATAATTCATGCACTGTCGGTGTCATTTCTTTCAGATGATATAGCGTTAAGAGCAATTTTAAAATTTCTGCAGAATACTCGCCAAATTTTATTGAATTTATTTTATGTTTGCTATATATTGTAATTTAAATTATCTTGACTTTTTGACATAATTCCATATCGATTGTATTCTGGAAACTACGATAAGCTTTCACATTCCTATTTATGTATGTATTAGTTACAGATGACTGTTATTCACTTTTTCTCGACTGCTCTGTGTAGTAAAGAATGAAACTATCCTTGGTGTTATGTTTGCGAGTAAAGTAAATACTTGTTCTTTAATCAGTAGCTTCAATAGGGGATGGTATAACAGTTTTCTTTGTTTCCTGTAGTACGCTAGACGATGGTAAAATGTCATGGTCTTTTTTTTGTTAATTCCTTTCTGAAAGGCAGCTGCAGTAAACATTGATTCAGATGAGGGTGTTGGTGCGCTATTAAGATTTCGTTCAGCAATTGTTATATTTAGTCTCCGAAACCTGATCTTCTTTTCTAGCATAGCTTTAAACGTATCGGAAACTTGTTCAACATTGAAGTTGACTTGTTTAAAATTGAAGTTGATGCCTGTTTATTTTATGCCTTGAATCCAAATCCACATACTCGCATTGCTTGCATGGAGCGCCAAGAGTACAAACTTTGTTCCATATTTTTTTCCAGCCATTCAGAATATTTCTGCTAGAATTTCATAGTGGAACCAGTTACGGTCTTCCAATTTCTGTTAAACGATTTTACGAAATTTTAAATTTGTACAATTTCAGATTTATCCACTTTAGTTTTATGTTTATTTCCAATAAATTGCAATACAATATTAACTTTACACTGAACTTGAATTTTTGAACTTTCAAATAGAATGAAACACAAAGTGTCATATTTCAATATAATTGTCATAGCTAGCTGTATGTATGTATGTTTCACTCAAATATTAGGTATGCACAAACTCTTTATAAAGCGTGTCCCAACAAGAACGCAATGAGAATGTGTTGGTCATTCGTGTAGCGCTTCATTTCAACTAACGTCGTACCTTCTACTAGCAAACAATAACAATTGTTCAAATGTCAAACAATGACACTTCGAATGGCGCCAAATTTAAATCTTGCGTTCTTGTCGGGACACCCTTTACTTAGCAGAAAATATCAATTTCACTGAGAGGTGGTAATTTTGTGCTCAACAATTTTACATGTAGAAAATATTGTGTCTACTTTTCAGAAATGTATTCAATTTTCAAGAATTGCATAGTTCGTGGAAGACTTTTTGAAAAAAAGTAGAAGAAATGGTTTCAACTGAGTTTTCGTAAAATTGTAATGAAAAAAACTGTAATATTTTTAATTATTGTATAGATATTTCATAATGAAATTTTGTATTTATCGAAAAATTTAAGTAGTGAGTGCTACTACAATACCATAATTCCCAAAAAACTTACAAAATTTTAATTTTTAATTTCTTGTTGTATTTGTCCCATTATAATGCGGGCGAAAATTTATTCACAACACATCAGCCCATTTAAACAGATTTCCTATTTTTGATACTATTGGTTCGTTTCGGGAATCTGATGTTGAGAGTTGATATTTCTATAAGAAACTAAGTCCTATTCGGTAGGGTCTGGTTGTCGTAAAAATTTACATTTTTGCTATACAATGTCCGTTATGAAGTTACCTTTAAGAAAAATGCCAATATATTTCTTAACAAGTTTCTTTCATTTATAAGTACAAAGGAATGTTGGTATTTTCTGGCAAAAATTTCGAAAAATCGACTTTTTTACTTTTTAACTTTAATTAAGTAAAACTTTTGACTTAATCCTTCATTTTTTTAGCTCCTCTTTTTCTAAATACTTAGAAGTTTGTTATTAGTACAACAAAAAAGTTTGGGAAAATGTTGTTTAGGCTATTAGCAATAAAGTGAATTAGGTAAGAAACAAAAATTTGTGTTTTAAAAGTCGAATTACTCCTGAATGTTTTTTTTTTTTTTTTTTTTTTTTTTTTTGAAGATCGCAACTAGAGAAATACAAAAAGGGAACAATTTTTTAAATCGAATAAACGTTTAAGTACCGTTTTAAAATTTCCAAATTACCGAGGTGCCCTACTTTAAGGCATTGGGGCGAAGCCCCATTTAGAAGTATAAAGTCCATAAAACTTAAACTCGGCTACATCTCTACTTAGCCATGTGAAATTTCATTAAAATCGGACCACCTGTTTAGAATCTGCAGATTTATTCCCCTTTTTCCCAAAACCACCCACTGTGTGGAATAGACAAACAGCCAGGCAGACAGACATACTCGCTCGCTAATCGATAAGAATAAATACAAGTTCCTGAACAACTGGAGCGAGTGAGTTGGAGCGTTTTAGTTGTTTTCTTGACAAATTGATTGATTGACGGATGAATGTTATGTTATTAGCGCCATAATACAAAACAACAGAAAAATGACAACAAAGGTTTCTTACGAATTATTTTTTTTTTTGAAAAATTTAACAAAAAACAGCTTTGAAAATAACAACAATTGCGCTGAGTAAAAAAAAAACAAAAAGCAATATCTAAAATGCGCAATTGCAACATAAAAACGCGTGTCCGAGAATGATTATTTTCATAGACAGAGGAACGAACGTTCAAATAAATCACTTAACCCCGTACATTTATGGCCATATGAATATTTAATACGCGAGTATTTATTTGTGTTCATGTTAATTTTTTGTTGTCTTTGTTGTTGGTGACGAAACCTTCCTTTCTTAAATCAATTATCATTTGACATATTAATTTCATTTATAATGTGACAGATTCATAACGTTATTGATTGCAAATTTCGGTTGGTGGTTTTTGCCTCTCGACTATTAGGCGAGTGAAATGCTGTGCAGTGATCTTTTTTTGGGACAGGATTGTACACTAAACAAAATGAGGAACACAACAAACGGATTAGCATTGGTGGATCTTTTTGTTTTGTTATTCAAATATTTTTTTAAATTTTCTTTTTCATTTGATAAATTTTCACATTTCCATAAATTTTCAAAAGAAACATTTTAAAGATCAACATTAAGATTAAAAGGTCTGAATTTCGTAGACCGAAATTTATATTTAATTATTTTTAATGTACTTCGAAACAGAAAACACCTTGAAAAATTATATGTGAACAGTGAATTTAAATTTTTTTTGTTATAAACTTTTATTGTGGAAAGAAGATATACATTATTATTATGAACCAAAAATATAAAACACAAAAGAAAACGTTTAAACTCTTTTGATCAAATGCGTTTCATAACTTTTTAAGGCTGGACACGATAACTACCGTCAATCTTAATTAAAATTTGGATTTTGGAAGAAATTCATTAATTTGTCAATAGTAACCTGAATCTCACATCGTATAAACGTGATGTGGTGACACTAGATGGCGGTAGAAAGACAAGATTTCTTACTCAGTATCATTAAAGAGAATGAAAAGATTGACACCAGCAGGGAGAAATTGCTTCTCTTCAAAAAAGGGGTCAAAGCAACACATTCTGCGCAATTTTGGATTCGCAATTTCTATTACTGTAATTTTGATATCAAAGCGTAGGACATGCTCTAGAATTGCCCGAAAATGTCTTTAGAATAATGGAAATAGTCAAATCCGACCATCAATAAGCACTGTTTTGATTAGCCATTAGCTAAATATTGCACAAGTTACCGTTTGGAACTACTTGTACAGGGTTATCCATATTGTGGCTTCAAATCTACCGATCTCGCAAAACTGCCAGCTGTTAAATACCTGCCATCTGAAGTGTAACAACCGAAGAACGCGTAAAAATAGTTAAAATTTACTAAAAAATGGTGATTCAAAAGTGATTCAACATGAACTCACAAAGCGTAATTTCACGTTTTGGCGACGTCGATTGGCTACTAAGATCATGCGATTTGACGCCGTTAGCCTTTTTTTGCGGGGCTACGACAAAGAAAGTGTTTACGCGAATAATCGCCAAACATACCGCCGGAAATGTGCGAATAAGTGGTTGGAAACTATCTCAAAAGAATTCAATTTAGTGGTGGCCATTGAAATGGCATTCTATTTCGTTGCCAATACGTGCAAGGTCCAAGCAATATAATGAAATAAAAGTTTCATCGAAATCATAGCTTTATGTGTGTTCTATCTAGCGTTACTTTTGAAACCGAAGAATGGGTAACCCTGTATAAGGCTGAATACAGAAAGAAGTTCAAAGTATGGATATAACACATGTTAATCCAAGAAAACCTCATAGACCAAAGTTACATCTGCCAATCGTTGTTGAATCGCTACAAAATCGAACCATTCGTGAAGCGGATGGTGGCAGGTGATGAAAAATGGGTCAAACAAAAACGGTGGAGGTCAAATCACGCTAAGGCAGCACAAGTGGTGGCCAAACTAGAATTGGCTGTCAAGAAGGTCTTGCTGTGTGTTTTTCGTGGTATTGGCAGGGAATCATCTGCTATGAGTTGCTCTCCCACGATGAACTCTAAATTTTGACCTGCAATGTCAATAATTTAACAGAAGTCTACGAGGGTTTAACGTGAGTCTCGCCGTTAAGGCCTTACCCACGGTGTGCGACACCCTGGGCATATTACAATGCGATTGCCAACGCATTTTACTTGGGATAGCTAAGTAAAACTAGGGCTATCTAGGAATCTAGGAATGTGTTAATACCACAATTGTCAGCCCCTTCTTCGCAGCCAGGAGATACCAAATTGATTATGCTAGTATGGAACATAATCCCCATTGGCAGAGGTGAGGCCTATCTTACCACCTCTGCTACTCTATGGGTCTGTAGCACCCGGTTGCAATGCAACTCCACATTCGAGCACAAAGTCTCTACCAGCGATTTTGGTATCAACCACAACCCACGTGTCAACAATTTATCAGTCTGAAGAAATCAATTGCCCAAAAGCAGCTAACTTTGCCCAATACGTAGGAAATTACGTTTCATCAGGACAACGTCAGCCCACGAGCATGGATAGTAACTCCCCTGAAGACCCGCGAGATTTTTTTATAAGTTTGTATGCAACCGCTTTATAGTCCGGATCTGGCTGCTAATAAGGACAAATGAATACAATTATCTTCAAAATGGTAACGTAATATAGTATCGGGTAATTCCAACTACTAAATAAAGCATTTAATGTCATTCATAATGTCATTCGACCCATCTTCTTCTGCAAACTTCAATTGCGAATTTAGCGATTTCTTTACGTTTTTTTCGGTAACTCCAAATTCAAAGAATGTAGTGTAGTATCTCCCTTTTGATACCTCTCACACAAATGACCGATTTAACCCGCTTATTCATAGGATCTTATCTTTTACATAGTGAAATTTGCACGTTGAGTTTTTGCCAAAGAAGTGTTACAAAAAAGGTGCACGTTGCCTCAATCTTACTGGTATCTACCAAATTGAAATCCGAAATCCAATATATTTCTGACCCTTAATAGGCTCTGTAAAACTTGAATTGTTCCTCTGGTATGTCTCACACAAATGACCGATCACACCCATATATTTGTAGATTTCTACCTTTCAAGCAATTGTACAGATTTCCGCCAAATTCGACAAACATCATACGCTGGATGAACTTAGTATTCAGAATGAGCATTGACACATCCCTTCTGGCACCTCCCTCCCATACATAACTGGCATAAAAATATACCTGCTGAACTGTGGGCAAGTTCTTAGACTGCAATTACTTAAAATTTTGTCAACTGTATGTACAAAAATCGACCGAAAAACTGTGCCTCTCTCTGGCAACTCCCACATAAATTACCTAATTTATCACAAACTGTATTCCTAGATTCATACCATTCATTCAGTTGCACTAAATTCAGTAAACTGGTTCTGAGAATGAAAGTGGACTGCTTTGCCACATCCCTTATAATAGCGCACATACGAATACAAATTGCTCGAGAAATCAATGCAAAAATCAATGGCGATCTTTGATTTCTAAGTGCAGGACTTCAGAAAGTTATAATTTTGTCTATTTTATTGTGTTTTGATCCAGAATATTTTCTGATAAAAACTTATCGGTTTATCGCGATCTTTCTGTGGTTTTTGATGTACAGATTGGGGCACCAATTGTGCTACAATAAGAAATTCAAACAACATTTTTTTTCAATCAATGTATATTTATTTTTTTTTATTGTATAGAATATTCTATTTTATTTTATATAACTAATTGGATTTGAAGATGATAGACCGTAAATGACCTGTATGCGCACTCACGCATACGCGAAACCTGATCAGAAAATTATTCATTGCTGGATCGCCCCAATTATTGTTTTAATGGACTGCTTAAATTCAGCCAAATTGATTTGTTTCGTTTTGTACACCTCTTGCTTGATATAACCCTTGCTTGGGGGCCAGCAGAAAGTGAAGTTTCTGGATATTAATTTGTTTGGGAATTTTCGCTGGAGCTCGGCCATAACCGGTCTGGCTACGTGTGCGGTTGTTCCATTTTGATGGAACCAAATGCGGTTGAAACAGATACGTCTTCGCCGCAGTTGTAGGCAAAAAAATCCTTCAACATCTTCAAATAACGGTCCCATTGGCCCCCGTTTTGTGATTGTAGCGTGATTCGTGCGCCACCCTGTATTTCGAGAAAATTCCCTGAAAAATTCCTTATTAACGTGTAGCAAATTCTACATCATTCCTACGTTAATTTGTTTGTTAATTAATCGGTAGTACATCGAAAGCAAAAAGATGTAACATTCCAGATAACGTATTAATTTGTTTGTGTGATTTTTTATGGCAGTCATAAACAATTGGAAAAAATGTGCTTCTAAACACGGTCGTCAATTTAAAAGTGAACGACAACGTGTTAACTATCAATTTAAAATTTTGTTTGCTATAATTTTCTGTTCAAGTTTTTTTTTTTTCAAAACGATTTGAGACTACAATTGCAAATGAGTTCCGCGAACAGAGCTACAAATTGAAAATTATATCTGATTATATAAGACGATATATTTTTCTTTAACGACTGGATACGAATTTTGCGCATTTTAGAATTTCTGTACATCATATATTTCATATAATATTACTTTGCAACATTTAATATCCAGAAATGTAGGCAGAATTTTAAAATTGAGGAAAATTAAAAAAAAGTTGATTGTAATATTCTCTATCTAGCAATATTCTTAGAATTAATTTGTGTTCAACATAAAAGATCAGATTTAATAGATATCACTGAAGGGATTAATGGTGACAATAAGTACATCATATGACAAAATTACTTGCGAACGTATGAACAAAAACTGTGAATATGTAAAGTTCTATTCCACTGAATTGTTTATTCTGATGATCTTAACACTTCAATATGGTTGATATTCGGCCTGCAGTCATTGCTGTATGAATGCTTCAAAATAGAGATTACACATTAGTAACTACGGGAACAACAATAATGTTATGTTTATTATTATCCCCTCATACAAATACTTCCCTCACTGCACGTATTTATAGGAAAGAAAGTGCACAGTGAGGATGCAAAAACTTCTCACAGAGCGTGGCAAAATAATAATTAAGTAATTTTGTAAAAATATCCATAACGGCCAAGTGTATTAAGACGACATCTGCAAGGATTACTCTCACCAATAACCAACCATGTTTGATGGAGTTGCGAAAGTCCCCTTCCATAAGATGCGTTTTTAAATTCTTCTTCATGGTTAACTTTTCTGATTAGATCAAGCAACTTTCGTAATTTTCGGGGCTCCGAAAGCCGAGTTTTATTTTGTTGTTTTGAAATACGCTTATAATCATATGAAACCGATTTAAAAAAAAAAAACTATATTCGCCCAATGGGCTAATGCGCCAAGAGCTACTTTCGGACACAAAAAAAAATTAATTTTGTGAGATATTTATCGAGATATTATGTAGATATTGATTAAAGCCAGTCCGCCTTTTCCTACGCAAAACAACAAAAAGTACAAAAAATTTTTCACAAATTTTTGACAGTCATTAAAACATTACTAGGTGATGGTTGTCACATAATGGATTTGTCACCCAAAATGAGCTCTGTAGACTTGATGAAGACAGGTTTTTCGTAAGTTGCTCGTAGATCAAAGGGGTGAAAATAAAAGATTGTATGCAACAAAAAAAAAAAAACGTGGTTGTCTTTAGACATCTTTTATGCAGACTTTTGAACTTTGATTCTCAAAAAAATGTGACAGAATTTTGTTGTATGCAATAAAAAAATTATAAAAACTAAGAAATACTTGAGGAAGTCGGAAAATCAAAATGTCGAATTTGCACATACCTATAGGAAAATGTCGAAGAGTCAGTTTTTCATATATGTATGTACACATATTAAAAAGTCGAGAAGTCATTTTTTTAAATATATCCAAAAGTCGAAAATATAATTCTTCATGTATATGAAAAGGTTGCAAAGTAGAGAAACCGACTTTTAATCTATTTGTAAAAATTAAAAGACAACCTCATATATTTGTCGAAGAGTTAATTTTTCATATATTTACAGGACGCCTCAAGAATCGTGCTACTGGCAACTATCAACTGCCAATGGGGACTATTATTTAAAGATGTTAAATGACTTTTGTTACCCAGAACTGCGCCGAAGACGCATCCGTTTGAACACCATTTGGATCCAGCAGGATGGGCCAACTGCACACATTGCCAGACCGGTTAAGATGGAGCTGGCCACCTAACCTGATTGCGCCAGGCTTTCTTTTTTTGGGGTTATGTCAAGCAAGAAGTGTACAAATCGAAACCAAGAAATTTGGCTGAATTGAACGATAATTGAGGGGATCGCCTTAATCAAAAATTAAAAAATTATTGAAAAATTATTCATTGTGGAATAGTCTCAATAGAAAATTGTCAATCATATCACAAATATCATAAAATCGAAAATCCAACTCTTCATATCTTCATATGGTTACAAAATCTGACTTTTTACATATATTGAATGGTCGACTTTTAATCCATTTATGCAAGAGTCGATTTTCCATACATATGATAAATCGAAAAGTCGTTTTTATTTTCATATATATCAACATGTTGAAAATCCGGTTCTACACATACATATATAAAAAAAATCGATAAGTCGTTTTTTCAAATATAGGTATATGCAAAAGTTGAGAAGTCAACTTTTAACTCATTTCATGTATAGTAAAAACAATCAAAATGTTGCAAATCCAATTCTACGCATATATGAACAAGTCGGAAAGTCATTAATGTTCATATATGGTAAGGTCGAGAAGTCGACTTTTAATCCACTTGGAAAAATTATAAGAATATTCTAAATATATGTGGAAGTGTCGATTTTCATAGATATGAAAAGTCGATTTTTCATATACATCAAAAAAACTCGAAAATGCAGTTCTTTATATACGAGTATATAAAAAACCGAAAACTCGATTTTTATATGCAAAAGTCGAAAAGTCGACTTGTGGTCGACCATTTAGAAAAATTAAAAGACTACCTTGTATATTTATCGGGTAGTTGATTTTTCATGCATATCAAAATGTCGAAAATTAGTTTTTCGTACGTATGAGAAAGTAGAAGTATTTCACCTATATCAAAATGACAAAAAGTATACGAGTATAGTTCATTTAAAAAAAATTTGAAAAAGTCGAATTGTAGACTTTCATAAGCTTGAAAAGTCGCCCAAAGTCGACTCTTTGTACCAACCTCAGATGCCTGGAGCTCCTCGATAAAGAATAAAATTTTTATATGTACTTGATTAAGAGAATTTAGATATACTCGTATGTAATGTTTTTTGAATGCTATATTCTGGTACATTCTAATTTGTACCAAATTAATACATGTACACATCACTCGATTGACTCTATGTGGGGTACACTGCACTACCCCACATAGAGCAATTTGTATCCCTCATTTAAGGAATTTGTTTTTTTCATAAATGTAAACCGTAAAATGTAAACAGTGATTTATTTTGCATTTTATTTTCCATATTTTCCTTTACCGGAAATGTTTTATATTACCAAACTTGTATAACTTAAAGTGGGAAGTGCAAATTTTGCGTCTATGATTAAATTCTATAAACATAACAAATGGTGTGTGTGAGGTGCTAAAGTTCAAAGTGTAAAGTGCTCTCTTATTGTGCAGATTACAATTGAGGGAAATCTACAATTAAGTTGACTAAATATAAATAATACAAACCAAATCTAAGAAAAAATGTCAATTCAATTTAAAAAATGTAACCTCTTCTATACAAAATTTGTTACTACCAAAACGGAAAATAATGAAATAATTCAAAAAATTTAAGAAATCAAACTAAACATTCTTGGTTTTTCACTTACTGCCATGAAAAGCTGCCAGTTATACCATCTTTAAGACGATCTCTTAAAGAGCGTTGTCTACTTGGTCCCGAACCTGTCAAAGGTGGTAGCATGGGATTCTCCTCGCTACCATCTTCGTGAACGGTGGTAATGTTTGTTGCTGAAGTTGATATGGATGTTGAGGCGCTAGCGTCTCCTCCGCCGCTGGCAGCAGCGGCGGCTGACGCAATGTTTCCCCTTCCGCCGGCAGGATGTTCCATTATGGGTGGTTGATGAACGGGTGAGAAATGTTGCGGACTATGTTGTTGATCACGGGCTAACCGTCTAAAACTATGACGTGGTGAATTTTCGCGAGACATTGTTAATTTTGGTTTCGTTAAACGGTTTTGTTGACAAAAGTTTTCAAAAAATTTCCGAAAATAAATGTGTTAATATTGTTAAACGTTTGAAATGATTAAATTGAATTTGAACTTGTATTATTTTTTGTTTATTTTGATTAATTTTGAAACAAGACAAATTTGCGCAAAAAGGAACGACAAATAAACATTCAAAAGCAGAGTTTTGTTTTGAATTTTCAGAATTGTTGTGTATTAAAAGGTTTGAAAACAAACATCAGTGAGTTGCGAACGAGCCAATTAATTGTACTGTTGAATTGACTAATTGGTTTCATAAAAAATGAAGTGCTTTTTTAAAAGTTTATTGTGGTGGGTTTTAGCATTTTGAAGTTAGTATAGTTAAAATGAATACAATGCAAAGCAGCATTCAGCATTCCGAGAGATTTCTTTTGCTAAATTTTGTCTTTTTAGAGCATTTTAGTATTTGCTTTTTTAAATGTAGATATCAAAATTTCTATGCAGATTAACATTCAGATTCACTGTAAGAAACATTACATCGTTACACACATGAAGTAAAAATTGTTGACTTAGAAGAAAAGGTAGCGATTCGAATTGAAATTAAAAATGAAGCTTCACCATTGAGCAATATACATATGTACTGACATATACTTATATATATTTATATATGTATTTTATATGTAGTTGTAAATATAAATTGAATTTGTTTACATGTTCGTTTGTGTTAAGGACTGAAAGATGGGGTGCTTGAGAATACAAATAGTAGAGAAAAAGAATGGAAAAAATTCAAAATATTTGTTGTAAATATTGATAGTAAGGAACTTTTTAGCAGTAAATACTCAAGGAAAAGTATTAAAAAAAAAACAATGAGAAATCTGTGTGAAATTGAAAACTGTCGGCAAATTCCCTTGGAATTCCTTCGACACTTAATGCCATTTTATTAAGAATAATGTGTATAATATGCACTTTGAGTGGAGAAGATGACATAACTTATCATAATAATAACCCTGGTTATGTTTCATACTATTTAATACTTTATTACAAAGCCTACAAAGGATTACCACAGTGCTTCAGCAATTTTCTGTCAAATGTATAGCAGAATTTATTACCATAAATCGTTCAAATTTTGCATTACCATGAAGCATATCTGCAGCAGTATTTTCGATTATTTATAAGTGAGTTAATTAATGTAAACGTGGTCGTACGTTCACGTATGATGCAAGTCATGGGGACGTACGTTATTGGTTTGATTTAGCCGTGGTTAAAAGTACGCAAGATTGCTCTTAGCAGTGACATTAATGCATGACATTATAGTTCAAATTTGGCAACCTACGAGC
Organism: Philornis downsi; assembly: GCA_019455685.1. NCBI lineage: Eukaryota > Metazoa > Arthropoda > Insecta > Diptera > Muscidae > Philornis > Philornis downsi. The sequence goes on from JAHXMU010000813.1 coordinate 779,366, forward strand.
ACGTAGTGGGTCATAAAAAAATAGTAATCATGTTTGCTGTCTTTTATTTGCTATCGTGCGGCGACTTAAAAACAGCACTTGAACATATTTTTATTGCTGTGGACATCACTGGAATCCATTTTGATGCACATTGAATGAAGGAATAGCCAAACAATGGAATAACTCCCGAAGACTGGCAAGTCTACGGCGCCATTGTTACGTTTTTTTTTTTTTTTTTTTTTTTGTATTTCAAGCGGTATGACCTAAATCGATTATCTTTCGGTAACGATCATTATCAATAGTATTTGAAATGGTAATCGTTCCCAATTGTTGGTAAAGAAACATGGACCTGTTATTAAACAATTGAAATATTGAATTCCTTTGGGTAAACCGGCTCTAAAATTTAAGAAAAGAACCCGAAAAATAATAAAATAATCAAAGGAAATGATCATTTTAACTACAGTTTAAAAGAAGAAAATAAAAACGTCACACTCGGGGAAGAAAACGAAGAAAGAAATTTGTATGTAATATGTTTTTAGCTCTTAATCCGGTTTAAGATCGTTTAGAATATAATTCAAAAACTTGCTAAATTAATTGACATTGACACAGCTGGCCGGACGGATAGCTATTTCTGTATTCGCCAAAATACCGCCTTCATCGCCCTTAGCTGTTTCTATTTTCTCGAATATCATCGCCACCTTAAATGTCTATAACTTCACAAAACAATTGAAAAGTTTTACCCATCGAAACAAAAATGCACTAAACGAAGAGCACAAGACAAATATCGCCAGTTCTTGTCTATGCACGTGTCCATCACTATTCTAAGTAATTTGCTATTCCTTAAGCAATTTTGTATTCTGATGAATTTGTTCGAATGTTCGAGTGGTTTTTACACAGTAAAATGTACTGGTCCACTATCATTGACATAGATTATCATCATCGTATGCACCGTCGTATTGGGTGGGTCATGTTGTGTGAGTGGATGAAATTGCATCAGCATGAACTGCTTTCGACAATAAACTTTATTGATAGGACCAAGGCTTTGAGACAATATCGAAACTTGACGTGGCGTAATGCATAAGATCGATACTTTCTAATATCTTTCCTATATGCGGCTGAGCATGACAGTAAGAAAACCGTCATCTACGTAAGTAAATAATGGCTAAATTATTTAGAGGTTCTTTTCTCAGTAGGTATTTTATAACAGATCAAACTATTGTAGTATATGTTTATCTAAGTTTATCTAAGTATATACTGTAAAAAGATCATCAAAACTGCGCCTAGAACATTCAAGTATGACATATGTAATCTCTCTGGGACTTTTCTAGAATTACGTTTACGACAATAAGTTATGTTTGTTCCTCTCACTCCTATTATATAGTTTATTGTTATCTCCTTTTCACTTGTTATGTATATAAGAACATTCTAGAATTAAGTCTATGATATACTACACTATTCTGTAAATATGTTTGTCTTTGTTGCACCCATTATGTAAATATGTGTTCTCTCTGAAATATTGTAGCATTTTCTAGAATAAGTAATTTTAGTATAAATAGAGCAACTTTGTACGCTTTTGGGAATTAATAAAGTTGACGTTGATGTGAAAATACGCTCCACGATACCAAACTATCAAAGTGTCAGTATAATTGGAAAGACTTAGCTATTACCAATTATTTAACTGTACAGCGAAAATCAATCTTCTACGACGAAACCGTAGAGCAGGTTTTGGTTCACAAACTGCTTGTCTTTTCAGCCTTTGAGTTCTTCAAAAGTTTTAAAAAGATCCATTGTCTTCGGCCAAATATTGTTCAGCGAAATTTGACGAATTTGGCTGCAGAGAGACTCATTGAGCTTCAGGATGCATATTTACACCCTCTATTAGCTGGTGGAACCATCGTTACGGTTGTAGGGACTTGAGAAATGTACTCGTTTATCGCCCAAAAGGCGCCGCTATTTGTCACACAGTGCGTGAAGACATGGCATTGAGTGAGTCGTTAATTTCACACTTCGGACCGGTAAATTGGCCACCTAGATCAGTTGTTATCGAACTTCTTGGCAGTATACAAAATTTAAAGTCTGGGTGGATAAATCACTCTATGTGCTCAAACGCTTCATTGAAATTCAGTATATTCTAAGAGCACTTAACATTTTAAGGCAAATATTGTTATTGTTATTGTTCGACGTAGCCACTTTCAGTGCGGATAATAACAGCGAGTCTGTTTGGGAAGGCTTCACACGCTGCCCGAATGCAGCCTAAAGAGAAATCTTTAAGACGTTCTTCTTCTCATATTTTTGTAATTGATACATTAGCCTTCAGAATGGCCATGTGTTGGCCACTGTTGCAAAGAAGCAATACGAAGTTGTATCTGAATTCTATTCCGAAAGCTTATTTTAAGCGTGATTTAAAATAATATACCTCCGTAAGGTAGTAAATAACATAAAAACTCACGCTTTTTAAAAAACAAGAGCGCTGTCATTAGTCATTTGAGTGCTACAGCAGCGTGAAGTTGGTAACACTTCGAGCGGCTCCCCGTGTAAGTCGTTGGAAAATAAATAAAAAAAGGAAAATAGGAAATAATCATAAATTGAACACTCCATGGCTAAAGATTAGTATGTTTTAAAAAAGTATGTAGAATTCAAATATCCCTCATGCTGCATGCAAGAGTATTTTTTGCTACTATTAGCTCCAGTATAAAGTTAACCCTTTAGCAGCAGAAGCTTTTATATCTTATGTGTTGTTTAGGTCCTCATTTCTAACCTATATATTGCGAATATATGTAAACTTAAGAAAGCGATAAAGTTAACCTCGAACGGTCTATTTGCATAAGCGCTATATTAACCCATGGATCAATATCGCCAGTTTTTGAAAATCAAGCTATTCAGCTAAGGGAAATATATGTATATACTTTTTGACAATCAAATCAAAATCAAATTAATTTTTTTCTAATTTTTAATAATTGTAACATTTTTTAATTCAGTTCGAATCGAGCCACCCCAATATGTACAAATGTACTTCTTTTAACTTCCATAAACAGAAAAAATTGAGCCTAATTAAATAAGACTCTAATATTTTTCGCTAACAACCTAAAGTTCGTAGACATTCAAAATTTTAATTTCAATTTCAGAAAAATTCACACAAATTTCGTCATTTCCATAACCAGTACACATGTTAGCAATTTGAAAATGTAATAAAAGAAGGTAAATTTATTTTTATTAACATGTTGTTACGTAAATGTTTATATGTGTTATATATAAATTATATTTAAATGTGTACGTAATGTACATATGTATGTATACATGCATAATGTAAGCAGTATATGAAATGAGCATTAAAGTATATAAAAATATATTAATTGTAGAAAAAAAAAAACGAAACGAATATAAAGGATAGTCAAAGAGGACATTCACACATGAGCGCATATAAATTCATTTGCATAATGTAGATTGTTGTAAATGTAATTGTATATAATTGTATTTGTATAGACTTAACATACATTTATTAACATTAATTTAGCATTTAATTAGCTGCTAAATTTGTATTTATATCGGTATTATCATTTGTGTGTATGTGTGTGGCTAAATATCAAATTATACAATGCTAAGATGCTGTTGCGTTCGTGTTCATTGTCCTTAATTGTGCTTGTACTTGTATTATATATGTTAAGATATATACACGAGTATGTATGTGTGTAATTGGTATTGTATAAACAAAATTTACTATTACATAGATAGATACAGAACATGTGGCGGGGTTTCTATGTATTGGCTATTCTATTTATGTATTTGTACGAGTATATATAGCAATCTCTGCAAAGTTATGGAAAATATTTCAGTATTGTAAGAAACCGTTTGAGACGAACCTGCAAAGAAAGAAGGAAAAGGAAAAATATTAATTCAAATTAAATATAATTTAAGTATTTGCAGCTAAACGAAGATTAAATGCAGAATCGAAGATTACATGTTATGGGCCAAGTAGTAGTAATAATGCAGTGAAAAAAGCAGTATAGAAATTTCAGTCAGATAAACTGGACTACGTATGTATATCTTCACTCAACGTACTTTTCTAGTTCCTTGTGCTCTAATTTTACCTTGAATTGGTGCAAAAGTGTGTGGATAGTCAGGAGCAACGTGGTAAATCGCTGGATCCTTATCAACAAATATTGCGAACTAAATTAATGAATTAATGATGAGTTGTATGGGAGCTACCAGAAATGGCGGCTCTATTCGGCCGATTAAATTATACTGACAAAATGTTACTTCAGTATGTGCATTAGGTTTCATAGGTGAAAAAAATAATTTTGTAAATCGATCAATTTGTAGGGAAGATATCCGTATGGGCATGACCCAGTCCGTTTAAGTCCATTTTTTGTCACTTCCAGAACCAAGTTTATCAAACTCATGACTTCTATTACATTTGGCAGATGCTATTAAGCAATTTAATAAAATAAAATTATAGATAGCTAAGATTTGTAAATTAAGAGTTGCAGGGAAAAAATTAATCTCGAAAAATCTGTTGTTATGTATGAGAAATACCAGAAGGGAAGTGACAATGCCCACCATTTTTATTTTCGGACAGCACCTAAGCAAAGCTTTAACATGAACCAAAATTATCAGAATCTATAGTAAATGTATAGAAGATAAGATCATATGATTATGTAATTTAGAACGAATCAATTAATAAGGGAGGAATCAAAAGGTGGTGCAGCAAATATAACTGAATTTAGTACAACAACTTGTACATAAAAATGTACAGGTCAAATCGTACAGTTCAAATTGCATGAGCGGTACTATGAGTTGCGTAGTTAACCGATCGTGTTTTCTAGATTTAACTAAGTCGGTCGGAAAATTGGTCAATCTGCATAGGAGATACCAAATGGAGTAACCCGATATACTCCCTCGGTCATAAACTATATGTCATGAACCACATTTGGTCAAACGGAACTTGCTATCTTAGATTTAGATCTTCCAAATGTTATATTTTTGCCATATTAAATTATTTATACCCCCCATTCCTTCGTGTAAAGGTATAATATAATAAAATTATGTTAACAATGACAGAATTCATGCACGTATCGATTTGGTAGGAAGTATAGTAATGATCTAACCAAATTTTCAAACAAAAGCAAAAAGTTCACACTGGAATGAAAGCAATGTGATTTTGGGGGGGGAAAGTGCTAGAATAAGGTTTGAATTTCCTTACAGAGCAAGAGGATGTTTGTTAAAATCGCCAGTAGTTTTTGTTTTTTGTATGTGGAAATGCAAAAACGGGCAATAATTAGATAGTTCTTTTTTTCGAATTCTGCCGGGAATTATAAGCCAATACCAAGGACACAAATTAAAGTTATTGGAATGTACAAATCAAGAATTGATACTTTAATAAATTCCTTACATTTTTAAAATATCATTTAGTGGCTTCACAACGGCCGGTCTGGCAAGGCTGTCAGCTGTTAATTACCTGTCATCTGAAGTGTTATTTATTTAGTTAAAGGTTTGCCATTTACGAATATGGATCGTTTAACAACCGAAGAACGTGTTAAAATAATTAAAATTTACTACAAAAGTAGAGATCCAAACATGTTCAGCTTTTGGGCATTACGGAGTGATTATGATCGTCATAACAGCAAGGAACTGGCAAGATTATAAAAAAAAAATTGATATAGAAAGCGTTACAGATGTGGTGAGGCCTGTGCATCATCGCAATATGGTTAGGTTAGGTTAGGTCAGTGTGATAGTCTGAATAAGAAATAAGAACCCAGTGTTGATCCACGACTGTTCGCCAGGGCGGAGCAATTGCAGAAAAGATGTTCTATTGACTATTGACTCCTGCAGAAGTCCTGCAGAAGTCACTAGTCGCAATCCTCAATCTCACTGCATGTCTTCCAATCAGACAGTATCCCGTCATGACGGACACAAGCAATGAGACGTCAGGTCTTGATAGCGACAGCAGTGTGTTTGAACGTTTCAGATCTAGGCGAGGCCACACCTGTCTGGATTGATTACAGCCTCGGACAGACACCCACCTACCATTTGCAACTAAATATGCTCCGTTTCGCAGTAGGAGCTTGCAAGTGGCCAGAGGCATGCCCACGGACTTCAACTCGACTGGAGTACGTAAGGTTGTCCCTATTCTTGCCGGTTCGTCTGCACTGCAGTTCCCAGGTATGTCCCTCTGACCCGGCACCTACATAAAATGGATGTCGTAATACAATCGCTTCTGTTAATGAAAATGTGGCGGATAATTCGAATTTGTCGATACCACGCTGTTCTCAGCAATTGAGCCTACCTTATGCCTCGTTATTCGCATTTTTAACTTAGATTTGCATCTCCATTCCTATAGAGTCCAACTCATGCAACAATTAAAACCAGCTGACCATTCGCAACACCGTAAATATACTGATTGGGTTCTACAGCAACAGGCTTTCAATGCTAATTTTGGAACAATGGAGCTATGGAGCTCATTTCTCACTCGGTGGTTACGTCAACAAACAAAATTGTCACATATGCGGCTCGAAGAATCCATAAGTGATTGCGGAAAAGCCATTGCATCCGGAAAAAGCGGGTGTTTGCTGCGCATTGTAGTCTGGAGTCGTCATTGAGCCGTACTTTTTCGAAAATGACGCTGGAGGAACCGTTGACCTCTATGGCCGTGTGACCGATTTTTGCTTGGCATACAATTGAAGATTATGAACCGGAAGATAAATGTTTTCAACAAGACGGTGCCACGAGCAACACAACACTATCGATTTTCGCTTTATTGCACGAGAAGTTCCTGGAAAGCGTAATTTTACGTTTTGGCGGCGCCAGTTGGCCACCAAGATCGTGCGATTTAACGCCGTTCGACTTGTTTTGGTGGGGTTATGTCAAAGACTGTGTTTACGTGGGTAATCCCTCAACGTCAAAGGATCCAGTGCTGCCGTCATTTAAATGAGATTGTATTTCATACACAATGGCAAGGTCCAAGCATTATAAAGAAATAAAAGTCTAATCGAAATCATAGATTTACGTGTGTTCTATTTAACTTTTGAAACCGAAAAAAGTATATTCCTTTATATACTTTCATTCACAGAAATATGCATTCTCATAAGCAAAGTCGCCTTGTTACTTGTCGGTCGGACAATGCGCCTTCCACAACACTGCTCATAGCGCTTGTCCAGCATTCCACCTATTCTGTCTGTTTAAATCATCCATCTTCACATCGGTACGTCCGAAATACACACGTATTGAATCTGGTGGTAGAATCTATTGAACGAATAATGGTGTTCGATACGATTTTAAGCGTAGAACTATGTTGGTGTAAATTTTTCCAGCTCAATATGTGTTACTACGCAAAGAAATGTATTTTTATGAACATCAAACTACAACTCATTACCAGGCTTCGACACAAATATAACAATAAACTCGTGCTTCTATAATAAAACACCATAGCAAGGGAAAAAACTTATCTTACATTAGCGCAAAACTGCAGAGGATTCCAGCATTAAATTGCACAAAGGATTGCGTTCTTGTAAAATAATGTCCTGCAAAAGTTAAAACTTAACTTGAGCACGTATCAAATTGTATGTTGAGTTTTTTTTATGAAAACAAATTAAATTTGACGGAAATATTCTTTAGAAAGGCACAAAATAAACAGAACAAATTAAAAGAGAACGACAAAGTGATGGAGGGAAAATAATAAATAAACTGCTCTTTCCTGCTTGTGAGCGCCAAACAATGCAAAGTGTAGCAACAAATGAGAACAATTGAAATACTCGACAAAATTGTACAGAAAAGGGGTTATTTTTGGGATTGATGGTACAGTGGTGGATTCGTTAACAAAATATGCAAGAGCAATTTTTATGAAATGTTAGGCCAAGTTTGATAATGTAAAGTGCAGTTATTTGGATGTCCAAAGTTGGTCGCATGAATTACAAACAAAAAAAGAAAACAGTACTGAAATTTCAGTCAGGTGAACTGATCCAACGTCCCTGTGGCTTTGATCAAAAGTGCGTCAGAAAGGACGTGATAAATTGCTAAGTTCTTATCAGCAAATGTTGTGAATTACGGCACAATAAAAGAAACAAAATTGTAACTTACTGCTTTTTGTTTGGAAACGGCAATGCAGATGCGTGTTAAGCTATTTACAATTTAGTTCAATGGAATGAAAGATATAAACCTTGGAAAAATTGCTTAAATTTGCGTAATTTTGCATTGGAGATATCAGAAAGGTTACAACTATCTGTCCGTATTTGAAAAAAAAACAATTCAAACTATTGCATAAAAAGTTCAGTCCACTACATAATGCGAAAGACTAAGGCTTATCCTGTCTTACCCGATAACATCCCAATATAGTATTCAACATTCAGTAAATACTAAAGAATACTCAAGAAGACGAGACAGTTATATAAGATTTGTTCATCGACTACAAAACAGCTTTCAACAGCCTAATTCATTGAAAATTATTTGAAGCAATTAATATTTCTACGAATTTGTTGCGCACTTCCGAAGTGAAATTAGCCAACGCGTAGTTAGCCCAAGATATTACTGAGGTGTTTTGGACAAAATGTGGTCCTAAACAGTGAGATCATGATGAGGAACTATTGATACAGTCCTGAACAAAAGATATATACTAGTTTGGTATGTAAATGTTGTAGAATCACCGGTCAATAACTGCGAATTGTTAATGCAGCCTTCTCCAGCATGGAGACGAAGTCAGCAAAATCAAACAAAACAAAACGAAATTATCTGTTTCGACGAACAACTATAAATTTGAAGTGGTGAATAATTTTTCTACAGCAAGTAAAATCAATTATGTCAGCATAGAAATTACAGATGTACGGAATATGTAAGCGATTTGATAATAAAATCTTCTCCTGACAAATAAAAATATTGCTGCACCAGGTACTAATCATACCGATCCTACTGCACACAAGAGAATCGTTCGCTATGGCACAAGAGATTGAAATATTTTCTGTCAAAAAATTACCAGGAATTGGTCAATAAACACAAATTATTTATTGTTTATTTTGAATGTTCATTGATAGCCGTCAAAGTGTTTGTATCGTTTCGAAATAATATACTTATGCCGACGAATAATCAATGCAGTCAAAATCCAACCATAATGTCTTTTAAATGTATTTTCCGGAAATACTTCAATTCTGGCAGCTAATTTTCTTCATGTCTGTCGACTGAACATGAGTGACTCGAAGTGAAAATTAGAATTTTGAAAAGACGAAAAATACGGTCATTGTTCGAAGATATTTATTGAGAGTTTGGTTAGTGGTGATAAAAAGCCCATAAGGTTTCATAAGACTGGCCGGCGTCGATGAATTTGCAACCTTAAACGTTGCATAGCGCCCAAATAGCATTCTTTATTTACCGTCTGATCTTCTGACAAGAATACTGAGTGCGCAACATCGCTATAATCTAAGAAAACAGTAAGGATTATCTTGACTTTGTATCGATTTTAATGTGGGTGTTCGGTTCCACCAAGTTAAAAGGCGCCATTTCGAATCTTTCGAATCTTATCACTGCCAGTTACAACACATTTTGTAAATGTGCGACTTCAAAACTAAATGATACGAACCAATTCGTGAGACGCAGAAAGCTCAACGGCTATCTCTCTCAAACTTTCAATCACCATTTCCTTTACTTTATCGATGTTAAATTCAGTGGAAGACGTTGATGGTTGACAAGAGCAAGGTAAATCTTTAACCACGTATCGGCCACTTTCGAATACACTGTACCACTCACATGCGTGTGTTTTAGATAAAGTCGGACTTTGTAATGTTTGGACTTTTGTTTATATTTTTAGCGAAATTCCATTTGAAATACAAAATTTGAGACAAATTCTTTGTCCGACATTTGTATCCAATGCAAACATCGCAAAAGTCATTAGAGATGAACTGACTAACTCCGAGCCCATAAAAAAGACAAAAATCATTCTGACAAAAAAGTATTGCCTGTTATTAAATGACGAATACCCGGTACTATTTTGGCAGAATGAGAAAAACAACATAAAACTTCATTGGTAGAACTAAGTTCCTGAGACGCTATCAAAGCTTGCTGTGCAACATTGGAAAAGAGTCACAGGAAATGAGAGTGCTTGGAGTTTTTCTTTTCTGCCCACCTACCATCCAAATTAAGTATTGATTTATTATTGAACAGAATTTCACGTTTAATGTCTGTAATAGGAATGGTGCTCATCGAACAACATCTTCGTCATATCTTTTTGGTTTATTAAAACTTTTTGGTTTATTAAAACATGAAAGTAAATTCCAGGTCAAGTGTGCGTTTTTGCTTTCTCCGACATATTTTGGTTAGACTCAATTCCAATACTCCATTTCAATACAACCCATTTGTTCTTCTATACACAATAATTCATATAATTCAATGAACCACAATCCCATTTTATTTCCAAAAAACCACCATTTACAGCAAGAAATAATAAATTCTGTGTCCCTTTAACGAAAAGAATTTCAACAGTCCTTTAAACATTCTCAAACAAAATTCGCCATCTAATCCTGTAAAACTACGGCCAAGTACATAGAAAACAGTAAATAGTTTTACATTGTATGAATAGAAAAGCGAAAAAGTTTATTCGTTCACTTGTCATCGGAGCTTTTCCAACGTTAACGGTAAGTGCGACGCATTTTCCCTCCCCGCACAGCACTTCCTTTTGCATAAAGGGGAGTGGAAAGGAGGGACACAGTGCCACATTACAACGATGAATGTACCGGATGCACAAGTACATTGTAGTTAAAGTGGTATAATTTCTTTTATTTTTTTTTTAGCATAGAAAAAGTCAAGGACATCCTTCACAGAGGATAAGTGAGGTAAGGAATGTTAGCAGTATGGCAGAGTGTACGTAAAGAACTTTTCAAGCAAGTAGATGATTTTTACGTGTTCATTAAATATTAGATACGATTCAGCAGGGCTATCAAGAGGTTTTCAATATGAAAACTGCCGCAGGATATATATTTTTACTAAGAATAGCTGCTCATTATGTGTAGGATACAGAAAAGCAATTTGCCCTTTGTTTTAATTTGGTCAACCACATCATCAATCTGATTTTGGTAGGCCGGAATTTAATTAGTCGTTAGCAAAGAGTGAAGACCAAAACAAGAAACAGAAAAGCTACATTGCATCGAATTATTAACCGACTTGCACATACACTGCCGCTCACTTGAATAGTGCCCCCTAATCATTTAACAACAGTGACTACTATTTAAAGTACACTTCACGTAACCGTTCACCTTTGACTTATTTGTTTCTTCTACTTCCACGCATCACCTACAAAAAATTTCAAGCCATAGAAGTGAAAAATGTATTCTTCTTTTTTGGCCCATTTCACGTGGTAATCAGTTTAAGTGTGAATGTCTTTTGCAGATCATCATAAATCAGATCGGGTTACGGTAATTGTGTATAATTAAATATAAAACAATCGATTTTAAGTAAAATGGGCCGAGCTAAATCCTTGAGTGTCGAGGAAAGATCCAAAATTAAAACCTATAAGGAGTGTGGACTTTCTATTCATCAAATAGCCAGAAAAACTAATGGAAGTCGCAAAGTTATATCGACATATTTACATGACACCAAAGGCTATGAAAATAATATGAGAGGTCGAACAGCAAGTGCTATTACAACCACTGACAAGACAAGGAAAAGCTGGCGTAAGTGCAAGTGTATCAACGGTAAAAAGAGTTATTTTGAAAGCAGCATACTTGCAACGCTTGAGACGTCGTCTTAATTTTTGTCGTACGACGCGGAGTAGAGAGTGGAATAGAATTATATTTTCCGACGAAACCAAATTTAATTTAGAGAGTCCTGATGGATATAATTACTACTTCCACGATCTTTGAAAAGAGGAACACCTACTCAATCGATTACACAGCCGGGAAGGTGGAGTTATGGTATGGGGCGATCTTTTATTATGGCACAATAGAGCTCCAGTTTCTCTCTGCAAAAATGAATGCGACTTCATAGAAACTCGTGCTGGAAAAAGCTTTTCCTGAAGTTAAAAATATTTTCGGAGACTTGGAATGGAAATTCCAGCACGACAACGCACCAATCCATGGATTGAAAGCCAAAATGTTGAGGTTATGAATTAGCCGCCTTACTCTCCAGACTAAAACATTATTAAAAACGTCTGGGAAAAGTGAACTCATTAATGGAATTAAACAGGCCTGGTTGCGTATTCGTTGGACCTAATTAAAAAACTGTATGATTCTTTACCGAAGAGAATATATGAATCTATTCTGAACCAGAAGCACCCACTACTAAATTTTACTTAAAATACTCATTTTCAAATTAGATGTAAACAAACAATAATACCTTTAATTTAGAATTAATGTTTTCGTGTATAATTTAATTTTTGTAAGGAGGGGCTGTTCAAATGAACCAAAAACTAAAATTGAATTTCTGACTTTATTTACGTGAAATATGATTTACGAAAGCACAACCAGTTCATTATAACTATTATTTTGGAAAAAATCGATCTTAGAAAAATATTTAACGGGGGTGCCATTCAATTGAGCGGCACTGTGCAATCAACCTATAAGTTCCTTTACTGAAATTTGGTTGGGTTGCGCTTAGACTTCTATATTTATATAAAGAAGCAAATAATAGTTTTGTTATTATTCTAATCGAACAAACAAAAGTAGCAATCCGAGAAATTATATACAAAATATGGTAGGGTAGGCATTTTCCTTCCTAAACAGTGATTCTAAGTTCAAAATTTCCAACTTTGACAACTGTTGCCAAATGTTGTTAAAACGGTTCTAAGTAATTTGCACGAAAACTATGGAATGCTTATACCTTAGTCCGAAAAAATGAATACACAGCAAAAATGTAACACCCAGAAGGAGACGTTTAAAGAATCTACCATCTTTTAACCAAATGTGCTTCTAAATCACTTGAGCGATGTCCGTCTATCCGGCTGGTGGGCTGATAATTATAGTGAATCTTTATGAAAATCGACACAGCCTAATATTTTGCAGGATCACAGACCTCAATTACAAAAGGGCTGTATCGGCCAGTCTTTTGTGGCGTCTCTTACATAAATTGGTTCATTTTTCTTCTGTAACTTCTAACTATACTGGCTCTGGCACAAAAAACCATTTGAAACCACTTCAAAAAGAAGCTCGATATATGGGTGACACCCACGAGTTAAGGGAAAAAAATCTGATAAACCGAAATTCCGTCAGCAAATCACTGCAGAATCACAATAAAATACTGCACTGCAGAATCACAAAGAATATAATTTTTGAAAGCAATGGAGACTGGCGATGGACAATAGTTTAATTCCGGAAACGGCCTTGGTCGAGTCGTGGTCGAATCGAGGTGAGCCAGTGCAAACAGTGACAGCGGTGGCGGAAAAATTCGAATTCAAGAGAACGTTGTGAAAATCGACTGCCCTTTGGAAGAGAATTTCTATGAGAGAGATACATAATTTAAGTGCTTTCAAAATGGCAACAATTTATCGAAAAAAAGAAATATTTCTGGTCCACATATCGAATGGAGATTTTTCCACATGTGGAGAGACTTACAATAGTGCTTTGTGGGAAATTTGCAAGAACTAAAGGCGGGCAATCTGATACAGTGTCAAATTTTCAATAACTAGAAGTTAGAAATATTTATGTTCTGCCTTCTCGTTGAATGGACTTATTCGTGTTTAAACTTGAACTTCTCGCGTGCACCACCAACAACTTAGCCATAGTTAACGTTTATATAGAACAGTTTTTTATCGACTCAAATACAAATTTAAAATCTGTTCTTTTTTTAACTAATAATTTCATTTAATTTCTGTCCAACAGAAAGACAGATTTTGTTCACCAATGTTGAAAATAGCTTAATACTCGTAATGTGGCACAAATTTGCATATTAAATTAAATCCTGCTTTATGAAAAACACTTGAATAAAAGCGATTGAACCAGCTGTTTGTAGTTGACCGATTAACCGATAATTGAATTTGCCGAAATAATGATAGACTCTAATTTAGATCTTTAAAGTCATTAGCTTTTTGCATACCCATGTTTTTGGATCAGCATAGAGACAAATCAGAAACCTCTGCAAAAAATATTGAATAGTCTGCAAACATTAGAACCTTTTAATACAGTTTATAAAATCATTTATAAAAATATTAGGCGGAGTAAACAGCTTAAATTAGTATTTTAGAGAACACCTGGCCATTTACTAATTTCAATGCTGGAAAAAAAAACCGAAATCAAATTTAACTATTAGTCTTATGTTTGCCAAAAAAAACGTTTTAGGAATAGTAACACATTACCGTTGATATGATTTTTTTTAGTTTATGCGAAAACAAATCATAACTTATGCCGTCAAAAATCAGCAGTTATCACATTTAATTGACATTTTTCTCCCATCTGAAGTATCAACTATCTTTTGATCAAATGTATTTCACGGCTGGCTGGCTGCCACTTTCTTCTCAAAATTTTACAAAGCATAATATTTCGCCAGATTGTAAATTGGTTATATCAGCCCCGCTATTCCCATACCTCCAGTGTATATTGTCCGATTTTTTTCCAAATTCCATTTTTCCCTTGCAGCTTATAATCAGTTGACAGAGGAAAATCAATATCTTTGCCCAGTATACTTCTACTACAGGGTGTTCGTCGAGAAGGTATACTGCTTTGTTTATTTATAATTTCTGATTATGTGAAAGAGAATGGATCTTATATTGACAAATGTTTTATTTAATGTCGTAAATTATGTACGTAATACAATATCAGATAAATGTCTGTCTCTGTTAGCCTCACAAAAGCGAGACCTTTTAAGCACATTTTTCATTACATTCCCACACATTTCACGCGGTATTCCATTATTTTAATCACTAATATTTTGTTTGAGTTGTTCAAGCGTTTCTGGTGTGTTTGCATAAACCTTGCTTTTCAGATATCCCCATAAAAAGTAGTCCGGAGCAGTGAAATCAGGCGACCGCGGAGGCCAATCAACAGATATGAAATAACTTGTTGTGGAAAGAGGTCTCGCAGTAATTCCATTGTAATTCTGACTGTATGAGTGTGGCACCGTCTTGTTGATACCACATGTTAATCAAGCCCAAAGCATGCAGTTGCGGCGTTAAAAAGTTTTCAATCATATCACCATATCGCTCCCCATTGACAGTTACCGTTACGCCGTTTCAGTTTCAAAGAAGTAAAGTCGAATGATTCTTCCTGACCAAATTACACACCAGACTGTCACTTTTGATGGATGCAAAGGTGACTGATGAATAATTTGAGTGATTTCCATTGCCCAGAACCGACTATTCTGTTTATTCACATATCCATTCAAATGAAAATGTACATCGTCACTCATTATGATTTTTAATGAAAATCGGGGTTGTCATGGGCGAGCTGTAACATCCTATTGGCATGTGTACGGCGGCGTAAATGGTCTTGTGGAAGAAGCTCTTGTGTCAACTGAATCTTAAATGGAAACAAATGCAAATCTTTGTGCAAAATTGTGGCCAAAGTTGTCCTTTCAAACTCCTGAGCACAGCTTCGAATTGAGGTTGATGGATTGTTTTGAACACTTTCTTGAGCAGCAGTAATGTTTTCAGCCGATATTGCAGTGTATTGTGGTCCATGTTTGGCCCTCCTATTCAAATGACAGATTTGACTCATAAATTCTTCTAACAATTCCTTGACACGGCGTAATATATAACCAGATCGTAGCCAGGGATTGTAAATAGCATATATCGGTCCAACTCTTCCCTTATCATCCATATATTGACTGATTTGTTTTTTTTTTTTTTAAATTCAGTTTTTCCTCTGCAACATATAATCGATTTGACAGAAGCAAATCAAAATTGTGCCCAGTATACTTCTATCCCATAATGCTTGGTAAAATTTGATAAGATCGACTGATTGACCACGGCCATTCTAGTACCTCCTATTCAAATGATAGATTTAATTCATGAATTGCTTCAAGTACAGGGTGGCGCAATAGAATGTGCATATTTAAAAAATAGATTAAAAAATAAAATCAAAACGTATGGTTAAAATAAATCTAAGACATTGTAGAGTAATAAATGGAGTTTGTTTTTTTAAAATAACATCATCTAAATGGTGACCCTCTCTACGACGGCACTCCTCTAACCGCAAACGAAAATTATTGAAAACTTTCTTCAGTAATACTGGTGTAGTGGCTGCCATTTCACCACGGATATTCTCCTTGAGCTGAACGATGTTTCTTGGATTATTACTGTAGACTTTGTGTTTGAGGTATCCCCACAAAAAAAGTCAAGAGGCGTCCAGTCTGGACTACGTGGGGGCCATGAGATATCACCTCTTTTCGAAATCAGTCTGCCAGGGAACATCTGCTTCACCACCGCCATGGAGTCATTTGATGTGTGACAGGTAGCTCCCTCTTGTTGGAACCAAGTTCTGGAATTCACTATTCTTGAACATTCAATTTCTGAAGCCAAAAATCCGTCCAACATCTCAACATAGCGTTCCATATTAACCGTGACGCTTTGGCCCCGCGTTTTCGAAGAAAAAAGGACCTCTGCCAGAGATTGCTGCCCATACTGTCAGTTTAGGACTATGCAATGGTTTCTGGTGTTTGATTTTGGGATTTTCACTGTTCCAGTAACGACAATTTTGACGGTTTACGAACCCATTCATAAGGAAATGAGCCTCGTCAGAGAAAAGGTTATTTTTAAAATTGGAAAATCGATTAAGCATTTCATTAGCAAATGCGAGCCTTGCTATGAAGTCAGACTCTTTCAATTCTTGTGTTAATTGCAGCTTATATGGAGTCAGTTTAAGATCCAATGTTAAAATTCCTTGCAAACTTCGTCGCGATAATTGTAAGACAGACGATCTCTTGCGAGTCGACATTTGTGGATTTCCTCGTACTGACTCCATAACTCTCTCTCTCTAGGATCAAAGTCCTAGATGTTCTTGCGCGACCATTTGCTTGTAGTTTAAATGTTGAACCGGTCTCTTCAAAACGCTTTACCCATTTTAATTAAATTAGCACTCGGATCTTCACTTATTCGCCGTAGTCCGTATTCAGCACAATATATTCGCCTAGTAGCAATATATGAACGAGAGTTCTCGTAAAATGCGCTATGCTTCCGCGCCACCCTGTATTACACGAAATTCAATAAATTTTGGTACACGTTAAGGGTTTTGCCAAAGACCTTCTGGTGACTTTTGTACAAACTGATCGATTTGTCAAAGAACAGATCTTTTCCTATAACTCTTAATTAACAGACTTTTGATCATTGTGTTGATTGGTGCTACCTGATAAATTGAAAAATTGACCAAGTAATCAAGTATTATGCCCTTATATGTACTAGTGTTTCAGAAACTATGGACAGAGATCTATCCAACAGAAAAAGTTTGATTGAAGCAGGTGTTAAAATTTTTGCACAGTGGGCCATAATATTTTTTACTAGAGGGAACACAAAATCGAAGAATCTCATGTACTGAAATTCTTCTGATATATATGGGCTACCGCTTCTGAAACTATGGGCTGAGGTCTATCAAACGGAAGAAGTCTTGTTGACGCAGGTGTTGGAATTTTTGCACAGTGGGCCAAAATAATTTTTACTAGGGTCAAAATAAAATGAAAGAATATCAGGTTCTGAAATTCTTCTGAAATATATGGACTACCGTTTCTGAAACTATGGACTGAGATCTATTCAGCAAAAAAATCCTTATTGACGCAGGTGTTGAAATTTTTGCACAGTGTGCCAAACTATTTTTTACTAGGGGGAACGTAAAATCGAAGAATCTCAAGTTCTGAAATTCTTCTGAAATATACGAACTACCGTTTGTGAAACTATGGACTAAGATCTATCCAACGTCAAAAGATTGATTGACGCAGGTGTTGAAATTTTTGCACAGTGAGCCAAAACATTTTTTGCTAGGGGAAACATAAAATCGAAGAATTTCAAGTTCTGAAATTATTCTGAAATATATGAGCCACTGTGTCAGAAGCTACGTGCTGAGATCTATCCAATGAAAGAAGTTTGATTGACGCAGGTGTTGGAATTTTTGCACAGTGGGCTAAAATATTTTTTACAAGGGGGAAAATAAAACCGAAGAATCTCAAGTTCTTAAATTCTTCTGAAATATGTGGACCACGGTTTCAGAAGCTATGTGCTGAGATCTAGCCAGTGGTATACGTTTTTTTGACGCAGGTGCTAGCGGTCAGTCACAGTCAGCAAATATATCGATACATAACTTAAGTTTTAACTCATTATAAGTTCGTTATTTCACACTTGTTTTACATTGAAAAAGTGGATGCTTACAGTCTGAGGTATTTTCTTCCATTATTGGCGTTTTGATTAAAATATATTACCCCACTTCGTAAAATACATTACTTTTATTTATAATCCCCAAAATTAATGCGTTAACAGAGCTTTGTTAACTCAAAAACAGAGGTGGACAAATACAGTTGGTTTTTGGCTTTGCTAGTTAGATTCCGAATTTATCTTCACGCACATCGTGCCGCTTACCGGCCAAAGATCCATTTTGGGGAATTAACAAGAATTAATATAAATATTTTGGTTGATCAACTGAAACTGGTCAACTATAAATCAATTTAGCATAGTTTCACAGGAGGCTGAAAAATAGGCAGATATACGAATATACCGTTCATCCTATTGTGATGAAACTATAGCTGCTTATTCTTTAGAAGAAAGCATTCGGTTAAGATATTATGGAAGGGCTAGAAGACGTATTGCGATTTTTCATCCCTGGCATAGCAATTAAACTACTCCATAAATCATATCGAACTAAGCCGCAGCTAAGCAATACGCCGAGGATCGAAACCAAGTTCAAAGTTCAGCATGACTATGTTGCAACTCCTCAAAATATCCATAAAACATACTTTTTCTTGTTATCTGTATGAAAATTGTCCATAACCCGATGTCTACATCCGTATGCGGATGTATTTATTTTAATAGTGTACGTACTCGTATTGCCATAACCTACAAGAACCACCATACAGTCACACAATATGTATAAGTAAGGCTAAAATCAATGTCATACTTCTTTCTCTCTCTCTCTCTCTCTCTCTCTCTCTCTCTCTCTCTCTCTCTCCCACTTGTTGTCTTTAATGCTGCCGTAGTTAATTCGGAGTAAACTTAGAAGCATTTGCATACTTACTAAACTAAACTAAACATTTATTGAGGCCCAATTTTGTTTTTGATTTGAATTTATAAACTCATTTTTAATTTCCATTTCAAATGGACTTAAATAAATATTTTTGAAGAATAGAAAAAAATGTAAACCGAAAATAACACGATATTATGGGAATCTCATTTTCTTAACAATGTTAAATTTTCGTTGTTACGTCGATTTCCTCCAAGTTAGCGTACTACATAATGCGTTCGTTATACCGAAATAAGCTACAGTAATCTACAATATGTACTAATTTCTTCGACAGGGAGTTCGATTCTAGCTTATATTTATTTGTGGGCGCTGAATATAAGAATACCATTCATCGCTGGAAAATTAAGATAACTCACACAGCACAGTAAGAAAAGGTCGTTTTTGATATGCCCATTTATGGAAAGACAAGTATCGTCCATGAGCTAATGAACACTGAATGTCACAAACTGTGACTCCGCTGCATTTCATGAATGAGACATTGACTCACTCAACGGGACCTACAATTTATCGATGGTTCCGAATGTCACAGTGTGAGAAGCATTAACAAGATTTGAAGCATTCACTCGGCTAGTGGAAGTGTCCATTAGACACATCGAGATGACTGCCGCTCAAATAATAATGCATAGCTGATTGCGGAATTGGACCCGGGATGATGCAAATAATAGTCCCGAGTGCTAACCATCGCGCCACGGTCGGTCACACGAGGACAAAGTCTTTTCGATATACTCCTAATTACAAAAAAAAAAAAAAGATGAGATGCAAATTGGTAGAAAACAAGAAGAGTCATTACAGTTCATACACTGTTTAATGGCATCACTCTGTTCCGACTTTACACTCCACTTTTATATTTTCTTTATTTTTAAAATCGATTTATTTGACAATCAAACACAATTTCATTTTATTCAAAAATGTAAAAGGGATCAGGTTTTGATTTCCCCTATGAAATTACAACTTGTTCTGTATAACTTTCTTCGTCTTGAGGTCAGAGAATTGAATCAAAAAACAAGGATGTTGGTATTGTTTCTGTCAATCATATTCAGGGATATTTAAACATATGATATTAACAGTATAGTGGTATACATGTAGTTATAGCTTGTAGAAAATGTTTTCACAACTTTCTCCTAAAAACTTTCAAATTATATTATTTCGCTCCTTGCTGTTATAGATGAGGGACGGCAAGAGTACCATATAATAGGTAGACACATTCAAGTTTATCTTTTCTTGATGCTACAAATGGCAACTGCCATAATATATCGTAATAATAAATCTTATACAGTACAGATTTCAAATATTTTTCAGTTTTAATGCGATAATAGCTGCCGAATATAGTCCAGTTTCACATTTGAGGGCAATATCTTTGTTATATCCAATGAAACCAGCACCAGCTAGTCCTCAGGGTTAGTGTTGCTTTACTGTGCCTGCAACACAGCGCACGTTCCATAATATTCTCAAATCGATTTAAATTCCGCCACCCACAATAACAACTTAATTTGTTTTGCATTTATAGAACACCCATCGACGGCTGAGCGTACGTAATGATTCACTTCGTTGCGCTCCATCACTGCATACCAAATAGCTTTGCTCATTCTGCTAGATATTCCATATTCAAAATTTTTCCTCATTCGTGGCAATTTTCTGTGGATAGCTTACAGAAATTGTAGCCGTAAATAAAATTGATGAGCCAGAAACTAGCGGGAATGGCACAAAAACCAAAACGAAACAAAGAATAGGTCAATGGCGGGGGCGCAACTAATTTGTTTTAATGGATACCAATTAACTGTACCCAAATGCATTTCACCATGCGAGAGCTCTGGCATATGAAATGCAAGAGTAACAATGAATTTGTTGTTTTGTTATAACGACGAACCGTAACGAAAGTCGCCAGCAGTAGTGACGCGTCATTGTCACCACAGTCTCCCTCGTGATTGCCTTCATTGCGTATGAGTAATGAATGGTTTACCCAGGACTACAGCTGCATACATTGTTTATACGTACCAGTGAACAATTACGATAGAAAGGGGCTTCCCATAAGTACAAATGATATCTCTTTTTAGATGCCAAAAGTAACGTAAGAAATTTAGGATTTTATCCACAGATCAAAGTATACAAATCTGGCATTGCTACAACATATTGAGGCCATATGTTTACATATTCACCCGAAGGAATTAAGGTATATAAATATCATTTGATATGACGAAAGTGTATAATAACAACCAGTGGAGAGCGTTTAAAGTACCAGGTATAACAACTATAAAACAATTACTGTCGTAAACTTTTATAAAACTCCGTACAAATTGGCAAAGCGAGACCATATCCACAGATTGTAAATGGACTACATCGACTCACGCCCTCTGGCGGATGAGCCAGAGCAAATAAATTGAGACATTTTCCGAAATGTGACTTTCCTTCGTTAACTTTTAATCCGAAGACTGTAACGCATAAAATTATTGTGCATCGAATATTCCTACAATGAAAAAAAATTAAAAATCGTCCGGTGCTCTCTTTATAAATGACCGATTTAACTTACAGGGGTAACCGCTCGAAGCGCTACTAATTTCGTCCTGCTGTAGCAACTAAATGTCTAATCACAGCACTTTCATTTTTCGCAAACGTCCATTGTGGTGCTTGCAAGCCTATGGAAGCATATCCTTTCCCAGTTAAGGAAAGATTTAGAAATGGAATTCAAATGTTTTGTTTGGCTCATTATAGGTTACAATGATTCTATGTTGTCTGCGGTGCATATTAAAAAACAAAAGACCAACAAACACAAAAAAGCATAAGATTTAACGCCTGCATGAAAGGAAGTTCGCCTAACAAAAGCACAGTTTATAAAATTATTGCATGTAGGATAGCGAGCTTAAAAATGTATCTTTTCTAATGAAAAAATTTGCATTTAAAACAAACAAAACGATCAAATATGGTTAGAGTGTAAATCAAAAGACAATTTGGACCATAGAATTGCCCTGCAAAAGCAAACGTAATGATTAGGGCAGCAATAAATGGCACAGGACGACCATCACTCGTTTCCATTGAGCAAGATATAAAGGTAAACCAACAAATCTACCATCAAAAGATTATGAACGATACGCTATTATCTTGGGCAGGTAAACAATCTGATAGAAACCATTGAACGTTTCTATAAGGCTCTGCACCATCATTTATGCGTCTGTGAAACACAACGTTTCTTACAAGAAAAAGTTTACAGCTTTATTTCTTCACAACAATGGCCACCATACTCCCCGAATTTAAACCTAATGCATTTTTTATATAATTCATTCTGGAGACTACTATATCAACGAACAAAACTGTCAGACTGTCAACGCCTTTAAGATTTCTGTTCGGTGAGAACGGGCAAAATATCACCAGGCAGCGTGTGAAGCTTTCTCGGGTAGACTTGATGCTATTACCAGCACTAAAGGTGGCTACATCAAGCAATAACATATTTTTCTTAATAATTTAAATGTTTTTGTGATAAATTAAAGATTTTAAATAAAAAAAATCAAATTGGATAAAATCAGAGCATTTGTAATAACACCATTTGTAACCCTTCGAGCGCCGAACACTGACTGCACTAAATTCAAAGTTTCATATATTTCAAACAATTGTACTAAGTTCAGTCAGATTTAATCTTTTGATGACCTAAGTTCCGCGAATGAAAATGGAAGTCATTGCCTCAGCCCACCTCATGTCTTTCATATAAATGGCCGATATAATCCAAATATTCTTAGCTTCATATTTTTCGAACAGTTAACAGCATTAAATTCAACCAGTTTGATAAATTTAATTTCTAAAATGAAAATAGGCTGAACTGCCTAACCAATTTGGATAATTCTCATACAATTTGAATTTTGCTCTTGTAATCTCCAATACGTATTCTGCCGTAACTTAATTTTTGTCCGAGGGTATAACATTATGTGATAAAATGCTAAAAAAAACTGTCTTTTAAGGTAGTTCGAACCCATAAAATTCTACATTCATTTATTTAATTATTTATTTGATTTGTGAAGCCCCCACCGCAACACAATAAAGTTATATCGTACAGGCCGTTTTACAGCTTGTTTAAGTCTTATGCTTTATCTTATTTGTTATTTGATTTAAATTTGACTATTAATTTGATTAATAATAATTATATAACACATAATATATAATAATTAATTAATTTCGATTAAGAACTT
Organism: Philornis downsi; assembly: GCA_019455685.1. Lineage (NCBI taxonomy): Eukaryota > Metazoa > Arthropoda > Insecta > Diptera > Muscidae > Philornis > Philornis downsi. The sequence goes on from JAHXMU010000813.1 coordinate 802,644, forward strand.
TTTAACATTTTTAATTAGGTAAACGGATTTGTTAATCCTTCTAATGCGCTTTTACTATTTAATATGATTAATGTGCTTTAATTAACAGTATGAAGAGTTTTAATGCAGGCTCTAATTTCTGGCAATTCACTTGTATATACGAAAGAGTAGTTATTAATAAGATTGGTAATGATTAGGTTTTCGCAAAAAAACTGCAAAACCCGCTTTTACATTCATTATGGAACCGTCTGTAAAAAAAATATCGGTGCTTCGAATACGTCGTGTTAATTAATTCCAAATATTTCTCTTGTACCTCGACTGGAGTCATGTTTAGTTTATTGCAATAAGCGAAGAAAAACATTACATTAATATCGCGTAAAAACCACGGTGCAATATTTTATAATGTTCTATTTTCCATGACGCCTGTATCGATAGCATGTTTTGCAATAATTTTGCAAAATTCTTGAGCAGCTTTTACATAAGGATTTTTGGATTGAAATTGATAGAATTTTATCGTATTTGTGATTTTATCATACAAAGCGTGGCGGCATAGTGAGAAAAATGTCAATATGTAATTGAGCAAGTACTTTAAAGAGGAGAACATGATGCTATATTTTGCATGCTACTGGCTGGACTTGTTTTGAAAGCTCTGATAGAATGTCTTATTCCTGTATTCAGAATGATGTCCAAATTGATCAAGTTCATTCGTTTCCAGCAGATGAATATATTATTGATCCGTAGTCTATTGTTAGTAGTACAAACGTATATATAATTTTATGAAGAGTTTCTGGATCTGATCTAAATTGAGAGCATCTTAGCATTTTAATAATATTCAGCTTTGAGTTAACCTTTGTCTTTATTTTCTGTATATAGGTTTTATGAAGGTTAGTCCTTAAAATTTATGTTTCTTGTCGTAAAGCTTTAGTTCAGGTTTATTAGATGCTGTTGAAGGCCTGGAAAATATAATTGCTACGGGGTTTTCATCATTAAATTTGAATCCACTTTTATCATTCCAAATTTCTAGTTTCCTAAAATTGTCTGTATTTTATAAGCTATTGCCGCAACTTTTTCGCCAGAACTGTGAATATTTAGGTCACCTGAATACAACACAGCTTTCACGCCTCCACAACAATTATTCAAAATATCATGTATGGCCAAAAGAAAAAAATGACACTGACCCCTATGAGAGACTCTTTTTTTTCAAGATAACGGTAATTGACTGTGTGTTTCCTACCAGATATCATAATTTTCTCCTAAGCAAGAAATTAAAACTGAAAGCACCCATGTTTCCATATATTCTAGCTAAATTCAATTTCTTGAAAATAAGTTCTTTCCAGCCTTATGCATATCGAAGAAGACGGCTATTAAATACTTTTTTAGTGAAAAACTTTCCATTATGTATGAATGTAATATTGCTAGATTATCTGTTGCGCTCCTATTTTTCTCATAAAACAGATTATTCTTTTCAATGCAATTTCATAGATTCATATCTTTCTTAGGGTTCATCAGGTTTTTATTAAAATTAATTCTGTGAATACAATTAGTCCGCTTTGTTGCTCTATGGTTTCCCCATTAATTTATAAATAGTTCCAACAATTAAATTATTTATAATTTTGCTTCTTTTATTGCCCATTATATAACAATCTAGCCGTTTATAATGCCCGTTCTGGCACTAAGCACACTTTTGTAACTTTAGTAATGATACGGCAGGTGGGGACATACGAGTACGTACGAGAAAGTCAGTTCAGTTGACTGAAATTTCTGTACAGACTTCTATATTACACTGTTATATTACCTAAGTCCCAGAATGAACATGGACTCTGTTGGCGTTCCCTTTATTGTACTTCCCATACAAATTGTCTGATTTACTGAAATTCAGTTTTTCATCCATAACTTCCAATTTGTACGCAATGTTGTTTGTTTTATAGCCAGAATGAACACGGTCTTTTGGCATTGCCCATGCAAATAACAGGTTTTAGCCACATATTCGTAATTTTATATACTTCAGTAATTTGAAATAAATCTTTTAGTATCAGTGCAAAGATGTGGGGAGTGCCATGAGAGACGTGAAAAATTAATAGGTTTCAGTAAAAAACGTGATATAAAATGATAAAATAAACAAACGACAAGTAAGTTTACTAAATGCCTGAGCATCGTAAATTATTATGTTTATTGTATTTAAGACAGCAGAATGCCAGATATGAGTCTACGAATACATGTTGAAAATTACGCAATTTCCACACACACTTTAATAAATAAATTAAATTGACAGAGGCGTGAAATCCCATCCTGTGAAATCCTATCCTGACATAGACAGCCTTATCTATTATATGAGAAGGCGACTAGTTGAGAAACCTAAATGGCATTCTAACACCGATACGTCTTAGGCCAGTAGATAACTTCTGTTACTGAAACTCAACTCACCAGCCTAGTGGTCGTTGGCAGCCCCAACATTATGATGGGATGCAGTGGCCTAATGAGCCGCTTATCTTAAAAAATGTTATCATGAAAATACTGAAGAAAATAGTCTACGAACTAGATTTAGATAAATCGATCAGTTCGCAAGGAAATGTTTTCATATTAGCAGCAGCATTAATTAGAAGGAGTACAGTTAGGGCTTTTAGACTTTGCATACTTAATTCGTATACTTAAGCAAAAACATGCAAAAAACTGTCCTTTTCCCCCCACAACCACACCTAACTTCCATACAGCATGAAAATAAAAAACGATGTATTTCGCACACATTAGCAAAAAAGTGAAAGGCAATGACTTAAATTAATTTTTTTAGGTGTTCAGGCCAATTCACGTAGAATATGTCATATCCAGCAATCTTATAACAGTTTTAAATTTTTATAATTTCTGAAATCATCACAATTTTTATGATTTTTAGATTTTTAGATATAAATTTACATAACAAGGCATTGATTAAAGCTTTAAACTTCTTATGCAATCACAGCTCAATAACTCAACCTTATATGCACAAAAACCTAGATTAGATGCAATTAAGCCATTAAGATGCAATTAGTCAACACTTTCACGCATTCGCATCAATTATGACTCTGTTGATGAAACATCAGTTCATGTTGAGTAGTTGTAAATTACTGATTCTTTATTTTCACATTCGACGCTTACAAACTATAATAGAATCATTCTACATATACTAATCTTAAATATAGAGTAAGAAAATTAATAGGGGTGATTCTGTTATCGCCCATACACGCTTGATAATTCTACTTATGTATGACCCTCTGCAACGCTCACATATGATCCTCTGACTGTACTCTTGATATTGCAGTCTAACACACAAATGTCTAACATATGTGAAAGAAACCACTTAACAGAGCCACATGTTTTATTACATGTTAGGACTACGTGGCTATTCTAACGTTAACCAAAGGTTAAACATATTTAACATAAACTTCTATAATTAGCCTATACCCACACCGCAGGATGAGTTTATTTTCTTTATCAGTACAGTCATAAATATGGAGGAAAAACTGACAATTTGGGAATTCCCATCAGTACAACAATGTAAACTGTACCACACATGTTCATTATTGAACACTGTTCAAGATATATCTTTCCTATGTGTGTAAAATATTTATCGAGTACTTTTAGGATTATTTTCAAAATGAAATAAACTCAAAATAAAAGGAATGTAATATGTAAATGTACCCATAAATAAATTATGTAAAAAGTTTACTATTCTGACGAAAAAAAAGTAGTAAATGAACACAGTTTATTTCCTTACCAAGTTAGTTTCACCAATCTACTCCCGAAAACTGTCCTTATTTTATCTTTAAGACGTCATATGAACTATTAGCTTATCAAAATGTAAAAGTTTCAATTTGGCTGAATATTTTTGGAAAAAATCTAATTCAGAGAGAATTTATAGACAGAAATTACATATTGAGATGTGACTGACGATTCTTTTACTTTATACGCCTTCAATAAACCAAACGAAATCTTTTCATTTTTCGTAGCTCCGAACATATTTTTCTCTATATTTCATATTTGTTTGGGTAGAAATACATGGGATATTAACATTTATGTATTTTTAATGCCTCTACTGTAATAAATATACAAGACATCGGCATAACATTTCGTTGAATTGTTTTAGTTGAATAGTTCTTTGCAAAACGTAGCCAAATTCTCAAAGAGTCATATTACAGTGCATAAAAAATCATCATCGCTCATAGTACACTGCATGCCGTCCGTTGCAATTCTCATAATTTAGTTTTCCAAACTTGATTGCTTTGCATGAAAGATATAAATCAGTCATTTGAACGTGAGGTACCAGAAGGATTACTTTTAGGTTTTGCAGAAGATTACAAATCAATTTAGTGATAAAAAAATCTGACCTAATGGAGTCTACTAAATAGAAATTACACATTAAAAATAGAATTTCTAAATACCGACCTATTTGTGTTGGTCTGTGGTAAACGGTCAACGTGTACCAAATTTTACCAAGTTAGAAATATAAAATAAAATACGACATAAAATAAAATGAAATAAAATAAATACAAGATATGAGCCGAAGAGGGTGGGATGTTTAATTTCCATGAGAGCCATCAGAAAGGAAGTGATTAATCGGTCAATTTTCTCAAAATCGTCCAAGTATCAAGAACCCACTGTAATAAACAAAACTGTAAGTTACTGCACTGTACGAATGAGAAGTTAGGGGGGAAAATTGAAAATTGGAAAATCGGCCAATTTGTTTGGGGAGCTGGAGGAAGGATGGATCGATATAGTCCATCGACAATTCTCCGTTATAATCTGGCAAAATATTAGGCTACGTAAAGTTTTAAGAAAATTCATAAGATTTACGACAGCTATCGTGCCTACCAGCCAGACAGATGGACTTCTCTCAATCAAATTAAAATGTTATGAAACAAATTTGGTCAAAAGATACTTCTTAATGACTGTTAAATTTTGGGTATATCAAATGATACATTCCTTTATTTCTCTTGCTGACTAAATGTAATAACATTTGCTGCGTGCTGTAGCATGGAAAACCGTAGAAATGACAAAAGAAATACTGAATTTCCGAAAATTGGACAATTTGTATGAGAGACACCAGCAGGGGCGGACCAATATCGTCTATGTTACAATCCCCAGTTACTGCTGTGCGCAATAAAGCTGTATTTGAGCTAAGACATGGACGGTACTGCTCCCAAAACGGTCGTTTTTTGTGTGACTCAGGCATAATGGCAAACAATTAATATAAAGTTGTGGCTTTAAGCTGGCGTCAGTTAATCCCCTGTAAGTTTATGTAATCTGTGGCACTGACTTCAATTTCTCACTATAGAATCGTAGAATATGAGCTCTGCATTCGGTCGAATGGATTGGCCGAAGTTTTTTAAACATAGAACCAACCAACCAACCAACCAACCAACCAACCAATTCGCTTCGTCTCCGCTTCATTCCGCTTCACACCACCCCAAATTCCGTTCTGAATCCCAATTCAATAATTGCATAATTTGCATAATGACCAATTAGCAAACATGCGCGTATTATAAAGGCAACTATCGCAAATTGTTGTAAACAATCTTCAGACAACAAAAGGGAACTTCTCAGTTTGAGTGTGGCAACACTGTAAATTGATTTAACAAATATGAAATTAGCAATCGTAATTATTTGCAACTAAGGCTTTGGCTGCGAGTAACCGCGTTGTTGATGAAATACTTTCAATAACTATGTGTTTGTGTCCTCTAAATTGAACAATCAGGTTATAGAAAATCAAAAATAAAAAATATAAAAACTAATAGTCAGATATGAAAGCAAGGAATAATTAAAAAAGGGATAGTTGCCACAAATACGACAAGAAATATATTCACTCTAAGGATTTACTAAATCATTTGAAATACTTTTATCGATTTAAAAGAGAACTTGTGTTGAAGTGTTGTTCTATGATGTGCTGATTGAAATTTGATAAATCTTTCAGTTATCGTCGACATTTAGACAAACAAATCCAACGATACCAGTCTAATCCAAGCTTGTTCGCCACCCAGAAGCTAATATAAATGGTAAAACTCTTCTGAGAAAAATATGGATGAGGAGTCTATATATAAAAGGCCAGAGTCAACTTTAATAAAAATTGTTAAAATGTACCATTTAACCACCAATGATATTCCTTAAACTATGCGTTACTTAGAAGTTTTGTCACCTACGATATAGTTAAAATTTTGGTTATTATCAACTACGTATTTTTTTCGTTGCGATGATAATTTTTCGCCACCTTACTACTCGTCCAAAAAGCCCTGCATATTCATATAGTCGATAAATGTCGTTTACAATATTTTCTATTTGATCTGCTATATGAGTTTGAAGCAATTTGTTAGTTTCACCGCATAAAATTTGAAGCAGCCTTACTGAATAACCTGTTTATAGTGAACGAGTTAATGTTTCCACATGACTGTGCTACGTCAATAATTATTGTGTTGTGTAACGTCAATAATGCATACAAATTACAGACATTTGTATTGTAAATACTCATTATTATTTGCATGGTGATTTAGTCACATTTAAGTCTAATTTATGCATTTGGTTTCAATTAAACACTTTGCTTCGAAACCAATAAGAAGACAATAATTATGTTCAGAATTAAATGAGGTAAAACAAGGTGAACTAGTTCCTTAACTATCTGTGGGCGCTTCCGCATACGGGTTGCCAAAATGTAAGACAGTGAGTGTCACTTTTGATTTGCCAAAATTAACAAAATTCAAATATAGCTTTAATGAATTCGGAAAGAACACAAAGGTACATGTGGGCCAATTGTTGTCAACTCCCATCTGATATGTATACTAAAGATTTTGAGACATTTGATCACTGTTCAGAATATAGTATTTAATATTCTGCCTTTGAGTTTTTGTAAGACACTGACCTCTATTGAAAATATCTTTACTTAAGAGCTACATTGTGAAGAAATTTTAACTATCCTATACTAAGAACAGAAAAAGATATAATAGAAAAAAAGATAATGTAAATCTAACTCACACATTTCCACACATGCGTACCAAACATTGCATATGCAAATATAAACAAGAATTTATTATCTAGTAAATGATAAGAAAGTGTGTCGTAAAAACTATCCCCTGTACTACTACCTCCTAGAGAAAGCAGCTTATTTCCATAAAGTGTGCACAATTCTAAACAACCACAGCCTTATTCAAAACGTTTTGTCTTATGAGCGAGATTTGATAGGTTTACAGTGACTTTAAGGTTGCCTCTCAAAAATGGAACTCGTAAACATTTTCGAGTGATGATTGATTATAATTTTCGATGTCAATTGTCAAGGCAATATTGCAACTATCCTTATTTATTTGTGCAAATCTATTTCATTTGCCTTCAAAGTGTTCCTCCCAAATACGCTAAACTTGTATCAACATGTTTTGCAATCCTGTAAGCAAGCCCAATTGTCCCCTTTCGATATGTTTTTCTGAGCCCACTGCGATTCACGTTAACTCCAAACGATGTCCCCGGAACAGTCTTTTTAGATTAGGAAATCGCCAGAAGTCACACGGTGCCAAGTCAGAAGAATACGGTGGTTTGTGGGCGATATTATAATAGTTGAGGTTTGACGAAAAACTCACAAAGGGTCACAGCAGTGTGATATGGCGCAATATCGAGGTATATAAATTATGAGTTGCCTGCTGATAAATCCGGTTACTTTTCAACAATAGTTTTTATGCAAAAGACACATAACAAACAAATAATATTCCTTGTTGACAGCCTTGTTGACAACTTGTCAGCATAGATGGCCTGACGTAAAGATGGTGAAAGTAGTTTAAAAAAAATATTTTGGTGAAAAATGACAACCTTATAAAACATAAGTTTACAGTTTCAAGGCGTCACATTGTTTAGAGTTTTTATTCGAGTCTGCGGAGTTTTAACGAGGCCACATGAGCTGCCAAGACGAAAATGGTAGTGGTCGACCAATTGAGGTGTCCACGCCAGACACAATTAAGCTAACTGAAATGATAGGAATTCCAAAAAGTGTTATACACCGTATATTTACCGAAGAATTGAAGATGAAAAAGCTGTGCACAAGACGGGTGCCGCGCTTGCTTTCAATAGAGCAAAAACAGCGTGAGGATGTTTCAGTAGAGTGTTTGGCAATGTTTCACCGCAATAAAGTCGAATTTTCGCACCGATTTATAAGCACGGATGAGACATGGGTCCACCACTTCACATCTGAGACAAGGGAACAGTCAAATGAGAGAATTTTGTCCAAAGAAGGCGTAGACGGTTTCAAGCAAATTCATGGAATCTGTTTTTTGGGATGTGCGTGGGATTATTTTCATTGATTATCTTTAGAAAGAAGAAATCGTCATCGATTGATAATTTAATGCAGCGTTTGGATGATGAAATTATGGAAAAAAATTCAGCATTTGGAGAAAAAGAAAGTGTTGTTTCATCAAGACAATGTTCCAGTTCACACATCCACTACTGCGATGATCAAAATTGATTAAATAGAGTTCAAATTGCTTCATCACGCACCTTATTCCCCAGATTTAGCTCCATTGAACTATTTTCTATTTTCAAACTTGAAAAATGGCTCGGTGGTAAAAGGTTTGCCAACAAAGAAGATTTTCTGGGCTTGAAGCCGATGAACAGCTTAAACAAAAGGAAGTCGTTCACAAACCTCCTCCAATTTTTGTTGATGGTGTAGTCAAAATCCAACCATTAATTAAAGAACTCAACGAAAGGGTAAATGAAGGATACGTTCTTAAGGTACTAAACCACAATAAAGTGAAAATACTACCTAAAACCCCGGAATTCTTTTCGAAAATTGTGAAAGTTTTGGAAAATAAAAAAACAGAATTCTAAACTTATAAACTGAAAGAGGAAAGAAATTTTAAAGTAGTGTTAAGAAATCTCCATTATTCGACGGATGCGGAGGATATTGTTGATGCTCTTAAAAATTTAGGACACAACGTCAAATATGTCCATAATATAAAAAGCAGGTATACCCAACTTCCCTTGTCATTGTTTAGGATTGAATTAGAGCCCCATGAAAACAATAAGGATGTATATCAAATTAAAAGATTGCTTAACACGATCGTGTCTTTTGAACCCCCCCGACCAACGAGGGAAATCGTACAATGTTCTAATTGTCAACACTACGGACGTACGAAGGCTGGGTGCCACAGAAAACCTAAGTGCATTAAATGCGCAGGAGAGCATCTATCAATAAATTGTTCTCGAAAAGCTCCAACTGCAGATGTAAAATGTGTTTTGTGTGAGGGAAATCACCCCGCAAACTATAAAGGTTGCCAGGTCTATCAAAAGATCATTAACCCCAATAAAACCTCTTCGGCCAAAACAGCCGATAATTCTGCCCAGCAGAAAACAACATCTCGCGTTGTTTCTGATAAAAATGTTACCTTTAGGCAACCTCCTGGTTATTTCCCCGTTTTACCAGGCCCTCGTAAAGCTGGCAAGCAGCCTGACAAACACCCCTCGTCAGAACCCGTAGAGTCAGCCCCTCTTATTGCTGAAAAGCAACCTGGCACCCCCGTGCTAGGCACTTTTCCCGTCTTAGGTGCAAATTACCCGGCACCTCTGCAAGGCAAGGCCGCCGAAAGGCGCCATGGATTCACACATGCAGAAACCGCTAGAAACGGAAACAATCCAAGACATAATATAAGAGAAGCTGATACAAATCCAACAGAGAGCAAATTGATCACTACACTCACTAATGAATTCCGCGAAATGATGGCGGTAATGAAGCAGATGATGCAGCAAATGACTGCAATGACCACAATGTTGGTAACTCTAATGTCTAAAATGCCATAAATTCGATCGATTGATAATAGTCTTGTGGAATGCAAACGGGTTATCTAAACACAACCTGGAAGTCAAAACACTTGTAGATATGCATAATATAGACATTCTGCTTGTCTCTGAAACTCATTTTACCCGTAAGGATTATTTTTCTATACCGAACTATAAATTCTATCACACAATACATCCAGATGGTACAGCACACGGAGGCTCTGGAATACTTATAAGAAACAACATAAAACATCATTTGTCAAACCCATATGCAAGGGCAGAAATACAAGCCACAACAATAGTGGTTGAAGATTGGTCCGGCCCAATAAGTATCTCCGCAATATATAGTCCCCCCAAACACAAAATAAGTTGTAAAATGTACAAGGAGTTCTTCAAAACACTTGGTAATACCTTTGTCGCAGGTGGCGACTACAATGCCAAAAACAC
>JAHXMU010000813.1:828165-1026055 GCA_019455685.1 Philornis downsi
TTTTTTTTTTAAAAACATGGGTCCGTCGAATATGGGCAACCATGTACATATACATATATAGGTACATATATTATGGAAGACTCTGGAGGCAGTATGGTTACTTGGAAGTTTTTTCTCAAATTTTGACAGGCATTACAAACCAGTACAATTACATGGGAGGGCGCCAATTAGGCCCTTCTTCAGAAAACTTTTAACGTGTACATTTCACTGAATTTTGTGCAGCAGAATAAGAAAATATATGGGTTATATAAGTCATGCCCGATTTGTATGGCCCATTTGCAATCCTCAGCTACAATCTGCTAAAAATAAATTTCAAGAAACTTTACGACGTTTTCCGCGTCTAACAGCCAGCCACCCGCTAACGTGTATTTGTGTATTTGGCAGGCACTCAATTGACTTAAAAAAGTCGTGAAACACATTTCGTCAAAAGATGGTTTGTACTTTAAAGGCATTCTTCTACGATATAAATTTATGTATTTCAAATGATATACAACTTTATTCCTTCGGGAGAAGGTGAAAAAATAATGTCAGGTGTTGGTTCAGAGAAGGTACCTCTTTCAGATTGAAAGATTTCCTTCACAAACATAAGCCTGACATCACCTCCAACCAGAAAATACAGCTATCACACATCTATTCATGAATAAAGACATGCATATAGATGTGGACTTGTAGTTCGCTGGAAACATTGATACTCTGTTTCGCGCTGTAATTGGCTGAGCAGCCAAAAACCGCATCAAGAAAAATATACGTTGATTTTTGCGCATATCTCGACGGAAGATAATGATGATAAAGTCAAAGAAATATTTTACGCAGTCGCGGACAAACCACACCAATATTGTTTGGGAAGATTTTAAGACGAAAATGGGTAGAATCACGTTTCTGAACCAACAGTAGGAAAACTAAGTCTACATAACAATCGATTCAGAGAGATTGTTTTCGCCGAAACGAAGATCATGAGAGCAGGAGAAACCAGAATTTAGTAGAGAAACTAGAGTTCAGTAAGAAAATTTGGTTTGCCATACGGCAAATTAGAATGAAATGGATTCCGATAACCACTGTGTTGTAGCTGAAGTAGATACGATATTATGTGGAGGAAAGGATGTACAAATAGAAAAAAAACTAACACACTCCCTCACTTTCTACGACACAGCGTTCTGGTATTGTTCAGACTCAGTGACGTCATGTTGTGCATTCGATGGCAACCGCCGCTAAATCTGAATTAGTGTATGAAAACCCTTGTTTGAAGAATAAAAAACACCGCATTTCGTCTGAGAAATGGGAATGAGTATAAAGTCTTCAGGTGAAAGAAACGGTTGTGCTAAACTGAGGAAAGAGACGCTGCAGTTTTAGAAATAGAAGGGATTCTCAAATTATGAAAATGTGATCGCGGACAGTCAAAACACGCTGTAAATATGGAGTTTCAAATTTATAATTTCAAAGGCATCACAACAGAGGAAATTTCGTCAATTATCGATAATGGCATAAGCTATCCAACACTGGTCCAAAAAACTACAGCAAATCATTATTGCGGATCAAGAAAAGATCGCGGTGATAAGACGACAATAGTCGTATATCAGCTCCTGAACCAGATTTGGCTTAAAGATAGCATACCTCACAGCAACAATTTGAGCAAATTACGTTCTGTATTTGAAAGGATAACCCCATTTAGTGTTCCGACTATTGCGTGATCAGTGTTCCAAGAAAAGAGCTTTGCTTCAAATTTTGTAAATCGACTGCTGACTAGATATTCATACTATGGCAAATCCTGGAAAACCTAAATGGGCTGATGCATAAAAAATTGTATGTAGCCATGGATAAATTTCGCATTCCTGCGAAGCTGACGTTTATAATATAACTGATCGACACAAAATTTTCGGTGAAGATAGGCAGAGATCTTGCTGAACAAGCTTGCATCAAACGAACTAATAGATTTGGTAATGAGAAAAACTGCAATAAACCTTACATCATCACACCTCCAACTGGGATATGTTACTGCAGCGTTCTCAAGAATTGGTAACGAATCACTAATATTTCTTTTGGCGTTATGCTGGAACAAAACCAAGTAATTTGTCTCGATAAGCAATGAAATTTAGAGCGGTGGATGATTTTATCTATGGGGTCGCGCACCAATTCCACTACAATAAGAAATTCAAATATCATTTTTTATCAACGTATTTAATTTATTTATCTTTTTTCATTTGCATTTTCTACACAATTTTATTGGGATCGCCTCCATTATTGCTTTTATAGAAAGCTTCAATTCAGTCAAATATCTTGGTTTCGTTTTGTACACATCTTGCTAGACATAACCCCTTCAAAAAAGTATAATGCAGTCAGGTCAGGTGACCAACGGAAAGTGGAGTTTCTGGATATTAATTTATTTAGGAATTTGCTCTGTAGATCCGCAATGTGCGCAGTTGCTCCACCTTGATGTCTTCGGCGCAGTTCTAGGTAAAAAAAACTCTTTCAGCATCTTTAAATAACGGTGCTCATTAACACTGACATTGTGTTTGTGGTTGAATTCGTGCACCACCCTTTACCTCGGCTCTATCATCAGTAAAGTGAATGGTGGTGTCGAGATTTAAAGAGGAATATTATGTTATTGCGGACTAAGCAAGCCATTCAAAGAAAAAGTACTCTCTTGGCATCATGCCAACAAATATCTCTATCATCCCGTGCACAGCAATCTAGAGAAGTCGATGAGCAGTAACGTTTTACAAAATAACACTACTTCGCCATTCTACCACGACACAAAGACAAATCGATTACTTTGCATAGTTTTAGGCTATTTAGTGAGAAAGTTTCGTTACGACTTTTATGCCAGTATTTAGCAGTTGAACACTTAATTGAGCTTACAGTTAAATCTTAGTTAAACTGTGATTAAAAACAACAAATATAACAACCCAAGCAGCGATATTGGCAATGGCAACCACAATAACAACAAGTGTGATGACGGAGTACATGAAATGAATACCTTTTGGGCTTTCAACGTTTCTCACCTTTTCTATTATTCATTAGTTTTTCAACAGCAGTTTTGTGTGAATGTGCTAACAGATTTTCATGTGGTATTCTTTACTAGGGTTTCTTATAAAAATTCTTAAGCTCAAATCATCCAAAAAAGGAGAACACTTTTGACTTGTTGACACAAATTTTGACATGACTTGGCATGTGAGTGGAAAAGACTAAAATCACGAAACGAAAATGGAATAAATGCCGAAGAAATCATGCAAAGCAAATAAATGTTAAACTTATGTAAATATTTGTACGTAATACGTTTGAAATACGCTTAATATGGTAATATAAAATTCTTCTGTGAAAAAATGTTCATAACCATAAATCACGATTTATGTCATCGTAAACAAGTCACAATTGTAAAATATCCTAGAGAACAATTTATAAAGCCAAAGTGCAGCTCTAAAAATTACCGCATTATCATTGAGGAAAAGCTTCATAAATATCATATAAATTATCATAAATTTGGCTGCCAAGAAATGTTCGTTAATTTTATGAATCCCGTTTAATAAGAGGAAAATTGATTATGTTCATGCTAAATTCATGGAAAGCAATAATTTTTATTCAAGTATTAAGTTTTTGTTTTTTCTTATGTTTTCTCTTATGTTTAAATCTCATGATTTCATGATTTCATTTCATTTCTCTTTTATATATAACATTATATAGTCGTTTTCTCATAAGTAACATGAATACTTTTTGTTAGTTGATAAGCCAGTCATAAGCAAGCATTCAATAAAGCAGGAAGCTTTCCACAAGAAACAAAAAAAAAAAGGATTGTGTTCCCTAATTAGTATAGGGAAAATGACTCACCCTAACCCTACAAATGTTGTATTAGATTTTATGAAATCTTAATAAAATTGGAACCTTCAAATTCAAGTTCCTCAATATATTGAGAAAGTTTTCCTTCAACCAAAATTTTATAAAGATCGGTAAACATTAATAGCAGGATGTAGGGTAAAAATATTAAAAACATAGCCGTTTTCTAAAATAATAAAAACACAGAGAACGTTTGCGGTGATAAACTTCCGATGATTGCTTTCTTATATAAAAATGTTTTTCGAAAAACACTTTTCATAGTAAAGTACCCCAATGAACCAGAAGACGTTCTGAATATGAAATAATGTAGAAGAAACCACTTTCTATATAGAAAAAGTGTTTCGAATGAAAAGCGTCCTAGAAGGAATTTGCTGTACAGATAAATGTTTTTAAAGACATTTTCCATATCTTCCAAATTGAAGATGAAGGGAAAAATAAAAAAAAAAATCTTAGAAAACATCTTCAAACCTAATAAATTTATTTTAATCAATTGGTAATATTTATTCTTTACGTCTTGAAATCTACTCTAAGAAATAAACTAATATATTCCATTTTTGAATTTATTAATGATCTTCATTTTAATATGATTTTGGTTCTTTTTTCAGTTCAACTATTTATTGTTGCTAACAGCTATTCAAAAATTTGAAAAATTGGTTATATTGACACATCTGGCTGACCAGAGCGTCATTTCCGCATTCGCCATAACGCCATCTTCAGTTTATTTGTGCCAACAACTACTACTTTTTGCGAGAAACACATACATAGACAAAAAGTTGCGACAATTAGGTAGCTCTTGACCTGTACTCTTCGTTGGGAACATTTTCGAAACTTCTTAATTGTTTTGTGAAGTTAAAAACCCTTACGGTTGCGATGATGTTCGAGAAAGCACAAATAGCTAAGAGGGCTGAAGGTGGTATTTTTCGAATATCGAAATAGATACTCTTTCAACCAGCTGTGCCTATGTAATCAGTTTTGCAAGTTTTTTGAATAATACTTTATAATATTTGAGTAATAGCCTATTAAATAATTGCAAATAGAAATAGTAAAATAGGGATATACGCAATTTAAAATAATATTTTTAAATGTTTTCTTTTAACTTTTTACAGTTTTTTAAGAATTGGAAAATGGAATTCTAAATTATTTCGGAAAACATGTCTTCCGAAGATAAAAACTTGGCATAAACTGTAAATAAAATGACTTCAATAACTTTTGTATATTAAAAATAACAAAAGTCTCAATTCAAAATTTGCGAAACATAAATAATTTGTGCCACAATTTTGGGAAAAAGTATCTCCACTCTTTCGCTGGTTACAAAAAAAGTTGTTCAGGAATGTATATCATTATTATTCTGACAATAATTTAGAACACTTTAAAGCCCAAACTAACTTCCTAGATATTACAGTGACGACCACAGCCTGTTTCAAATATATGATATTTTAAAATAAAAAATCAATTTATCCAAAAATATGCTTAAACATGCAAGTTTAAATGCAAATTTATAATTGAATTTATTTAAAATAAATGTGCTAATTTTGGTCATCAGTAATCCATGAACAACGAAGATACGAAATAATTTATCAAAAATCCCATTTTTGGTATTTGTTTGGGAATTTTGCAATTATTTAATATATATAGAATATTTAAATCTTTTTATTGTTTTATTTTACTAACTTACTTTTACGACTACATTACTCACATATTAGGCCATTTTAAAGCCAAAATTTAATTGTACTCACCCAGTACATAAATAAATGTTTTATTCCACTTTTTATTTTTTAGAAGTTGCATATCACCTATCCCTGGGTTTACCCCATTATACATACTTCTACTTGCTTTGAATAAACTGACTTCTTAGAATTTCTTATTCTACCCTTTCAACGGTACCTCAACTTATGTCATTTATATAGAAGTTGCAACAGTTACGCCAAAAAACCTAAAATCCAAAAATATATTAGATATTAAAATTAAAAAAAAAATACGAATGCGAGGGATTTCCATATTAAAAATCATCAAGCAAGACGAAAGTTTGCATTGTCTCACTCAGGGATGCTCATAGACACATGCTAATTGATTTTTTTTTTTTTTCATTTAAATGTGCTCTGGTTCATACGTTTATTATTGCTTTTGAAAGGAACCGTTTCGCGACCCAGCTTAAGTAGCAAATATAGGAAAATTTTATGAAATGTCAGAGTTTAAGTAATGTGTAATTTTATTGATATGTAAATAGGAAACTGAACAAATTGCATATAAACACAAGAGAACAGGCATTAAGTTCATTATCGTGGATTGTATTCCACAACACCGTGGAAGACTTATCCATCGTATGACGCATCTGTGGGCATCTTATACGTAATAAGAAGTGACCCTCTGGAACTCAAAAATCAGACATTGGAAAGAGAGGGTTGTCCAAGTGAGAGCACCTTTTTAATAAATACACCGGTTTAATTAAACATAAAAATAGGACCGAATGAGTGAATCTCGGTCGATTAAACTCAAAGTTAATATAATATTAATAATTAAAGAAAAATATATACAATGAAAATATTCTTAGACTTTCGAATATTTTGTAAATAATTTATTTAATTGAACTAAAATGCTATTTATGCATAAACGTGTCTTAAATTTTATTGGCAATTCTGCACAACCTTAAAAATAAAGTTTGTGAAGTTGTATAAATTAACAGACTGTTTCAATAAAATGTGTAACTCAATTTGTTCGTCAAGCAAACGAGCAACTATATGTTTACGACTTTATGATATGATTAGGTTTTTGTTTTGATTCTCGGCAGGGTTACCTATTAAGGTTAACTAATATTTTTGAGTGAACTCCGAAGGAGTCTTGATTCATTTGGTCAGGTCTCTTTTGGTAAGTATAGAAATGGAAACTCGCATAATCTCCCTGAACATGGAAAGCTCTTGTACATCGCAATCGCGTGATATGAAAAATTTTTTTTATACAGGGTGGCACTCGAATCGTGCTACCATCAACGTCAGTGGAGGCCGTTAGTTAAAGATGTTAAAGGAGTCTTTTTACCCAGAACTGCGCCGAAGACGTCTCTGTTTAACAGCATTTCGGTCCAACAAGATGGAGCAACTGAATACATAGCCAGACCGGTTATTGCGGAGCTGCAACAAAAATTTCCAAACAAATTAATGTTAAGAAACTCCACTTTCCACTGGCCCCCAAGGTCACCCGACCTGACGGCACCAAACTTACGGGATAATGTCAAGCAAGAGGTATACAAAACGAAATCAAGAAATTTGACTGTATTGAAGTAGTCCATTGAAACAATAATTCAGGTGTCCCGAAATGAATAATTTTCTGATCAGCTGTCGGATATGCTTGAATGAGCATGGAGGTCATTTGTGGGTTATCATATTCGAACCCAATTAGTTATATAAAAAAAAATTGAATTTTCTATACCAAAACAAAAAAAATTATAATAATAATACATGAAATACATTGATTAAAAAAAAATGATTCCAATTTCTTATTGCAGTGCATTTGGTATCCCATCCTGTACCTTCACCCAGAGGCTTTAAAGTATACATCATTTGATACGGCCAAAAATATAACCAGCTAACTAAAGCACTAAATATCTTTCTACCAAATATGTTTCATGGCTTTTTAAGTCGATTGAGCGGTGTCTGTTTGTCCCGCTAGCTGGCAAGTAACTACAGTAAATATGTATATAACTTTATGTAAACTTTACACACCACTTTAAATGGACTATATCGGTCCTATTCCTATTGTGATACCTTCAATATAAATTGAACGATTTTCCGAAATTCTAGTTTCCCCCGGTATCCAAAAGCAACCTAAATTTTTATTCATTTCATTTCTTTACAATGTTTAGCAAAATTCCAAGAAATTGACCGATTAGCCGCACCTCTTTGTGGACTGTTCCAATCTAAAGTTTTGTTAGCGTATTCCTTCATAATTCGTGTTAAAATTTAATACCTGCCACACAAATTATCAATTTAACCCATATGTTCTTAACTTCTAATCTTTCAAACAGTTGCACATCATTCACCTCAATTTGGCACGCATTATGCGTTTAATAAACTTAATTCTGAGAACAAAACATGGACCGCATTGCCGCGCCCATTCGAATACCCTCCATGCAATTTTTTTTTTTTTTTTTGTTTCCTTGTGAAGACTAATTGTAGGCACTTTTAACCCAAATTTTTGCAAAATTTGAAAAACTCGCCCTCTCTTATCTTAACCTATCCTAACCTATCTCAACCCACATATTCATAGATTCATATCTTTCATCCAATTGCAAGCATCAGCATCAAGGTTTTATTAAATTTAGACCTGCAAATAAAAATGGCCCGCATTGCCGATCAGGTAAGGTTACGCCACATACAAATTATATAGAAGACATAGAGTTATAGTTAAACTATTATATAATAATTAAATTCAATAAGCTATAACTTATCATCAGTTACTATACGTTAATTCAAGGCATTTGTTAATAAGAAAACTTCTGCTTTCATTTCGTAAGCTTTTGTATCAACGCAAATGGATATTAGGTGAAAATGCATGTAAGTCAGTTCATCTGACGCAAATTTCTGTACTTGTTCTTTCTTAAACTATCACTAAACGTTTACTTATCTATCATTAAATAAATAAACATTTCTTGGCTTGGTTCTTGCTGTAATCTTCAAACTGCAAAAACGAGTCTTTCTAAAAAATACTTTCAGAACTACAATATTTTCTGTGGCAACGAGATTTTGGGATTTTATGTTGCAATTATTAGCTTTTTTGAGTTATTGAATCTAATACATGTGCGACAGTTCGCGTCTTTCGAATATCCATTATTATTAAGTTGATTAAGAACTATAAATTCTACACCCATTTTATGTGCTTCAACCCACGTTTCGGTTTACTTCTACAGCAGCAGTGTTCTGTTAACATTTGTTGTTTTATCCATCCTTTACACACCACCGATAAGCTTTTGACAATTTTGGGCAATGCTTTAATAATATATTTTGGAGTGATGAGTGTATTTTTCAGTCTATTTATATCAAAAATGTTTCAAATATTGCACATCCTCTTTATTAAGTGGATAATTTTACTCAAGAATTGTAATAATACCGCTTTGAATTTAGTTTACTTACAGTTAATTGGCGTTTTGAAAAACCAGAACGCGTCCTTGTAATCACAGTATTTTTGCTAACATGAAAATGCAGAACGCCAGAGGCGATCACTAAACTCTCCAGAACACACAAAATATAAGATATAGTAAAAAATAGTCTATTATTTTTCCAAAAGATGACTTAGAAACAAAATCAACTCTGCTGTTTTGTGATTGCTTGACATAACATTGCTGGAGAGCGCGTCAAAGATGGGCAACTTCAAAGTGAAAATACGCTTTATTTTACACACAATTTTGATTTCGACGGTTCCACGCACCTTGCTCTAAAAGGCCACTTGTCGACAATATGAATAGAATAATAGAAATCGTCAAATTCGACCTTGACGACCAAGCTCTCTTTCGATTGTTCAGAAGCTAAATATTGCACAAAAACTAGATTTGGAAATATTTGAATAAGGCTGGATACAAAAAGAAAATCATACGAGCTAATGCAAAAAAAATAAATCGGTTCATTTCTAAAGCGGATGGTGATTGGTGATGAATAATAGGTCACGGACGACAACGTCAATTGAAAATAGTCGAGGATGAATTGTGATGAGCTGGCGCAACCGCGGCCAAGCCAGGGTCGACGGTTATGAAAATTTCGCTGTAAGTTTTGTGGGATTGATAGCATATTATGTGGTATGAGCTGCCCCTAAGACCAAACTCATAATTTTACCTTAATTTATACTGTAAATAATTGGACCTTCTGAAGGAAACACTGACTCAGAAGTGACTCGGACAAAATGAGTGGTTACATAATGCGTTTATACTACGTGTTGAGAAATTATTCAATTTCTCAACCAATTATATATTAATTATAATTATAATATTTTACATATAACCATTATTATTATTATGTAGAATATATTTTATTTCCTAAAATACGTATGTACACTATTTGCATATAGTGTACAATTTGAATTACCATATACACTCTATGCATTTATTGAGTGAACACTTTTGAGTGACAATATCCATAATGCATTTACTGCACAACGTTTTCACTCAAAAGTGTGCGGTCAATTGTTTATGCTGTTGACCGATCGAATGTACTGTTGACTGCACAATGCTAATATACACCTATTCCTCATTACTCATTGCATTTCTTATACATTTTTAAGTCATTTTGGTTTAAAATGTGAAATATTATAAGCATAATTGAATGCAAGGAGATAGAGGTATTGGTGTATTTTTGAAGCGGTAATATTTTCCAATATGTTAGAACAAATCAATAAGCACTCAATGCAAGCAAAGTGCAGCTTGTTGAGAATAAAATATTGGTTGGTTCGGTCTCTTCTTTCTGAACATTAGCAGCAGCAACATCTCGATAAGTATTCCTCTGAACATACATACATATATTATAATATAATACTGGTGTTTTACATACAATAAAATTCTGTGCAAACGGCTAATTCAAAATTAAAATCTGAACATTTCTTTTTATAAAAAACTTAAACTAAAATAAAAATACTAGTATTGTAACACTACGTCTTACGATAAATGCACAACATGACGATGTCCAAAAAGCGAATAAAAATTGTTTTAATTTTGAAAATAATTTTTAAAAACATCTCCAAATTCTAATTTCGAATTGAATGAATGAATGACTCTCAATTCAATCTTGAGAGTCAACAGCTAAATTTTGCCATATTTTGTGCGCAAAATATGGCAAATGCTTCAAGTGCGGAACAACGGCACACACCTTCATCTAATTAGAAGGTGAAACGTGTTGCAAAATATTTTCAATTTAAGGAGCGTTATCTTCATACTCTAATATTTTCTACCAAATCTGTTCCCTTTTCTATTCCAGATATAGAAAAATGGCTTATTTTCTTATTGCTTGCTAACTGACCCACTCAGGATTACATAACTGATATACCATTTTAATTAACTTCCACTTCCTTCAATTTTTACTCTACTGAAGCGTTTCCTTTGATCAATAAATAATTTTACAAATAAAATGATATCTAGACGTGTTTAGTTTAGTTCAGTCTTTATGTGAAGCATAATTCAACTTATTTGAGGACTTCTGCACTATAACCATAAAATTGTCAGGGTGTGTTAATGAACAACACGATTCAGGCAACAATCGAATTAATTGCAGAGTTCCCTCTAAAGATGTCAGTCAATATGTCGAAAACCACATTCGTAAAACTATTATGAATTAAATGTAATCGTGTTTCAAATACAACAACAATGGAAAATTACATGTTTCAATTTTCTTTGAAAAAAAATTACGATCCAGAGACACGCAAGGTTAATGGATGGAGGATGATGATGAAGGAGCGGTACAACAAAAGACGAACAACTGAAATGGAAATTTATGATAAAAGAAACATGGCAGTCGAGGGCATAATAATAATAACAATAAAATTCACATATAAAGAGGTGTAATGCGGCTCTGAGAGGACTGAAGAAACTACAGGCCTGAAAGTAATAAAACCTCTCAAAAGGGAACAAAGATAACATACATAGAAATAGGGCAGTGTTGCCATGAGCATTAAAATATATGAAAGATAACCATATATGAGTAATTTTCTAAGGCAACACATAAAAAAAATAATTGGATAGAATGTTAGTTATGATAGAATAACAACAAAAATGTCTTCAAGCTCTAGGACGACCAGACAGCCAATGGCATACGTTCTGTTTAACTAAATACCGGAAATTGACGATTTAAAAAACCCACTTGTTTTTATTGCAATGTTAGCTCAACTGTTCTTGACATTAACCATGATTTCTTATATGGTTTACATACAGTGGTTGAGGTCAATTCACCTTAAGTAAGATTTACCATTGTTACAATGTCTGCTTGGGGATCTCTATATCGGCTGTATCGACCTAGCATATATCCCTGCTATGTGGAGGAAGGCCAAGGTGGCCTTTATTCCCAAAGCCGGTAAAACATCCCATCCGGCACCAAAAGATTTTAGCCTTATCAGCCTATCATCGTTACTCCTCAAAACACAGGAGAGACTCATTGACAGATACCTTAGGACGAGCATAGACCGGAAGCTGCTGTCGGAAAGACAACATGCTTACTGTAAGGTTAAGTCCACTGAGACTGCCGTGCACAACTTGGTTGAATTCATCGTGTATTATTGGACAAGCAGCTGAATTTCAAACTCAACATTCTGGACAGGGCGAAAAAGGCCACAGTGGCTCTATATGCGTGCAAGAGGGCAATAGGGAAACAATGGGGATTACGACCTCACATTGTTCACTGGTTGCATACAGCAGTAGTACAACCGATAATATTATATGGAGCTATCGTCTGATAGAAGGCTCTTGAGAAGTCCACCTACTGTAGGATACTGGACAAGGTCCAAAGGAAGGCTAGTCTGTGCATCACTGGTGTTCTCCGCACCACCCTATCCGATGCACTAAATGTAATTTTGCATTCACTACCCCTGGACATAATTAGTATGAAGACTGCTGCAGCTACGGAATTAAAACTTAGAGAGCTGTCACAGTGATCAAACAGTGGTTATGGCCACAGTGTGATCTTTAATATGGTGCCTGACATAATAGGCACTATTGACTACAGTCTGACTGAACCACTGTTCGACAAGAAGTATAAAATGCTTATACCAGATAGAGATACATGGAAACGTAAAACTCCTGGCATAAAATTGTATGTCGACTTCAACACTGACGGCTCAAACTTATATAGTCGGGGGGGTTTCGGGATCTACCCCAAATATCTAGGGCTAAGTATAGCACGAAGGCTACCTGATCACTGTAGTGTTTATCAGGCTGAAATTTTGGCCATTAAGGAAGTGGCAGAATGGCTGAGGTATAATTCCTCACCACGGTGGGAATTAACATATTCTCTGACAGTCAAACTGCCATTAAATCTCTGGATTCTGCCCCTCTAAACTCAACATCAGCCCTGAAAAGCCCCAGATCTCTTAACGAGAGGGCTCAGCATTTAAACATTCACCTTATGTGGGTGTGCCATAGGGAACTGCAAAGCAGACGAGCTGGAAAGATTACTGACAACCTTACAGACTCCAGCCGATTTGGAGTCCATTGGCATGCCTCTAGCCACTTGCAAGCTCCTACTGCGAGGTAGAGTATATTTAGCTACAAATGGTAGGTGGGCGTCTGTCCGAAGCTGTAATCAATCCAGACAGATGTGGCCCCGCCTAGATCTAAAGCTTTCACAAACACTGCCGTCACTATCAAGACCTGACGTCTTATTGATTGTATCCCTCATGATGGGACATGGTCTGATTTAAAGACATGCAGTGAGATTGAGGGTTGTGACTAGTGACTTTTGCAGGAGCTGTAGGAATTAAGGGAGGGAGGAGTCCATAGAACAAGTTCTCTGCAATTGCCTCTCCCTGGTGGGGACCAACACGGGGCTCTTCTTTCTTTAGGGACCTAGGAGATCTGGACGATATGGATATTGTCCGACTTAAGAGATTTTCGAGGCGCTCAGGATAGTTCAAAGGGGGAAACTAGGGACATCCACATCTCTAGCTTCCGTAGTATCACAATGGAGTATATAGTCGAAATGAGTCTGTCTATTCTGACTGCCACAGTGACCTAACCTAACCTAACCTACAATATATTCAAATATCGAACAAACAATTTACCTCAATTTTTGTAGTGCAAATGGAATTTCATGAAAATGTTACAGAAGGCTTACTTTGAATTGACTCTATTAAAAACACGTACATATGAGTAGTGCAGACCAGTCCAACGTGTTCAACTGAATTTTAAGCCAATAAAGTGAAGAAATGAAGTGACTGAAAGTCATCGCTTAAGTTCAAGAGAGATAGCCGCTGAACCTTCCCTGTCTCACAAATCAGTTTCGAAATATGTTAATTTTCTTCAAAAATGCATTTGCGTAAAGGTCGCTAAAAACATACCAGAACGAGTCATTTCCGATGAGACATTAGTTTATGAGTTTGGCATACAAACCAGGGAACAAACTTCGGAATATCATCTGCCAACTAAGACGAAATCGAAAAAAAACACATCAAAGTCGATCAAATGTTAAGGCAAAGTTGACTATTTTCTTTGATTACCGCCGTTTTGTGCATTCGGAGTTCTTACCAGAAAGCCGAACGGTAAATATAGTCGAAAGCAAATCCGTCTAAAAACAGGTTTGAAGAAAGAAAACTCATATATTTTGCATTGCCAAAAAGCACCATCTTACAAGCTTATCTATCCAAAAACTCAACGAATATCATCAAACAACTCCTACTGACTTTTTCCATTTTATTTATTGTACAAATTATAACTTATAGCCTAATGGCCAACTCCAAATAAAATTACAATATACCACTGGTTGAGAAAAAAATCATGTTTGAAATTATTAATATATAAGGTAATCCATTTAGTGGTTTCAAAACTATCAGTCTGGCAAGGCTGTCAGCTATTAAATACCTGTCATTTGAAGTGTTATTTATTTAGTGAAAGGTTTGCCATTTACAATTATGGAAAGTGGTGACTCAAACGCGGGCTTTCAATCTCATTCAAGCTCATTTCTCACTCAGTGGTTACATCAACAAGCAAAATTATCGCATATGCGGCTCGGAAAACCCAAAAGTGATCGTTGCATACGAAAAAAGTGACTGTTTGGTGCGCATTATGGTATAAAGGTGTCATTGGACCATATTTTTTCGAAAACTACCCCAAAAGGATCCATTGCTAACAACCAATCCAGAGGCGTTCATTTAAATAATATTAAATTTCGTACATAATGGATGATCCAAGCATTATAATGAAATCAAAGTTTCATCAAAATTATGGAAAAATGAATAACCCTTAATATTATTATTTTTATTGCTATAAAAATTATCAATAAAAAAGTAACAATATAAATATAAAAAAAAATAAATAAACAATAAAAAAAACTAAAAAGAAATTCAAATAAAATCCTAAGTTACCAAATGCTAAAAAGCAACCTATTAAAAATTAATAATCAGTAAACCGTACGTAAATTTCAAAAGAATTATGTTTTTAAGCAGACGTTAGTAAATGTTGGAGGGTTGTGTTGCGAAACGCAATATTAGACTCACATGGAAGTGCATTAAACACACGGGCGATTATCACATGAAATGCAATTCTAATAAGCAATTCAGTTTTGGTATAATTAGCTGATTATTTCGACAGGAGCGCGAAAAAATAAACATATTCTGAAGAAACTGCGGCCATTGATTCGTAAATAATTTGTAAAAGAGAAGTAATGATCGAAATTGAACGTAAATGATAAAATAAATAAATAAAATAATAAAAAATGCATAACAAATGCAGTTGTATGAAAGTGTGGCTAAAGTGAATATAAATATCGCATAGCCCTGCTAAAGACCAAGCGAATTTTATTCATGTGTCGCTTAATGGTACCAGAATAGATAACAATGCAATATAATATATTAGATATAATCAGAGCATGCACTAGAGTTTGTTTTACATGACGTGATGAGTTTAAATCAGTGTTATAAAGCCTACAAAACGTAAGGTAAGTGCGTGGAACCATATTAATATGCAGATCGAAACTTAATTGCTCATCAAGTACTACACCTAAGCATTATATTTCCAAATCATTGTCATGCGTTGAGAAAAGTATAGATTTCGTTTAGAGGGATTGATTGTTAAATTACTAGAATTCATCTAGCAGTTTACATTTTTCAAAACGTAATCTATCTCTATGTTCAACATGTCTACAAATTGATGTTCCCCAGTAAACAAAATTTGAAAATAAACGAAGTTGTTACTTATAAAGGTTGGCACATAAGTAACGTTAACGGCGACTATATTGAATGCGTTCTTGTGCATCATTTGGTTTTAACTCGTGAACCAATTGCACCTTATATAGAAAAAGATGTAACATAGGCACTCGAGCAATGGTCACTTCATTTCGAACTCCACGAGGTCTTCCAGCGCGCGGAAGATCACAGACAGCCCCTTGTTGCTCAAGACGCTGAACCAATCGATAAATTGTTGGAGCGCTAGGAGCATTTCGAACATGAAAGAAATTTTGATATGATCTGAATAATCGAATGCTGACTTTTAAATTAAAATTGAACAACTTTGGTTCTTTGTTCTGTGCTGAGCCTTTCCATCACAAAATTTCCCAAGTATTATTTAGTTAATTCTGTAAAGAAACGAAAAAAAGACTTAAACAAAAAATGTATTCACTGATCAAGTCATAACATTACTTATGCGCCACCCTATAAAAATGACGCTTTAATTACTATGATATATCGCTTTCAGTCGCCCTAAACACTACTATGTCCAAAATAGTTATTCTCTTAAATTGGTGCCATATAACTGCATTAAATTTCGCTTCATAAATATCGTTGGTGCTTAAAGATTATTTGGTTTTGTACGTAGCATAAAGAAATTTCGGTAATTTTTACAATATGCGATTTTGTTGAGAAAAAATGGTGAATTAAATTTTGTTTGTGAAATGGAATTTCTGCTGCGGGAACATTTAAATATTGCAGAAGACTTTCGAAAAGAAATGTTACCAAATAACATAAACAGTTTAAAGAAAGTCGGGAACTTGTTGAAGACATCTAGTGCTCCAGATGGTCATTAGCCGCTTTCGATGAAAATCAAGTCCAGCAAAACAAACATTTCATGCTCAAAAGCCATCTATCAATAATCGGGAACCTTGCTGATGATGTTGTCATTTCAAACTGATCAGTCAAGTCAATTTAAAAAAGATATTTCGGACGTCAAACGCACTAGACCTCGATTGGTGCCAAAAACATTTGTGATAAGATAGTTTCTGACTACCAGCATTTTAAGAAACGTATTGTAATGGGAGATGAGACATCAAACTACTTTTATGATCCTAAAATGACCTACCAATTAAGTAAATACCATGAGAAACGTGAATCAAGCCCTTAAAGGCCAAACTTTTTGTCGATTATTGTGATATTGCGCATCGTGATTTTCATTTAACGATCTAAACTATCAAGAAGGAATTATTTGAGTGTAAGGGGCCGAATTTATGGACTTATTTATGGGTTTCTCGATAATTCGGCATAAAATTATAAATAACATTAATACTTATTCCAGACAGTAGAGCTGCAGCTAAATCTTGCCTTTTGTTTCAGTGACAGAAACGTCGAGACCTCCCTCTTAGAAGGCATTACACACTACGGTCTATAGAACATGGGTAATACAGGAATGCATTATAGAAAGCCTTGATCCTCCTTTCATTTGCGTTCTAATAATCATGTTCATGGTTAATCTTTAGCACCTAGTAAGTAACACACTTTCTGGTAGAAGTTGCTCATGAACTAAATTTCAATGTAAAAGCATTCCATATTCACTACACCCCAAAAGAATAACATAGAACTTCCACCAAAAGCTGATATGAAATTTTTTTCGTTACACTTCTTTTGGAAGGCCTTTTGAAAATGTTTTAGCAGATGAAGATCTTTAGATGATGTCTTGTTTTAATGTACCGTAGTTGGGAAAAAAGCAAGTTCGACTTTGTGACCTCAAATTCCAGTGAAAACAAGGTGCTTCCAGCCGATCCGAAACTAAAAAAATCAAATCAAAGGTGATCAAAAGTCAATGTTGACGTTTGCGAAAGCAAATTCGAAAAAAAAGTCAGATTTGTGGAAAGAAATTTCATGCATTTTGTACCACCATAATGTACCAACCCACAAGAATTCTGAATGAATTTCTGGTCAAAGTCTCAACAAATATCTTTTTTGCTCTCCCCAAAACATAAATTGTCACTTCGAGAAACCCGTTTTCGGTCGGCGAAAAATATACAAGAAAATTCGCGGCGAATGTTAAATCTCTTTAAGTAAATTGCTTTTGAAAAACATTTTGATGATTAGATTATACGTTGGCATTAGTGCCTAGCCTGCTTTGAAGGCGGTACAATAAATAGTAAATGTTTTACATTTTATTGAACAATTTCCGATACTTTTTCGACAGAATGTGTTATTGAAAGAAAAAAATATTTGCTTAGCCCACTTTAAAAATTGAAAAAATTAACCAAAAAAAATGCGGAACGAATAAAACACTAGAAAAGCACAAATGAATTATAAGTCAATAAGTAAAAATTTGGTAAACTTTACAAACAATGTAACCTGGCAACACTTACAACTATTTCTCGCTCAGACGTACAGAGCAAACGAAACGTCAAATGCAAAAACCTTCTCAAGGACAAATGTATACAGGCGAGAGAACAGGCGAGAGCAATGCCACACAAATTTATTTTTTTATAATACAAATAGTGGCAGCAACAACAAACACCAGCATATGGGCCAGCGTATATAAATCAGCTGAGGATTGAACAGGAATACAATTTCTAGTTCAGTAATAGAAACTTTATTGAATGAATACAAAAAAAAAAATAAACGAAAGAGAATGATATGAAGGACTCTCACAAACAAACAGTGCAGCAGAGAGTACGACAGAGAGAGTAAGAGTGAGCACATGCGCATAAATTAACAGCTGTTATTAACAGCAGCCAAAAATAACCTCACATTTGTCCCCATTATTACGTTGACCCCACTGCGATTGGAATATGCAAATTTCATTTCAAGTTTTCCGCTTCTTTGATGAAAACTAACATTTTTTTTTTCAAAATTCGTTTACTTCCGTTGTGAATTTTATTCGTTCTTAAAGGTTTCCTGTTCGGCGCAATTTATCGTCTTGTGGCATTTCCACTGGGCCCAGCTACTTCTGCGTGTCTCCTTTGTGTATTCAGTTGTTCATTAGTTTTATTGGCCCATAAATTCTCGAAGAACTTTTTGAACTCGACTATTTTCACAAACAACAACAACAGCAGCCACAATAAGTCAAAAAACTTTTGCCCTTTAGCCAAGCGGCATTTGTGTCAAATGCGTATCTTCAACTTGGACCGTCCACAAACAAGTACAAGTGTACCAAGGCACCGATACAAAGCAGTAGGGAGAGGGTGGCGAATTTGCACTTTTCATATATTGTCGACGTCTTTGAAGTGTCTTGTAAAAGCACCGGGGGGGTTGAACTTCCATCGCATATTCTGCAGTGTCCGAATACTCAATGGAATAACCCTTTTTATATAACATTAAATTGTATATACGGTCAAAACTACTTCACTCATATCGTCATACATGCCTCCATAGAGGCAAAGGTTTAAGAACAACTTTACTATTTCTTTATATAGCGTATTACGTTTTATTTAACGTACAAACAATAGTTGTTTGTTTATGTTGTTTCAGGCCAAAAAATAAAAGAAACTGTTTTCTTCTTCGCCCAAAATGTCCTTTCATGTTTGCCAGATTTGTTATTTTTTCATACGTATTCCCGTAAGCTAACAATAAAGGAAACGGAAACCAAGTTTATACACACGCCAAGAAGGTGCGAAAGAAAAAGTGTCACAAATATTAATTTTTCATAATTTAACTAAAATTTATTACAACAATTTTCAACTTGGCTTGCGACATTTACGTCGACCACAGGCATTTCATACTACGACATATTTCGTTAAAAGGCGGAGGCAACAACAGGGAATACGTTTATATTACCTGTCTTAGGTACAAAAGATAAAGTGTAATCAATTTTGGGTTTACAAATCACAAAATGGATTACAACTCTCATTTGGCAGCTGTCAAAGCCCTCCAAAATACAGGTTAATTTATGTCGGCATTAAGATTTAATATTATAAATCGCTTTATCACAAACATTATTTTCCTTTCTAAAGGTATTGGGCTGACAAGAAATTTAATTTAATTTTTTGATTTAAAATACTTTTCAAGTTGTATATTTCTGTGATTAATTTTAACCTACAATGTAAGTTTCATTTTGTTTAAAAAGCCTCTGCCAACTTTTCGATCTCTGATTAGAACTTGAACTAGATCTCTACAGAGTACACGAGTATATAAAGGGTGGCGCATAAGTAACGTTAACGGCGACTATATTGAATGCGCACTTGTGTATCATTTGGACTCTTGAATCTTGAATCTTGAATCAATTGCATCTTATATGGGAAAAGATGTAACATATGTAAAATTCTTTGCAAAGACCGCCTTGACATCTATAACTTCTGACATCGTCGCCTGGTGGAAGTTTCGGGGTTTTCCTCAATACTTGCTTGCACTCGAGCAATGGTCACTTTATTTCGAACTGCACGATGTCTTCCAGCACGCGGAAGATCACAGACAGCCACTTGTTGCCCAAAACGCTGAACCAATCGGCAAATTGTTGAAGCGCTAGGAGCACATCGAACATGAAAGAAATTTCGATTTGATCTAATAATCGAATGTTGTCTGAATAATTGAATGTTGTTGAAGTAAAATTGAACAACTTTGGTGCTGAGCCTTTCCATCATAAATTTCCCAAGTATTATTTAGTTAATTCTGTAAAGAAACGAAAAAAAGACTTAAACAAAAAATGTATTCACTGATCAAATCTTAGCTTTACTTATGCGCCCCCTATACGAGTACATATTGTATCGCATGATTTTCCGTGCAAAACATTTTTTAGAGTTCGAAATCCGAAGGGGCAAGTTCAGAGCCATAAAGGAAATGTGATACTACATCTACCTATCTAAGATCTAATATTTCATGCCGAATCTACCAAAATGTGAGAGGGCTACTTTTGTCGTGATGGAAAGTCATACCTTTGTGATTTAAGAACTCGGTCCTTTCAGTGCCCCATTAAGCTTCAGAAATTATAGTTTGATTATTTGGAAGCAGTTCAAAGTTTCACTCCCTTAAAATCGCAACAAATTGAAAACATAACCTTTTTACACCTTCAGCCAAAAAATTAATAGGCCAAAAAAGTAACAGATAGAAAGAAACTAACTACTCGTATCTTATACCCAAATATGTTTTATGACTTTTTAAGTCGATGCAGCGATGACCGTCTGTCTCGCTAGCTGGTTGGTAAAGTCAAACATTTTTCAGATCGTAGCCAAGGATTCCAAAGAAACTACATTGACCCACAACTTCTGGTACCTTCTATACAAATTGACCGAATTTCAGAAATTCCGTTCCCCCCTTTTACTGCACATTCGTAGAGTGGAGTAACTTAAATCCTCGCTCTTTGCATTTGATTGAAAATGCTCGCCGGAATTTGAAGAAATCGACCGGCTAATCACTCCCCGTCTGGTACCTACATTTACAATTGGACCCTTTCGCGAATATATTCTTACATGCTTACACTAAATTTTGTCAAACACACGCTGAGTCCTTTCCAAAGTAAGGTGCCACACCCCTTCGGGTACCTCCAATACAATCTGGACAATTTTTTTTAAATACAATTTTTGCTCTGTAATCGGTAGGATGCAATAGCCTAAAGTTTTGTTCTCTTTATTGACTTGCAATTTTCTGAACTCCCATTCAAATTGCCATTGTAATCAATATATTCTTTGCATTGTATCTTTCTAGCAGTTGTACCGAATTTAGTCAAAATTGGCACACGTTGTGGGTTTGTTAAACTAAGTTCTGCGAATGAAAATGGAGGGTGTAGCTATACACCTTCTGGTACCTTCCACACTAACTGGCCAATTTATCGATATTTAATTTTCCCACTGTAGTCCCTAATTCGTAGACTCCAGTTATAACGCTTCGACAAATTTTGAAAAGTCAACCGGATAACCACGCCCTCTCTGGTAACTTTCATACGAATTTAACCCATTCATTCAATTACACTAAATTCAGTATAATTTAGCACTCACCAGTCATTTAGTAAACTTAGTTCTGCGAATGGAAATTGCAGAATATTTTCTAGAGAACCTATCGATCCACTACGTCCGTTCTGGTGTCCATTCATGACGTCCATTTTTGCACCAACGCACAGTGATATTTGTTAAAGGTTTACCCGATTAAAATTTCAGTACTGGTTCTTGTCATGTTTTTGATGAAGTTTGATAGCGTTCACGTTGCTTAGACTAAGATTTTGATGTAAAAAGTAAAATCTTCATTTCCTGCTATGGTGCGTTTAAAAAAAAAATAACATTCTTGTTGCATTTAAGCAATAAATTTGTCCTTGATTAGTGCTTATCCGCTTTATTAAGTGAAACTCGTGCGTAACACAAATTTCGAAACTTTGGCGAGTCCACTCCGTTTCAAATGGTTTTCAATGGTTGGCATTCAACAATGGCTTTGATTTTGTAAGCATAAATCTCATTTAACCGATCGCTACGGTGATATTTGAGCGTGAAATTTCAAGAACAGATTTTTGTGAACCAACTTTAACAAGTGCGTTCTTCCAAGGCATCTAAACTGTGCACGCCATAGATAAAAAAACATAATACGGCGAAAAACCTCCGCCATATTCACAAGGTTTCAAAATAAAATGACCACCGAACGTATTAAAACATATCACAAGTTCTAAAAGTTCGTTCATTTTTGAGAGACTTATATCACTGATACGGTAGGCCGAACCGGTCCCCATACAAAAAAGAGTCATCAGCTACGATTCAAGATTATTCAAAGACGATTCCAAAAATTTAAAAATTACTTGCCGGTAGTGCGGCCCTCTTGATTGGACAACCCTTTTGATTTGGACAACGTTTCGCATGACTCAAACGTAAAGTCTCCGATATTTCGATCCCATCCCAATTTAGTGCCCAATTTTTTTCTAAGGTTATAAAAACTTTAACGTTCGACGAAGTTTTCGTTTTGAAAGTACTGAACTCTATGCGTAAATAAGAAAGTTACTGATTAAAAAAAGAAAAAACAAAGTCATAAGTATTGAAAGTGCTAACTTCTAGTCACAAATAAGAAAGTTACGGGTGTTTAAAAATCAAAATATACTGATATGTTAAATTTGGTTATTTGTTCCAACATTCCTTAAATTACTCGAGTATCTCTTCTTCCCATTCTTGTAAAAACTGCAATACAAATTAGTTATAATTCTAAAAAATAACATAGAATGAGAATATTTGTGAATCATTTAACATGGCTGAAAACATCGTACTTGTAGTTCGTTCATTCTATTTTGTTTTATTGATTTTTTTTCTCCTAACTTTGGATTTAGTTAAAAAAAAGTTGGATGTGCCCAAAATTTTGAAATTTTTTAATTGTGTAAAGAACATTCAAAAACAAATTTAAAAATCTTCTTGGGCCATCGTGCCCAATTGGAGAAATTTGTCAATCAATCCATGCCATATTACAGCATTTATGCAGAACTCTGAAGAATTCTGAAGTTTGGAAACCTGACCAATGGCTCAAATATAAGGTTATCCATTTTTCATTTTCAAGTAAAGATAAATAAAACGCATAAAGCTATGATTTCGATGGAACTTTTATTTCATATTAATACAATAATGTGCACCAAACAGTCCCTTTTTGCGGATGATATAGCTTTTCCACAATCACTTCTGGGTTCTCCGAGCCCCAAATGAGACAATTTGACAAGTTGACGCACCATCAAGTGAGAAATGAGCTTCATCGTTGAAGAAAATGTTGTTCGACTAAAAGCCCACTTTTGGAATCCCACTTTTATAATAAGATTTTACTAATATTACGCGTTCTTCGCTAAACGATCCATATTCGTAAATGGCAAACATTTCACAAAATAAATAACACTTCAGGTGGCTGGTATTTAACAGCCTTGCCAGAATGGCGGCTTTGGAAGCACTAAACGGACAACATTATAGATACTTTCGATCAAGCCACATCGCTGAAAGCGCACGGGCTCTTAGAAAAAAAAAACTTATTTTGCGCTTTTTATAGAAAAAAAAACGTTAATTTCCTACGAAATAATTATCTATTAAAAAAAAAAAAGTAGTAATTTCTGATGAATGCACAGTTTTTACCTCCAGTGTTGATCTGATATGTCTTGGAGATGAAAATTCTCAATTTGGTGACAGCATATTAAACAAATTCTAGTTTTGTCTTCTCCGCGAAAACTTGCCTACGATATCAGTATCCTTTTTAATCCTTCTTTTTGTTCTTGTCCCTCTTCTGATAATTCTTAAATAGGCAGAGATTAGTATTCTAATATTAGTTGGCCACGGTGTAAAATTTTATGAACCTTTGTTTGGAGTTATCAATTTATATACTTTCAAACGAAGGAATTAAATTGTGTATCGCTTGATACGGCAAAAAATATGACACGAAGAATGAAATACATATTTAACAATTATCAAGTATCTTTTGGTCAAATGTGATTTCTATGTGATTGAGCGTTGTCTGGCTTGAAAATATGATATCTGCCACAAACCTTTATGAAACTTCTTAAAACTTAGCACAGTCTATAATTTTGTCACAACGTTGTCGGGTATTATACATCGGATATATCGATTTACTCCTTCTGGTACCTTCCATACAAGTTGGCCAATCCAATACTCAATTTGTTCCCTCTAATTCCTCATTCATAGACTATAATATTTTAAATTTGTATCCACTATATTGGTTTATAATGTGCGATATTATTTGAAAAAATTAGACCGAGAGTAGCAATTTTATTAGATATGCCCTGTTTAAAATCATTGAACTGCTTTCCCCTTTTTGAATGTTATTGTTTCTGCTATACAACTCCTACAACGCCTACCTCTCAGTAGCGAGATCGTCCTTTCTCTCCGGACGTTAAAAATTAAGAGATATTCAAAAATGCCAGTAAATACACAACCACAATCGAATACATGTAAGAGTGGAACTACGGTAGTTAATTTATCTGCCACTTTCGTAAAGCACAGATCCATATTAAAGCTTTTGACACTGACAGCATTATTTACGCTCACCTACACACACAAAAAAAAAACAAAACCTGAGAAATGCGTGGGTGCTATGCATGTATTCGTATGTGTTTTCACACAATCCAAGCACAGAGTGTTTGTATTTTGGTTGATATTTTTGTAGTTTCAGCTGTCATACATTCTGTTGGGTACGTTTCGACGACACTGACATACCAACAAAGCCAGCAACAAAGTATTACTACATTATATAAATATAAAAGCAATATGTGTAAACACATACTCACATTAAATGTAACCAAATGTAAATATGTATGTAAATGCATGGAGATATAGGAGAATGCCTATGCTACAAATATATTTATATGTATACGTTAATGTGCGAGGGCGGTCCCAAAACTTCCCGACCTGACGTATACATATAGATGATGCTAGTAATTTGAAAAAAAATAGTTTGATGAAAAGTGGCAATCTTATAAAATATATGTTTTATGTTTCAAGGCGCCACGTTGTTTAGTATTTTTATTCAAGCCATCAAAAGCAAACGATGTCAGTGAATTCGTAAACATGAAAAAAATTGGTCACCGTTATGTAATTCAATATTTCCATTTGAAAGATCTCTGTCCACCCAATATTATAGCCGAGCTATATTCTACACTGGGAAAGTGTGCTCCTTCGTTTACGAGTGTAAAATATTGGGAGTAGAATTTAAACGAGGCCATACGAAGATCGTACTGGTCGGCCAATTGAGGTGTCGACGTCAGACACGGTTAAGAAAATCCACAAAATGATATTGGACGATCGTCGGCTGAAATTGCATGAGCTAGATAAACTAATGGGCATTCCAAAAAGTATTATACATCGTATATTAACCAAAGATTTGAAGATAAGAAAGCTGTGCATAAGATGGGTGCCGCGCTTGCTTTCGATAGAGCAAAAACAGCGTCGTAAAGATGTTCAGCCACTACTGCGATGACCAAAATTAATGTTAATTAAATTAATTCGAATTACTTCATTTCACACCTCATTCGCCAAATTTAGCTTTCTCGGACTATTTTCTATTTCTAAACTTGAAAAAAAAGCCCGGTGGTAAAAGATTTGCAATGAAGAGGTGGAGTCTGCGGTTGATGGTTATTTTAAGCAGTTTGACAGTTCTTACCATAAATAGGGTATAGAAGCTATTAAGAATCGCTGGAAAAAAAGTGTATCTAGCTAAATGGAGATTATGTCGAAAATAAAGACAATTTTTCCCGACTTTTTTGTGCCTTCTTTATTAGGTCGGCTAGTTTTTGTACCGCCCCCGTATGTATGTATTAATGAAGGACATACTTGTACGTACAAGTGTTTCCAATCCATAGCTAATCCACATACATCCTAACATATTATACTTGTGTTTTTATTCAACCAAATAAACTGCAGGATTTGCGATTTCTCTGTAGTCAAACATTTACTTGGTAGATTAACCACCGTGTAAGAGAATATTGATTACTCAGTAGTGAAATTTGTATTATGAAAGGCCTCCTGTCAAGCCTTTATATGGAGCCCGAAGACATTGCCGAAATAAGATGCAAAAAGTCATAAAACACGTTTGGTGAATAGATACTCAATAATTTAAGTGCTTTCTTTTGAGTATTGCGTCTTTTACGATACCAAATGATACACGTACCTTCATACCTTCGGATGAAGATGTACAAATACTTATTTTCACTGGAAAACTGTCTAAGCCGATAAATAATGTATGAGAAGAGTGTGTTCTCTGACGTGCCTACTGCCTATCATGATATCAGTTCCCACACAACAACTATATTTTGTACCACGACAACTAATTTTGGACGACCTTCATAAAATGACTTCAAAAAGCTCCTTCCTGTATGAACAATACAAAATCTAACCTTTAAAAAGGAGATTATTTTCCCTAATATTTCTAATAATTTTATTTCTATTTCCAATAATTCCATTCCAACTAAAGGCGAATTTTCAATTATAAATGTTAATTTCTTGAAATAGAATGGACAAACAGAACATTTTCAAATTCATTTGTGTCTTCAATGATATCAAATGAAAGAATCTTAAATTCAAATAAATGTGCCCAATTTCAATTATTCAGTGTTTGTATCAAATGCAAGTTGCCATTATCAAATAAATTTTTCTTTATTTCAAATGGAATTTCTCATCCACCAATAACAATAATTATCGAAAATTTATATTTCCAATTGATCTTTTTCAATACGAACTTGAAATATTCTTTTCTCAATATTAAAGGAAATTTCGCCCTTTCAAATATTAAATATAATTTTGTATTTTTTTATTTATTTATTTCCGGCTTGTAATTTAAAGCCTTCCGGCCAATTATAAGTAAATTACAATATGCAACAATTCATCTATTAGATTGAATCTGGTCAAAATAAAAATGTAATATGAAATTATGATCATTAAAGACAAAAAAATTATGAAAAAAGACTAATTCAAAAGTCAGAAGTTAATCGGCGTGTAATCTGGAAATATAAGATAATCAGTATGTAATAAAGGCTGCTCACAGTTTAATTGAAAACAAAATTTTACAGTAAAGGCTGAAAGTGTTGTGGAATGTGCCTTTTGTAAGAATCAGGACATAATTTAAAACTTTTTAAATGGCTTGGTAGTAAATTGTAAATTCGAGCTACTCTTACTACAAAAGCACGACCCATGAGTGTGGTTATTTTAGGAATTAGAAGCTGCTTATTACGAATGTGAATGTGTAAATGTGTGAAAATGAAATTGAAGAAATTGAAATTATTCAATAAATTTTTTCCCAAAATTAAATGTTAATTCTTACTTGTTATTAATATTTCCTCATCCACAATTGGAAATGGGCGTGGCAACAGAATTTTGACTAATCTATTATATATGTGTATACACAAAATTGTTACGTTACTGACTGACTGACGGATCATTACCCAGGCCAAATGAGTAAATATAGAATCATGGAAATCGGGGTGTACGTACCCCTTAAAGAGTAAGTGTGCGATGAAAAGGGATTTTTCAAAATTCGAACTTATAGGGCTAATGAAAATTCGTGTCAGAATTCCTCTTTTAGAGTAAACATGCATTGAGAAGTGATTTTTCCAAATTTCTGCATTAACGGGTAAAAATAGGACGAAAAGGGACAAAATCCAGTACTTCAGCTCTGCTCATGTAGCTAGAGGTAGAATCATTAAAGTTGGTGTCCGTATTTCCCTTCCCGTATTTCCTTAGGGCTAAAAAGAGACAAACCTGGTATCGTCGCCCAGCTCAAACAGCCAGAGCGTGGATTACGAAAATTGGTGTCCACATTTTAGACTAAATGAGCTATAAAATGGAACTTTTCAAATTGCAAACTTTCAGGAGTAAGCTTAGGACAAAAAGGGACAATGCTGGTATCGTCGCCAATTTCAAACGTTTAGAGCCATCATATAAATAGTTGTCCACGCTGCCTATCCACAGTAAAAGCGACAAAATCCAATATGATCGTCCACCTTAAACTACAAGCGTCCCCATTCTTCATTACGGGCTTACCACTCCATTAAGAGATAGTGAAAACGGGTTCAAATGGTGTCACTGACGTAACTCAAAGGGGTAAACTAGAATCATGCATCATTTATGAGTAAGAATATAATCTTGCGACATTTATAATTCAATTTCACATTTATAAAATAGGGGCGAGAGTGTACGAAAAT
Organism: Philornis downsi; assembly: GCA_019455685.1. Lineage (NCBI taxonomy): Eukaryota > Metazoa > Arthropoda > Insecta > Diptera > Muscidae > Philornis > Philornis downsi. The sequence continues at coordinate 856,445 of JAHXMU010000813.1, forward strand.
GGTGCTATTATCCACCTCAATATGGGTATAATTGGACGTGTCCACTCCCCTTACAGCATAACCGCCCCGCACGAATTCGGAATTCGTATTTTTATGGGATAAAAATGGTAAATGGATCAAAGCTACGCTCATAAACATTATGGTGCACATTCTTCTTACAGAATAGGTGCGTGATAATCCTTACCTTCAGGTGTAATTAAGGGTAGAAGAGGGACAGAAATAGTATCATCATTTTAACACGTCATCATTTTAATGGATAGCACAAAAAAGAAGGGGCAAAATTATCACTATCGCCAAGAACGAAAGAGTAAAGACTAAATCATCAAATTGGTTGCGCAAAATTACCATCACTCACGTCAAACGATTTATGTTGGAATCACCAAAATTAATATAAACATTACTATTACGGCTTAGGGGCACGATTGAAAGTCATTTTTCGAGATCTTACTTTACGGCGATCTGAAGGCTGAAGCTGAAACGACTAAACCTGTCCACACTTCAATAACGGATTTTACAAAAATATAATTTCGGGGAAAATCTATATGCAAGAAGGAAAAAAAAACGATGTTACCGTCCAGACTAAAAAACTGTTTGGCGGTATTGTCTGAAATATGAATTATTAGGATATCAACCGGATGTGGCACAAAAATTAGCAACTCTCTGATCAAACCGCTGAAGTCAGAATTGTAGAAATTGGTCAAACGACTCCAATGACGATGATAAATAAATTGTGGGGAAATTCATCTTCAGAATTATTTTTTACATAAAATGTGGAATCCCGGGACCGAAATAGAGGGCGCATACTAGTATTACATATACATATATGTATATGTATGTTTGTTTTATGTTGTTATAATTTTAAATTATTCCTCAATTTCGGAAGTATTTGGCCAGGGTCCTCTGATAATCGCTAGCCTCCCTAATCGCGTTTAATTACTGGGAAGTGGGTGAGGAGATTCCTATTCATAAGTCAGGAAAAATTTTCGAAGAAGAGTGAGTCTTACAGACCTACACCCTGCCATCGCCAGTGAACAAAGGGCATGAGGCAAACTGGATTTCGTAAAGGACATATCATGATGACAGGACATACCATGATGGGGTCACATTTTACAATCTCTTTTTGTTAGCCACATGCTTTCTGTCTTTCTGCAATAAAATCCGAGACGGAAATAGAGTACTCAATTCACTTTGGCCACCAATAAAATTATAGTCCTGACCGTAGTGAATGATGCTTCGCCAATAAAAGCGATGACAGTTAGCAATACGTCATGGAAGAATTTGCAAAGTTGTCAGAATGCCACTCTAAAGGCAGTCGCAGGTTGTCTTTGCATAACTTCTAGAAAAATATGAAATCATAAATAATAGAGAATTTTTCCAATTCGAAACGCAAAATTATTTCTAACCAGTTTTTGCTGAATTATCATATAATTGATAATCATCATTATATCGGCCAGATACAAATGGATAAGTCTGTGTAACAATGGCAGGAAAGTCCAGCGATACACAAGGGAATCACTGGACCAAACGTAATATCAGGCGACCACGAGCAACAAATATCGCAATTCGTTCAGATCAATGCTTATTGATCAACGCAATAACATTGTTCTAGTAAACCAGATATTGCCTCGCATCAGCCACGTTGAAGTCGTAAATCTTATGGATTTATCAAAAACACATTTTCCAATTTATAGAATTAGTGTAAAGTGTAGAAGATTAACCTTCGCAAGAATTTTGATATATGACTCGAGTTTCTACAATAAAAACGAGAAAATGAGGATATTGGCTTAATAATTCGATTTTGTTGTAATTCATATTAATTAATTTATTTTTCTGAAATAAAACTGAATTTAAACAACGTCCCCCTCTGCGATTTGTCGTTGTTCATCACTCAAATTTGTTGGTTTTGTTTTTGAAAACTTCCTGCTTGCTATAACAAAAATACAAATTCCTTTGCATCTCATGAATGAGACATGGGAGAACTCACTCAACAGGACCTACAGTTTATGGACGATTCCGAATGTCATAGTTTGAGAAACATTTACAAGACCCGTCGATTGATTGACTACTCGAAGTGTTTGTTAGACACATCGAGGTGACAGCCGCTCAAATAATGATAGGTAGCCGTAAGCGCGTTTGAACCTGCGATCATGCTAACGATAGTCGCGCCATGGTCTCTCACTTAACGCCACAAGAAAAAATTTGGTCAAGGGACATTGGGTCCAATAGAATGTGAAGTTTCTTGAAATCTGCTTTTTAGCTGCAGTGCTGCTAATAAGGGTGATCTAGTTGAAGCCACACTCAGATTTGGGAGGCATTGGGCATTTCAGCGTTATCATGGACTCATGGACAGAAGAAACTTTTTTCAATATCTTTAAGTAATAATTTGGCACTAAGAACTTTTCAGCCGCCCTGTATTGAGGAATCCACCTTGAAGATTGAAGATTGAAGACACACCAAATGTTTGCAATATTGTAGCCAAAAAAAAATCGAATCTTAAATTTTCATATTCAAAGTAAAATTAACGTAAACGGCAGCAGAGTAGGATATACATACATTATATAATACGATATATAAAAACCGTTTCAGGACTTTTTAAGATGATTTAGTCATGCTCCTCTATCGGTCTACGAACTAGATGGTTGGTGAATATGATAATTCGAATAATTTTGTTAGCTTAAAGTACTTGATTAATTTGAACTTCTCGAATCAATAAATCAAAAATTGTATTTTCTGTGCAACAACTCAATATTCATAATATTTGATTATTCATATTATATTTTCACAAAACTCATTTTTATTTCATGAACAAACGAAATTAAGAGCTGTCCGAATAATATTCGGAAAAGATCAATTGAAATGGAAAATTTTCATTTAGTACTGAGAAAAGAATAGGAAATTTCAAATTGCATTTGGCATTGGGAAATGGACAATTTAAATTGAAGTTTTTCTATTTGATATTAAGAAAAGAATAGTTAAAAATTAGATTTTTAGTTTTATATTGGGACAATTGCAATTAAAATTTAAAATTTTTTTTATGGAAAATAAGAAATCGAAAAATAATTTCTGAAACAATTTATTTCCGAAACATATTGTACTCTGGGCAGGGAATAATATTAATCACGCATTGTTCAAGGCTTTTATATTTGGGTGTTTATGTGAACAAGCCACACTCATTGGCAGCCATGTGCTGTCAAATATATTGGCGGAATGTAAAGGAAAATGATCTAAAACACGCAAAAAATTCAACAATGCTGGAGGTGACGAACAGACAGAAAATAATGTACAAGTCCAAATAAACATTATTCATAAGCAGATTACAACTGCGCCAACGCAGATGTAAACACAATTACGCCGTTTTCTTAAGAAGTCCAACACGCCATGATAATTTAATGTACTTCACATCTGTCTTCCTCACAAAAAGCCTAAGTCACGATGACGGATGACGACATTTGCAAAATTAAAAGCGTATTCCAATATGCGCCGCTATGTTTTGTTGAGTTTTTAATTTCTAAGTTGGAAATTCTCAAATCATTTCATTTGATTTTATTTATTGAACAGTCTTCTAATTTAAAGCCTTTTAGCCAATATTAAGCAGATTACAAAATGCATAACATAAATACTACTGGAATTAAAAAACAAAAATAAAATATAACTTCAAATTAGCTAGTTACCATTAACTTATAACGCTCAAATTAAAGTGCACTAAAAATAGGCACTTTAAAATAGGGAAATATAAATAATGAGAAAAAATTAACTATTGAATGACATGTGCAGGTCAGTATAAATTGCAAAAGTTTTTTTTTTTAGTCTTAGACTCAGGGTGGTGCAGGGTGGCGCACCAATTTCAACACAATGAGAAATTCAAATAACGTTTAATCAATGTATTCCATTATCTCTTTTTTTATTGTATAGAAAATTCAATTTTATATAACTAATTGGTTTTGCAGATGAGAGACCGTAAATAACCTCCATGTTCATTCGTGTATACGCAACACTTGATCAGAAGCTTCAATTCAGTCAAATTCCTTAGTTTCGTTTCGTACACCTCCTACTTGACATAACCCTTTTTTATGGGGTTATCTGGTACAGTCAGGTTAGGTGACCTTGGGGCCCAGCGAAGGTGGAGTTTCTGGATATTAATTTGTTTGGGAATTTTCGCTGGAGCTCCGCCATAAACGATTTAGCTATGTGTGCAGTTGCTCCACCTTTCTGGTTCCAAATATGTCTTCGGCACAGTTTTGGGGGAAAAAAACTCCTTCAGCATCTTTAATTAACGGTCTCCATTGACAGTTGACAGTAGAACTATTCGTGCCTACCCTGTATCAATACTAATTAGTCTTTTCAATATATGGAAAAAATTCTGTTTTTTAATTTTCTTATTTTAGATCAATATTTTGTCAACATTAAATGTAAAATTTCATTTTCTTTTATCTTCTTTTTTCAATATGAACGCTAAATTCTCATTTTCAATTGTCCAATATTTCTCAAAATCAAATGAATATTCGTAATATCAGTTGATATCTGTCTGAATGTTAAATCTTAAGCCCCATTTTTAGGTGATATTTTCTAAGAACACTACAAGGTACCATGGTACTGGTAACATAAAAAAGTGCCTTGAATGTGGACACCCAAAAAGAGAAACATCGCCAGAAATTTTTCGAAATGCGAAGGCCAGAATTCAACGTAATCCACGACAATTGGCGAACATTTTCAATATGTCTGCTCGTAGCATAGGTTTCATATTATAAAACGTGAATATAATTGAAGCCCTACAAAATACTAAAGTGCAAGATTTAAGATCTGCACAAAAAGCCGTACTTATTTTATCAAGTTCTCAGCTTCATTTCTTTCCCCGAACTTAAATCCAATGGTCCATTTTGGAGGCCAAAGTATCAACTATAAAATATGAGACGGTCAACGCCTTAAAGATTGCCCTTAACAAAGAATGAGACAAAATGACGTCAGGTCACATTCGTGCAGCTATTATTCGCGCTGAAGGTGATGAAATTTTTAAATAAAAACAATCAGAATTAACAAAATTACAGCACTTTAAATTTGTAGCACTTCGAGCGTAGCCCCCTGTACATAAAAGCCAATATGTTGGGTATTCTAGTTTTGGAGAGAAACACATTTCAATCACTTATATCTAAAAATCTTTATGTTGCTGGATATATATGGATGAAGACCCCTACACAATTCAATCAACTGCGATGCCATTTTTCAAATATATTCTTAACGTACTTGGGACGGTTTTAGAAGAGCGCAATTAACATTTTAGAGATAAAGTGAAACTTAAATCAACAAATTTTTTATAGTTGCAAACCTAAAACGAGGCTATATTCAATTGTAAACGGTACTAGTTGTTTTCTAATGGACGGATTTAGGTTACAAATATTGACAATAATTTTAAAAGGTGGTGCCTATTTATTTGATTGGCAATACCAATTTTTATTTATTTATCTTTATTTAAAAAAATAAATATTTTTTATACCAGCGCGGCAAGACAAAACACTTCAGTTCTAAAAATAACCAATTCCAAGTGACATATTTACACTAAAGTCAGTCATATGTTTTAAAAATTTTTATAACACAAATTTTAATTACAATTGTAAATTTCTACCTTTTGTTTCACTTCTTTGTGTTTACACTTACAGAAAATGTATGTCTTATATTTTTTCCACTTATGACAAAACGAATAACGTTGACATTTGTCAAAAATACCGCTGAAACGCTACATACAGCGTTTTTTATTTATGTCGGTGCAGAATAGCTACGGCTTGCGATTCGAGTCGCTGTAATGTCAATGCTTTCATAAGAATGTAATGTATGTGCGTCTTGCCGTGTCGCGCGAATTCATTGTCTTCAAACTGAATATTTTATCGCTTTCAAATTGTTCTGCCAATATACAGCACACTTACGCCAAATTTTTCCTCCCTTACCAAAAGCCTTCCAAGTTGTCACCTTTCAATATAGCCTTCAGGGCGCACTGCGATTCACCGTGAATCTCTTGTGTCGAATCAGAACGGCAACTGAAATATATAGGTACATCCTTGTCTATTACACGCTGCCCGTAGAAAATAATTCCAAGCGCTTCGATCTTCTGCGATTCTTCTCCAATTAGTCACAAAAAGCTTCGACAGTATTTAAAAAACCTGGTCCTTCCAACGGAGTTTTAGTCACCCTCTTCTGTGCCGTCCATCGAGTTCGTTGTCGAAAACTTATCGTGCCGGAGCATTTGGGTCCATCCGTACAACATGACTCAGCCAACACAATCGCTGTATATTAATGAGTTTGACCACGTCGACGTCGACATATAACTCATACAGCTCATTGTTCATGCGACGCCGATACTCTCCGTCAACGATGATGAGTCCATACATTTTCTGCAGTATTTTCATCTTAAAAACTGCCAGAACTGATTCACCCGCTTGCGTCATAACCCAGGATTCTGCGCCATATAACAAGACAGGTAGTACCAACTTCTGGTACAGTCGGATTTTTGTTTGTCGAGAGAGGGCTTTATCATTGAAAAGCTTGCTTAGCCCATAGTAACATCTATTAACAAGCAATAATCTCCTCTTTATCTCCATGCTGACATCATTCGTTTTGTTTACAGCGGAACCGAGGTAGATGAATTCTTCCACCACTTCAAAATTATAGTTGTCAACGTTTACACAGCGTCCCAATCGAGTAGACTCTTTCTTCGTTGGAACCAATAACTTTGTTTTGTCCTCGTTTACCACCAGACACATTTTCGCTGCTTCCTTCTCGATGCTTGAGAAGGCTGCAGTAACATCTCGCAATGCAGTGTAAGAAGAGACACGCCGTTCAACAATCGGCGTGTGACGCATCTGAGAGCTTTATTTATTAAGCTTTATCTATTTGAAATGCTAACGTCATCAGCAATTGTTAACGGATAGGTCTTTGGGCACCAAATGTAGGATTTTTTAATCGTGACTTTCATCGTTCTCGTTCTAAATTTTCTCAACAGAAACGTGTAGAAAAGCTTCTCGGTTTTTTCCATAGCGAAAATCCCAACGATGCCGGTATACGCGTTTTATTTTCACTATTTATTAGTAGAATACAAAAAATCCGGATCTTTGAGAATATTAATTTTTCAAATATCTCGAAAAGTGATTTCTGAAAAAGTTAGCTGTTTGAAGCCCCTACTGCCGGCAACACTCCGCATGTCAACAATAGTTAAAAGCAATAACTTTCACATTGAAAAACGAACATTTCGGAACTTCTCCCACATAGATATCTGTATAAATATACTTGTGTACGCGTGTGTAAAGAGGGGTTAGGCAGTGTCTTATTCATTTCCTTTGCCACAAATGATGGCAGCCATGATGTTTCTATTTACAATGACGCTGATGTTGATGTCGATGTCGATGACGATGATGTTGATGTTGATTCGAACGACGCCTACTGCCAAACCTTACAAACGGTAGATTCATTTCCCAAAAGTAACCTAAAGTAAATGTGTGTACATATTCGTTTCCGATGGAGCGTTGGAAATTGTATCTGTTTCTTACAGCCACCCATACTGATAAATTCACTTTAAACGCAGTACCATCAATACGGAGACTACTGAAACTGTCAGTGCTTTCCTGTGCCCATAAATGGTTTTTGCCATTTTGATGTGAATGTGTTTGGGTTTCATTTATACCGATCCATCGTCTATTGTTTCTTTCCATTTTATTTTCTTCCATTTTGAAAGAAAACTGGGTCGATTTAGGTGTTGGCCAGAGGAACTAATGGCCACTATTACTATGATCCCTACGATAAGTGTGTATGTATTATGTGAGTGTATCCAAACATGTCCTCTTCAGGGCTTCTTACGTCCAGCATTAATTTCTTATGCTGATGTTATTTTTAACAAAAATATCTTCATTTTCTTGGGCTCGTATAACGCCTAATAGCATTTGGGGTGTCCGTAAAGTGCTGGCGTTCTGTAGAAGACTCAGAGAATAGCAAGAAGGCGCCTCACAGGAAGTACACTGAACGAATATCAAGTTACTTATTTGGAAACAATAACAATGAATTTGTTACAATAGAAGAAGAAATCGCTTCCTTCATTATACCAAAAACTACAAAATATTTAATAAATTCAAAAAAGTGAAAAAAAATCTTTAAATATTAACAAAGTAACTGATTACATCTGCGAGATCCCCTATGACTCAAATATTGCACTCTAACAAAACATCATAAATTTGAGTCGAAAACCTTTGCAAATTATGTTTAAAAAATTACTTCGATTTAATTATTTTTTCTTAAAAAAAATATTTAAACGTAGTGCACAAAAAACAATACATGAACTCAAAATTGGGAGTGAAATTTCTCCAACAAATTTCTTCTAAGTCAGTAAAATTTTAATAAAATTGAAGACAAGTTACTATTTTAAGGAAACAATTCTGACAATTTAGTTCGGAATAATGTATGAATGAAATTGCACTAAAACAAACGATAAGCCAATATTGAACTAAAAATATGTTCAAATCCTAGAGTTCGGTTTACAGTTATACCAGAATTTAGTTCATATACCGCAATAGCACCGGGAATTGATAATTAAAAAAGTCCGCTTGAAGGGATTACCAAAATTCTTTTTGACGCGGAGTTTTAGCGCTATCTGTTACTCAGTTTATTTACTTGATTTTATCAATTCAAGTGTTTCTCGCAGGCCAATTCGTATCATTTTACTCGTTTATTTGGATAATGTCAAATCCGCACCACATTCACAACTGAGGCGAAATAAAAAAACACATCAAAGTCCATCAAAAGTCAAGGTAATATTGAATGTTTCGTTTGATCATCGCTGTGTTGTGCACTCGAAATTGTTGCCAGTATTTCAGACGGTAAATGAAAAATATTATCTGGGTGCTATGCGGGATTTGTGAGAGAAAGTTTGTCGATAAAGTTCAGATCTATGGAATAAAAAAGTTATGGATGCATAACGGAAGGCAATTATTGCTAACGAATTTTTGGCCAAAAACTCAAAAAATATAATGGATGGCATTCAACTGATGAAGCTTTTGCTGAATTTTTTTTCTCCTTTCAAAACTCAAATTACAATTTCGAACACCCATTTTCGACGAAAGAAATAAAAAAACTGACTTTTTTCAGAAAATCGCTTTTTGAAAATCGCTCTTATTAATTTGGTACGGGTTGCATTTTAGCTCAAATGAATTTGACTTGATTTGGATAAGACAATGTGAACTATTTGAACCAAAAACGTTGTATAGGAAAACAAATAAAAACTGGCATGACGAATTTTTTAACGAATGTTAATGTTGAGTGGCTGGCTGGTGAACACGATATCTGCCGCAAATCTTTATGGAACTCTTTAAAACTTGATACAGTGTAATATTTTACCAATTCATAGGCGGATATTATAAGCGGGCTATATGAGTCTACTCCTTCTGGTACCTCCCATACAAATTGACCGATTTAACGAAATTTAATTTTCCTCCTGTTACTACTCATCCGTAACTTGCAATAAGATTTTAAGAAAATCGACTAATTGATTCTCTGGTACCTCCCATACAAATGACAGATTTAATCCACATATTCTTGTCTTCATGTTTTCCTATCCGTTGGACTAAATATAGTCACATTTGGCACACTTTCAGCGTTTGCCTAGTAGAGTTTCAGAATGAAAACGGAGCACACTGCCTCACCCACTCTGATAGCTCCAACACAAATTGACCGATTTTTCGTAATTAAATCAATTCTTTGTAATTTCTAATTAAGCATCTGCAGCAGTCGGTGTTCTTATTCATTACGCTGTTTTACAATTCTCTACAATATAGGGGAAAAAATCGACCAATTAATCACACCCCTTCTGTTACTTTTCATACAAACTAAACGATTTAATACTTATATTCTTTTCTTCATATCTTCCAATCGGTTAAATTAAATTTAGTCAAATTTGTAGTCTTAGAATGAAAAAGGAACACATTGCCGCACTCATTCTGATACCTCCCATACAAACTGACCGATTCCTCAAAATGCAATCAGTCTTCTGTAGTCTCTAATTAGTCAGATTTAGACGCCTAGATTTTTATCCATTATATAGTTTTAAAATTCTTTATAATATAGGAAAATAAATCGACCAATTAACCACACCTCTTCTGGTACTTTCCATACAAACTGATCGATTTATCAAAATTTTGATTTTCTACTGTAAACCGTAATTCATAGCCTGAAATTGCTAAATTTTCGTCAATTTATTTATTGCGTTATAATACTGAAATATGATAAAATCGTTGGAATGACCACTCCCTCTACGGTGCCTGCCATACAAATAAGTTACCTAATTTAACTTAAATATTCCTACACTTGGATCGTTCCTTCAATTGCCCTATATTGAGCTCGGATTAGGCATTTAGTGCTGCAAATAAATTGCACTGCCACCCCAATAGGTTACGAAATATACCTATACAAGTTGGCCGATTTACCAAAAATAGGCTATTTTATGCTTCCCAAACAGATGACTTCAGAAAGTTAAAATTTTGCTTCAGTTATCTATCTTCAATTCAGAGTATCTTGTGCTAAAAAAAAAACCTTGGGTCAAGGTATGTGTAAGTCAGTTTACCCGCCTAAAATTTCCGTACTGGCTAAAGCATTAATTTTTACATATAAATATTGATTGAATTAGATGATTATTGCAGTCTTCATTTAATAACTTGAATTAAATTAATTGATGGTGTAGAAACCGAACCATTTACCATGAACGAAAGTGGATTCGAGTTTCTCACTTTCTCTCCAAATTGTGATTTACCAAAATTGTCTATCTTCAGGCTACTTCACTGCTACAAAGAAACTATATGGCTACAACACATACTCATGTTACAGAAAATATATATGAACATATACGAGTATACACGTATATGTGTATATAGTAAATATTTCCCAAACAAGTTGTCAATCACAGGACAAATAATCTCTGAACTTTTATGAAAATAAAAATGCTTTCAACTGAATGTTGGATAAGGAAAAAACTTCGTGAGTAAACTTTTACATTAATATGTGAAATATTGAATTTGTGAAATAATATGAATTTTGGGAGACAACAGAGGTTAACACAGATGCTATTCTACGACTATTGCCAGTTTGTTGGATTGTAAAATTTTATTGAGCGCAGAATAAAAATCTGATAAAATATTAACATTAATATGAATATTTCAATGGGTAACAGATGATATTCTCAGCTGTAGATATTTTTAAATTTTTTTTGCTTTGCCATATTGGCAAAAATCAAACCGTAATCGTAACAGTAACCTCCGCCAAAATCAATTCATTGCGTTTTGAAACCATAATTGAAATCGTAACCAAAATTGCAAATCTAAAAAAAGGGATAACCGTAATTATAGGCTACACTTTTATATCGGTAGTGTTTTGATTTTTAATTTTTCCGGCAATTCGCAAAGTTAATCGATATGCTTAATTATAAAAAAAGTTGTTCAAAATGTTAAATAACAAATGCAACAACTGCATTAACTTTACTTCTTGGGTCTTACTAAGCTTTGTAGCAGATCTTTCTTTCAACAAACCGACAAAGCTCTGACAATACTATATTATATTGTTCGAAATAACGTCAAAGATCTGGTAAAAATATTCTAATATTCACTATTTCTAGTGATGATATATCTTTGGTGCAATTCAGAGAACATTCAAAATGCCTATTTTCAATTTAAAAAAAAAACTATACTTCTTTTGAAGACTACCTAAAAAGGAACACTAAATTTTGTAACTAAATAGCGAGAATGTTGCACAAACTTTTGAGGAAATTAATTTCTCTTTGGGAGGACTAGAATTCTCTATGTTTTATGTCTTTCAAGTCATTCTTATACCTTCACCCGAAGAACTGGCGGTATATATAATTTGACGCGACAAATTTATTAAGATAACGTTTGAATCACCAAACGTCTCTTGAACAAATGCATTTAAAGACCATTGAAAGCGATTGGTCGAAGTCTTTCGATCTGGTTTCACGGTAGACAATTATTATGTCTACCTGGCAATCTTTGTAACTTAACATTTTGCAGATCATAGCACGGGATTGTAAATGGGCTATAAAGGCTCACCCCTTCTGGTGCCAACATAAATTGATCAATTTTTCGAAATCCAATTTGTTCCCTGTAACTCCTCACCAGCAGCATGCAGTAATTTAATTTTTGGCATTACATAAACTTATAAGGCCGGACAGAGTTAAAAAAAAACGACTAATTAACCACGCCCATTCTGACACCTCTCATGTAAATGACCGATTTCACTCGGAGGAATGAAAGTATATATCATTTAAAACGGCCAAAAATGTAGCACCCAGAAGGAAGCTTCTGAAGTACCAAGTATCCTTTGCCAAATGTTATTCATGAATTTTAAAGTCGATTGAGCGATGTCTATCTGGCTGGCTGGCTTTTGAACACTAGTCGCAAAGCCCTACTAAACTTGTCGAAATTTGGTGCAGTCTGCTCTCCTATTGTGCTTTTAATTCTGAGTACTTTTTGCCAAAAACTTATCAATTAACCACATCCTTTCTGATACCATTTACTTTTTTGCAGCAACGCAAAACGACGTTGAGTGAAGGTATATGTAAGTCAGCTCACCTAATTGAAATCTCTATACTAATTTTAGCTTTACAATTTTCAAATAGTTGTACCGAAACCGAATAGTTGTAAGTTCTGGAAATGAAAATAGAGGGCATGGAGGGGCAACTTCTTCTGATACCTCCCACACAAATGCAGATTTAGATTCATGTCGTATATTTTTAGATTAATATTTTCCAAACAGTTGTATTGAATTCAATCAAATTTATCACACACCATGCGCTCAATGAACTAAGCTCCCTTATAAATTGTTTTATCAAAAGTTAAACTCACTTAAGTTTCTGTCAATCGCTTGGTGAAATTTTTAAAAATCGAATAGATAGCCATCGCACAGACCCATATAGTACTATATTAATATTTATCAAGCCGCATCAGACATTTATTAAACTTATTTCTGATGCAATTTAACATAAATCAACGGTCCTACCACTATCACTATGCAAAGGACTTGAGCAAATTGCTTTATTGTGCTTCAAAACAACAGAAAAGGACGTTGGACGAAGGTAGCTGTAAGTTAATTCACCTGACTGAAATTTTTATACTTGTTCAAATTAAACTAAAAAATGTGGAAAATTATCAATTTTTCATATCAACTTATCTACAAAATGGAAGTCAAAACTCACAGGGTATCCTACGTCTCCATCTCCCAAACTCCTTTTCGCTCCAATTAAAACTGAAAATGTCTTGCGGAATAGATTCTACTGAAGTTTGTCGAAAATGAAACTATATTAAAAGTCGAATATACACTTAGCCTTTTTAAGGAAAACCTGTCTTTTTAAAAACATCATCCTTAAAAATAAACAATATAGCCAATATGGTTTTATTAGGTAAATTTTCATAGTAAAAACTTCCTTCAAACCTTAAACAATTATTTATGAATTTGGTCCTCTATGTTTTAGAATAAAATAAAATACCTATATATTGGAGTAACATCATTTATGTATCATTTATGTATGCTTCATTTAACCTGGATTTCTAATGAAAAATTTTGACCATTTTGAGCCAACTAATATAATGTTTAAGGTCTCGTTTAAAAAAAAAAAAGGTGAAAATGATGTTCGAAAAATTAAAATAAATGGTATTCAACAATATCTGCAATATATTTGTCGAAAAGGAAGGATATTACCGAATATAAGGAAATTGAAGACAGAGGATAATATTCTTCGGCAATCCCAAAAATTTGTAAGCAGTTTTAAAGCGCTAATAATCACTCAATTTGGTCACAAGTACAGAAATTCTTAAAAAAAAATACTAAAGATGCACTTTTAAACATTTTGAAATAGGCCATTTGTATGTTCTACCATAGCTATCCTTATTAAATTTAAATTTTAAAATTTAAAATTTCACTTTCATTTCAAATGAAATTGTGCTTTTTCATTTTCATTTTAATTTTTGCGAATACAAAAAAAAATATCCTAAATTCATTTGCAGTTTTCCCAAGCGTAACCGAAAAATTTCGTATTAAAATCTTTTAAATATAAATGAAAAATTTCATTCTCATTTACAATTTTCTCAAAGATAAGTGGAAATTTCTAATTTCATTTTTAATTTCCTTCAATAAGAAGGAATCTGCATAATTTTAGTTTGGTGGAGGATTTATTCGCCCTGATTCCGTCGCCAATAAAAAAATGATGCGAGTCCAAAGATTACCAGAAGAGTTTTATTTGGAAATAAATGCAATTATGGGCTAAACAAGTGACAATTGCAAAGCCCTCTTCCGACGAACAAAATATTAGCTGTACCAGAGACTAGATCTGTCAGGAGAATACTGGATTGTGGCATAAGAGAAAGGATCAGTTCTGGTAGTCTTCGAGAGAAAAATACTCTGTAAAATATACGGACCCACCATCGTGATATGAATCTTGAGTTGTATACTGGCCAGGTATCGAGAAATAAAAGTTATTGATAGCATTTTGATTTAAAAAAAAATTATTGTGAAAAAGCTGTGCTGGAAATACTTTAAGTACACCTAAACATTGGTTAGATAACGTCCTAATTTCACAAAAAACTTTTTTTTTTTGATTTTCAAGATAAACGTTGTTTATAACAATTATTTTTTTTATTTCTGTTATATTGCTCAGAAATAAAAGTTGTTTTTGACTTGTATTACATCTATCCAAACACAAAGAGTTATTTTTGGTTTTTATTTTCAAATAACTCTTATTCATGTTGCACAACAACATAAAAATCTGTCTGAGACTTTAATTTTTTCTCTGGAAAGTATAAAAGTCTCCCAAAGACTAATTTTTTGAATCCACAAATAATTCGACATTACGATTATTGCAAACTAAACAAACTTAAACGAGTTACTCTAGCCAAAGAATAACTTTTTCTATATGAATTTTTCTAGAATTTTTCTAAAGTTAGGAAGGTCAAATTTTACGAATATATATTGCAAAAACACTCCGCCAGTTAACTCCATCATTTGCTGACTTGCAACTTTGTGCAGATGAGAAAAGGTGTGATTTTTTTCCTCCCAATATTTGATGATGTTCAGGTTAAATCAATCAACTCTGGCTGTAACCCATTATCTCATGCATTACTTTTTTCGATTCGCCTTCATTGTTATCTGATTCTACATCGTTTAAGGTGAACTCAGTAGTATTTAGCGATGCTACCAATGTAAATAGTTTAAGATTTGAAAATTGTAAAACTTTTCGGATGTGTTACTTATTTGAAGTTTTGGACGTCTGTCAAGAACGTCCATTTAGTTTAATTTGTGTTTATTTAAATGAATGCAACCGTTAAATTTTAATTTCACAGCGCCTCAGGAAACGTTTCCAGAGGAGTAGACGGACAGATGCCGCTGACTTGGACCACCTCAGGTCGTCGTCAGGTAATGAATATAAACAAACGCTTATAAACATTAAGGAGTCAGAGTGGCGGGAGTTTGCTACTCGGCATACTCTGGGCACATATGTACTGCGTCTTTATTAAAAAGGGAAAGAGCTGACTTCCTGGGCGGACAGCGTCCAAGCTTTGTTGCGGGAGTTCTTTCCGAGGTCTGAAACTCTGGCCCCGTCTCCCTCGAAAGTGGTGCCCGGCGCACCAGAATTGAAAAAAGCTGAGATCGTGTAAGGTCGCGTAAGTCTGCTGGACGGACGGAATAACTGAACAGATGTGTAAAAGCATCTTAAAGGCTATTCCGGACTACCTAGAAGCTTTGTACAGGCATTGTGTACATGCTGGCTATTTTTCGCATCAGTGGAAGACAGCCAGGGTCATTGTGCTCTTAAAGCCGCCCAACAAGATCAGGAGCTATCCTCGGTCTTACAGGGGTATTAGCCTGCTCCCAGTGCTTGGAAAAGTAATAGAAAGAATAATGGTGCAATGACTTAGTGTGAGAGTCATTGACGTCATGTGCCCTTTTCAATACGGCTTCACAAGGGTCCGTAGTGTTGAGGATGCCTGGATGAACGTTCAGAGATGCATGAGCGAATCCACTGAGAACTATGTTCTTGATGTATTCGTGGACTTCAAGGGCGCTTTCAATTACCTATTGAGGATGAGGATGTTGGAAAGGCTTCACGAGGTAGGGTACCAGGAGTTGCGTTTTTGGCGTAGTTACATCTGTGGCAGAACAGCTAAGATAGTTGGGGCAAATAGTGCAGTGGAGCTCGACGTTGTTCGCGGCTGTCTACTGGATTCCATCTGTGGTCCACTTATATGGAAGCTCATGATGCACCCGTTATTACGGCGGCTAAGTGATCAGTGCAAAGTTTGTGCATATGCAGATGGCCTACTCATTATGGTTGAGGGTCGCTCTCGTTCATAGTTGGAGAGTCGTGCAATTGTGGTGCACCATTCGAAGACTGGCGGCACGTTTTGTGCGAATATCCCTTATATGCAGATATACAGCGATAACTAGGTCAGGGGATAACTGGACAGTCAGCAACATGCTCTCTACCCAGAGCGTCTTGGCTAGAGCAACGGTATTTGCCTCCAGAGCGTTTGCTCGGCAAAGGGCTACTACGACGTAGTTGTGGGAAGTGGGTCTGCTGATCTTTTCAAGGCAGTCTGACCTGAGGGTTGATCGGTTGCGAGACTATTCTGATCATTCTGATCCCACAATCTCGTTCAGCTTAATAGTCGGCAGCTGTTTGCTTGTGTGCAGTCGCTGGACCGCAAGAAGTTGAAACTGGGATTGGTCAGCTCCAGAGTTTGACCAGAGGCTTTGTCTGGTACCGGGGGTGATAGGAATACGTAGGGGCAGGTCTCGGTTGTGTGCCCTGTCATCTGTACTTTTTGATCTGTAAAAGGGTACGGACAGACATGGGTTTTTCCTATGTCTATATTTCGTGGTTGACGTTCACCGTCGTCGAGCGGAAGGGGTTTGGAGTTTTCCCCGTCTCCCACCAGTGAGGATACTGCATCGTTGCAATGTAGTATAGACCCTTCCATGTATTATCGACCGTTGCTTTGCTACTCTGCTCCAACCAATGAGCCGGGATCAGGAGGTCCCGGGACTGAGTTCCCTCCTGATCATTTGGTGTGGGAGAATCACGCGGGTTGTGGTTGATACCAAAATCGCGGTAGAAACTTTGTGCTCGAATGTGGAGATGCATTGGAATCGGGTGCTACAGACCCATAGAGTAGCAGAGGTGGTAAGATAGGCCTCACTTCCTCCAATGGGGATTATTTTCCATACTAGCATAATCAGTTTGGTATCTCCTGGCTGGAAGAAAAGGCTAACAATTGCGGCAGTACCAAAATTGTCAGCCCCTATTCCTAGATAGTCCAAGTTTTACTTGGCTATCCCAGGGTATCGTTGGTAATCGCATTGTAATATGCCCAGAGTGTCGCACACCGTGGGTAAGGCCTTCACGGCGAGACTCACGTAAAACCCTCGTGGACTTCTGTAACCAATGTATTTCTTCTAACTCCAAAAGAGTTAATGTAAAAATGGTTTCAAAATAATTGTTTCGAACATTAATTAATTTGAACATGTTTGGAAATAATTTCATTTGCATCAAAGCAAATTCACATTAGATCAGAAACGGTGTATTTCAACATTTCTATAATTGTAATTTTTTATTTTTTCCAATGAAATTTTAATAGTTTTTCGTATAAAAACTAATTACCATGAACAGGGCCAATGTCTTTACATGGTTTTTGGTTTAGGTCAAAGTTTTTTTGGGGTTTATGGTTAGGTTCACAGACAATAAATGCGGCTCGGGAAGAAACTGGTTTGTTTGCTTTTCTGGTTTTAAAAGTACTTTTTGTAAAGAGCAGGCCTGAACCTGTATACTCTGTACCAAATGTTGATTCAGGGCATTAAAACATACGACTGTATTGTAACTCCTCAAAATACGCTTGAAATACTCTTTCTCTATATATCGATATGAACATTTTTCGTATCCATGTTGTAATAATCACCACAAGCGTTCAACGAAATATGAAAAAACCGACTTTCTGCCGCACAGTGTAATTATGGGTAAAATCATTGTCGTAGTTGTCCCTCTCTCTCTTTCTATGTCTCTCTCTCACTCTCCCTCTCTCTCTCTCTGATTGCCTAGAACACCACCATGTGGAATTAACTTAAAATCATTTACGTACTTACTGAAAAAATATATTTATTTATAGGCACGAAAAATAAGAATCTTATGGAAAATTTTATGTTTAATCTTAGACTTTTAGACAAACTTTAAAACTTTAATGTTTTACTTTATGTTTGATATGAATTTGAAAAACAAAATGACTGATTTTTATTTTTGACTTATTTCAATAAGTATTATTGAAGAACAAGAGAAATATAATAAATATCAAAAATAATTGTTTCCGAGATTAGATTTATGAAAAGCACAAACTATTTCCCACAAATCGAAACTTATATTATGTTAAATAACACTTGTTGAAATTAATTCTCCCACATTCATTATATTATTCTAGAAACCCAACTCAATATATCACTGAGGAATGACCAAAATTTCTCGACAATCAATTGAACAATATGGGAGCTTATGCTGAACAAATGAACAGACAGACATTAACGTATTAGTAGGATTTTTTCAGGTGTTCACAATGTCATGCCTTTATTTCTTAAAACTTGCAGAATCGTTCCCATAGTTTGTCTAATGCCGAACAGGAAATCGAAAACGGAACGTTTTATTGCATAATAATGCTTAATAATGTTTCCAGAAATTTGTGTTGAAATTTTAAGACGCTTAATGATTTTTAATGCCGCTGAAAGATCTTGAATAAATACACAAAAAGGCAGAAACATTTGACACATATTTTATGATCCCCGAAATAGGAGTTTTCGCCGGTAATCGCTAAATAGGCAGTTGAAGTCACCTAAATTTCTGCCCATTGTATTGCTTTATAACAGCAGGTAAAGTTGAGGAATATTGACCAAGTAAACACGCCTCTTCTGATACTACCTGCGTTGTCACACTCATTCTTATACCTCAAATATAAATTGACCGCTTTATATGAAATATATTTTCTCGCCTACAATCCCTAATTCGTTGACCGCGACCTTTCTGCTACCTCTCATACAAATTACCTAATTTAATCTTTATATTCCTGATTCATATCTACCATGCAGTTACACTAAATTCAATGCAATTCAGAAAATACCAGGCGTTTAGAAAACTTAGTTCTGCGAATGAAAATGGATTGTATTGTCACTCCCCTTAGTGTACCACATATACAAATTAGTCGATTTAGTAAAAATCAGTGGGCGAAATGGAAGGTGGGTGAAAGTATATGTAAATCACTTCATCTGGCAGAAATTTCTGTACCTGTCAATTTAGCATGAAATTCCCTTAAGTTGAATGTGATCTAAAATTGAAGAACTAAATGAACACAGAGCTTAATTTGTGTTTTTGAATTACTTAGTTGAAGAGATGTATTTAAAAAATTTTCAGACATTTTGCCCAATTATAATTTTAAAGTGCCCTTTAAAATGTTCACTAAGCAAAGAGTTCTTATAACTAAGCTCAGCGGATAGGAAAGTAATTTTAAAATGTAAAATTCTTTATAGAAATTAAATTATCATTAAGAGTTAAATTTTGAAATCAGAACGGTTCAGAAAGATTCTAATTTAAGTTATTACATTTTAATTAGTCAAATTTAAACGCATTAGTTCTCGAAAACTGGTATACGAAAAATAGCCAAAAGAAAATTACCCAATTTTATTTTATTTATAATATAAATAAAATATAAATATAAATATAAATGTCAACCACAATTGTTGGTCAGCTTTAACCTGTTTCTAAACGTTAATTCAAAATAAAAATGACCCAAATATATAATAAAAAAATATTCCATTTTTGTAGCACAAACAATTTTTCAAATAAATATCGCGCAAGTTTTATTTAAAAACTTTTTCACCTACTTCGGTAACGCATTTTTATCCAGAACGATTTCATCTCATTGAAAAATAAAAACTTATTTCAATTAAAAGAAAACGTTAAAATGTTGAAAAAAAATCAAATAAATCTCATGAGATTTATTTGAATTTTTTTTTTCACTTCAAACGCATTTATCAGTCGAAAATTTTTACAAATTAATATCGCGCAAATTTGGCGACAACAAAAAACTTATTTTAGTTAAAAAAAAAACCTTAAAAAATTAAAAAAAAAATAAAAGTCTCGTCAAGGGAAAAATGTTAAAAAGTTGAAAAAAATCAAATAAATCTCACGATATTTACTCGAATTTTTTTTTCACCTCAAACGCATTTATCAGTCGAAAATTTTTACAAATTAATATCGCGCAAATTTGGCGACAACAAAAAACTTATTTTAGTTAAAAAAAAACCTTAAAATATTAAAAAAAAAAAAAAATAAAAGTCTCGTCAAGGGAAAAACGTTAAAAAGTTGAAAAAAATCAAATAAATCTCACGATATTTACTTGAATTTTTTTTTTACCTCAAACGCATTTATCAGTCGAAAATGTTTACAAATTAATATCGCGCAAATTTGGTGACAACAAAAAACTCATTTTAGTTAAAAAAAAAACCTTGAAAAATTAAAAAAAAAAAATAAAAGTCTCGTCATTTATATTCAAATTTTTTTACGACTGTCGCGCTTACTTCTTTGTCGAATTTCTATCAAATTTTCCTGAATGAAAAATTTAAACAAAGTTGGAACTCTACCCAAGTAACTGAGAGAGGTAGAATTTGCTGTGCTAAAAAGATAAATAATGAATCAAAAAACAAATAAGATTCTAAAGATTAACAACATGCTAAAAAAGAATAACTTAGAAAAAATGCAGAAAAATACGTTCGTAATGAATGGAAATCATATGAAGATAATTTCGAAAAGGACGTGAAGTGAGGTATCTGACATACAAAATAAAGAAGTTAATTCATTGAAAGGATCTAAAATGCATTACCTGCAAAGAGAATATAGGCTAATAGAGTTGTCTTACCTTGTTAGCAATGCAATTTTATAATGAATGCAATCACAAACATTGACAAATGGCTGCTGCTACCATATAAACTAATGTCCATATTGCCATTCTGAATTCAACGACTTAAAGCATGTTTTATTGGAATAATAATAATATCATATTTGGTTTTATGTTCAAAATGCAAACGGTTGACCATTTTTCCACAAAATAACTGGATTTTCTTTGAAAATTGCCCAAGGAGTGATAAATCGTATGATAAACGATCCAAATTCCTTTTTTTCGGTTAATTTTTTGTTTTTGGGCTGACAGTATTTTGGGCTATTTTTCATAAAAGTTTCTGGGATGTTTTTCCTTTGCGCAAAACGATAGTATGATAAGAACAATACATTCCCGGGTCAGCTGTATTTCCTGGAAAATAATGCAAGAACATTTAGAAAGGCCCCATTTTTCCTCGTTTAATTTTGGCCGTCTCTAAATTGAGCACCACAGTTTATTATTTTAAGCATACTACATAAGGTGAAAATTCCACTACCAGTTTGAAAATCGAAACATAGAAATATCAAATTCTTTACAAGTATACTTCTAGTACCCTGATGTACGTTGATACGTTGAATTTCAGATATCAGGTATATATCCATATATATATGTCAGCATGGAGTGCAAACTGCGTTCACAGAAGGGCATATAATGGAAAATACATTTTGCATAGTGTTGACAAAATGAAATAATACTGAATCTCTTTAAGTTTTCGAAAAATTTGTTTTAATTTTTGGCAAAAAAAGTAAGCTTTCATTTATATGTATATCAAATCTGAGAAATTTTTTTGGTAGCTTTATGACAGATGTCTCAATCAAACTCCACGTTATAAATATTATTAATGTCAAAGCTGTGCATGGATTTATATGGCGCAAAAGGTAATTTTGGCGACTTATAAAGTTAGATTTTTTCCAAGGAAGGTCTTTGGTGAACAGACTTTGTTGGAAAGAACTGTTACAAATGTTGCTTTTTAATCAGTGTGGAAATGACTAAGAATAAGCTCAAACCGTTTTATTCTACGAACCACAGGAGAAATATACGTCGTAGGTTTTTCTCACAATGCTACAATGTTAGGACAAGTCAATAGGAATCTGCAACACAAATTTCTCTTTAACATTAGTTTGGAAAGAAATTAGATATTAGTAATCGCAATCAGTGTAGAAATTTCTGTTAGGTGAAATAACTTCCATCCAATGTCATTTTGCGGTGGTGCAAAAGTTCGACGGATGTCAGAATAGACGTGCTGAGGCGGTAGATTTCTGAAAAAGACTATATAATTTTCGTTCGCAGAACTAAGTTTAGTAAATGCCTGATGCATTCTAATATGTACTGAATATTGTGCAATTGAACGAAAGATATGAATCTAGGAAAATGTAAGTAAAATTATTTAATTTACATGATAATCACCAGATAGAGCATAGCTATGCAGTTGATTTTTTTAAATTTTACGAAATATTGCAATGCGATACTACTTCTCAAATATTTTAAGTAATTGCAGTTTACGAATATGGATTACAGCCGAAACACTAAGCTTAGATAAACCGGCCTATTCGTATGAAAAGATACCAGAAGGATCGTGAGACTTTAAGAGAATATTCCTCGTTACTTCGCCAAACACATAACGTGTGTACAATTTGAATGAATTAAGTACAACTACTAGAATGATATGAAGCTGAGAATGTATGAGTTAAATCGATAATTTGTATGGGAGATACGAGAATGGGTGTCACAATGCCATTCGATTTCATTTCCAGAACTTTCTGCACCAAACGCATAACGTGAGCCAAATTTGTCTGAATTCAGTACTACTAATGGAAAGATATGAACGTAAGAATATATGAGCTAAATCGGGAATTTATATGAAGGGTCATGGTTACTTCGTCAATTTTTCAAGACTTACAGAGAATTTCAAGTCAACGCATTGAACAAAAACCCAAACTGCTGCCATCTATCCATTAGAAATTATAAAGGAAATACTAAAATTCAGAAAATCGGACAATTAGCTGGGAAGTATGATAATGCTGTCCATTGCCTTTCTGCTTTGGCAATCGCTCAGCATGCACAAAACCTGAATAAATGTATTGCAACCATATAAGAGGTATGAATCTAAGAATATCGTATAAAGGTTAAATGGGTCATTTGTATGGGAAGCGTCAGAAGGGGCGTGGTTAGTCTGTCGATTTTTTAAAATAATATTAGTTACTCCAATCTACGAATGTGGAAAACTGAATTTCTGAAATTCGGTGAATTTGTATGGATGATACCAGAAGGATGAGATCTGACGAGATGTTAGGATATGACAATTTGTGAAAAGTTTGTTAAAGATTTGTGACGGCTATCGTGTCCACCAACCATCCAGCCTGTCAAACAGGCAGACATCGACGCATTTGGTCAAAATATACTTGTTGATTTAGACGCATACTTCTGGGTGTTATTTTTTCAGACATATCAAATGATGCATACCTTCATTCCTCCAGGTTAATGTATAAAAAGCATGCTTTAAGAATATCTTTAGGAGGTGTAAGGCATATAGACATTTTCATACCCTACATGATGTATGGTACAAATAATAACTATAAGAGATCTTACCAAATATACCGACTGAATCAGAATCAATTTCTGAACTTATTTAACCAGCTCGATCCATCTGCCTATTCACGTGTTTTCTTTCAGGTGCTATAGGTTGCAATTAAACGCTTCAATTGGAAAAACTATTCACGAAAGTTTCAGTCAGTGGCATATAAGAACATACGAAACACACATACAGACATCATCTGCGTGTTCACTCTCTTGTGATGAAAATTTGAGAGGATATTCCTCAGTTGGACAGGATAGTTTCTAGCTAATGCTATTTTCCACAGCTCATGCTATGGCGGAACCAAACCAGAAACCATCCTAGGCATCCTGGGTACGACGAGAAAAACTGTGAGGGGCTACAAGAAACGTATGAGTATATATTATCGATATATCTGCGTTTTAAATGTTGCCTGGTTGTTTCTTCGATGTTTCAGAAGATTCACTTTCAATGGAGTAACTAAAATATGTGTGTCAGCGCGACAGATCCCGACTCGCGTGAGACGTAGCGGACACGAACTTTACATTTTAGTCGCTAAAGACGGATTTATGCAAATTTAAATACATACCAAGCTCACTAGCATAAGCCAGATAGTCACTGTTCTGGTTTCACGTTTTGATCACAATAATTTATTAGTTCAAAATTCCATTAGTAACAATTAATAACCAAATTATAAAAGTGCTGCATTAGATGCCATTCGAAAGGTTTTACCTAAAAAATAGCCTTCCAAAATTAGCAATAATACATTATTTTGTATTTATATTTATTTTAATTATGTTCAAAAAGTCCAATTTTGATATACCGCATACTCGTATAATATAATAGCTTTACTTTTATTTCCTTAATAAAAATGTAAATTTTTCTTTTACTTTCACTTCTTGAAGAAAACTTGAATGAAATGGCAGGTGGTTGAACATTTGTTTGGGGTACAACCAGAACTCCTATGCTGCCTAAGCAGTTAGCTCGTTCAATTTTTCTTGGGTACGTTTTTAATCAATCAAATTTAGCGTATTTTTTTCAAAAAATTATAAATACTCAAATACCAGCACTAAAGATTATGAAATTCTGTGGTCATTATTTCACTGTTAATATGCGACATAACAACTCTTAATAGCAGGCTGTAATGTTAAGAATAAAGAAAATCATAAATAAAAAATGTATATACTTATAATTCGTTAGCTCAATCTCCAAGATTCTCACCACTTTGTCGCATTTCCACACTAAATCCTACTAAATGTTACTAAAGTTAATGTGTATTCAGCTCATCCGAAATGGAAACAAAAACCCATGAAAACATTAGTAAATCCTAAGAAACGCAGGCACGCAAGCGAGGGCCGTCGCCACACTCCGCCATTATGATACACTTTTTCCTGATATCGCGTGGGTGTCAATCTCACACAAGACACAGCCAAAAGATATCGAAAAGAAAGTGAGAGAGCGAAAACGATGGGCGAGTTTTAACGAGGCGGGAGAATTGGGGCCATAGAATTTATGTTATAATAAATTACCCAAAACTTTTGATAAATTTTGCTCGGACTACAAAGCAAGAATTTTATTTTTTGTTGGAATACAAAACGAGCGGTCAACGTATCCTGGAGAGAAGGAAGCAAGGACCTAAGTGGTCTTGCAAAATTTTTCAATTTTTCAATGTCATCGCCAAACAATTGCGGACGGAGGCAGACATTGCAAGGTTATTTTTGTTTGACTGTGTGTGCTTTTTTTGTTATTTCTTTGTGATTATTATTGTTATTATTAACTATTATTCTGTAGTTGTTGTCCTTTACTGCTTAACTAGGGACGGAGCCGACAACAAAAAAAAAAACATATTGAAAAATTACAATTTCAAGGATGCCAGCTAACAACCATTCGCATAGACGTGGTAGAATATAGCCACACACATAAAAAAACAGCTAAAAATATCCTTACAAGTTGGACCCGCAGCAACAACAACCTAAACACATACCAGCACATACACATATATTTATTGTATACGAAATACCGACGCATTATAACGCCGATAAACTATCGGTTGGTTAATAAGTAATAAGGGACATGGCAAAGGACATGGCAAAGGACATTAAAGTAAAAATGGCAAAAACTTACATTGTTCAACAAAGTGTGATGAGAAATTAGTATCCAAATTCGAGTTGACTGCTGTAACGATTCGAGAATTTATATGAGAAGCACAGCAGGATTTTACTTTACACTTGAAGATTTTGTTTTGGAAAAATTTTCACAAATTCAAAATCTTGTACAAAAACCAGAAAATGGTTATAATTAAACTTTTTTCTTTTAACACAGACGATGATGGTTTCTATTATGTTTAGATAATAATTGACAAATTTTCTTTTCTGCTTTCAAGATTTTCACAATTTTTTCTAAAGATTTTTTCTAAAAAATTAGATTTTTTAATTTTCTTCTTAAAAACACACAAAATCACACGAAACGTTGTTTTTGCTACTAAATCTGTTCTTTTTGACAACTTTTTCCGTTTGCATTTAATCGTTTAATCGCTTATTCCGTTATGTGGAAACTGAGCTGAAGACCGATCTACCACTGTCTGTATTTTGTGAAATTTTATGTGGCCAGGACTGTGATGTCTTGGGCTGTTTGACTTAACAGCTGTAAAAGGTTTGGCAACTGACACACAATACGTTAACAGGAGTCTGCGCACTCGATTGCAGCAGGCAAACGCGACGACCGCAAAGAGGAAAAGAGCTAGTAGGAAAGAACGAGAGTGAGCACGAATCTCCTTACAGTGACAGCGGTAATATAAAGTTTTTTTTTTTCCAAACAATTTGAATGTATAGAAGAAAACGCTGAAGAAAAACGAAGGCAGGGAACGCACTGATTTATGTAACAGTTTTTATGTGTTATGCTTTACGTTTTCAATTGATTTTCGTTTGTGTTGCTTTTTTTCGTCAAAAACCACAATAACAAAGAAAAATCTATTGATTTTTTTTCGACTTCAATTTTCGGTACACGAAAATACAAGCATTTGCTTCACTTCTACCGACTACAAATCAATATACAATTATTGCCTTTAATTCAATATTTCTATCCACACCTTTTAGTTTAGTTGTATTTCAATATATTTTTCATTTCTTTCTTCCAAAATTCCTCCAAAGAAGCGACGTCACTTAACACTTTCTATGTCTGTCTGTAAATGGCGACAGAGACTCGTTATAATGTGAACAACTGCTAACTTCAACTGTCACAAATTGACTGTTTGCAATTGTCAAAATGTTGTATGGAATAGAAAAAAAAAACAAAAAAAAGCGACAAGAAATGTTCTCTGTTTACAAACAGCTGAGTTGCTGGTCCCAATAGAAATGCCAGTGTAACATATTTACACATATCTTCTCTATTACGAGCGTTACATATAAGTATCCACTTAAGCGGTTTATTTTGGCTCTTTTCTATTCCTGTGACATTCACTGTTGCGTTAACAGTGCAATGTTATAGCTAGGATTGTAATGCTGCATGGTTTGATTTTTTGAAGAGGTTCTAGCATCCAGCTTCAAGTTTACTTTAAAAATGCGCAATTGCTTGATTGCTGGGAACAACTTATTATATGTCTGATAATTGCAGTGTTTAATGGCAAAATTTTGAAGTAAATGGAATAATATCTAACAGCGATTGGAAATTTTGTCTGAATGAAATGATCACATAAACTCTGCATAATGAAAAGTACATAAACATAAATTAGTATTTAAAAGACATTTATTGCAACTAGGATAATCAAATTCTTGAATATTTCCACAAATCGGGCTTTGAGCCAGTGTTGCCAGAACTTGATAACAAAAAAAAACTATCGCAAAAAAAAGCTGGAGCAAACTAAAGAAATATGCAGAGAAAAAGCCAATCGCTCCAGCATGAAAATTCTTCATCAATGAATTCAATGGACGGTGCAAAGAGCGCTACGAAAACTCCGTTAAAAGGAAAAACGGGAAAGCAACGGGTTATCCACTTTTTAGTTTCAAAAGTAAAATTAAATAAAACACGCATAAAGTTATGTTTTCGATAAAACTTTTACTTGTACCTTACCATTATGTACGAAATAGAAGTATAATGTCCTATATAATATTATTTAAATGACCGCCTCTGGGTTGGATCCTTTTGAACTAGTTTTCAATCACCTTTTTCCACATTTCGGACGGTGTCTCGGCGATAACTTGAGGAATGTTGAGTTTTTGGTTTTAGCTGAGGTATGTCAATTATTATTGCGTTCTATAAGTTGACACTTAGTAGACGAGATCTTTGTCTATATTAAAAGTTCTTGGAGGATAAGATATATATTTTTATCATTGAATTCGATTCAACAATTCATAAGAATTACAAAAAAAATGATATCTTTATCCAGTCAACAACATTTCCTCTCTTTTTTGCCATTGGATTCAATTATTTTAGGAAACAAAGTTAATCCTTATTAATTACTATTAGAGTATCTAAACTGACAAGACAGATTTTTTTCTACAGTTCTAAAGCGTAATATTTTATTAGCAGGTTATTTACTTCGATTAATATATTTAAAGATCCGAATTATATTTTAATATTTGTGAATCGTTTTTTTCTTAAGTTAAAAATAATAAGAATTACATTCTAACTCGATTCAAATAATAACATCTGTACTTATGTCGGGTATTTTCTAACCATCAGAACAAAGAGAAATATTGCGTTCATTGAAAAGTGCGCCATTTGTTTTCAAAAATCTATAGTAAATAGTGATTTGAAAGCCGTGTTCAACAGGGCAGCCCACGTTTGACCCAATGAATTGACATTTTTTCATTATTTTTTACACTTTAGTATGGACTTAAAACTGTATGCACAGCATCAACCAGTTAAAAGAACCATCAAATAAAGAAATTCAAACAATAAATCTGTGTTTTTCCTGTTGAATATATTTAATCCAATCTTGTATACAATTATATTCAAATGTAGATTCAAAATTGCCTCCAGAATTCAAAATTTGATTTTGAGCCGAAATACAGATAAATTAGAAGAAAATGTTGCGTGAAATAGAATTTCTTACTAATGTCGATATTTTATTATAGAATATATCAAACTTTCATTTCATGCAAGAACAACAAAATCAAACCCCGATTATTTAAATAGATTTTCTATAGCTGCTGTTGAGTACTTTTAAGATACTGTAGTTTAACATATTTTTCTCTTTTTAATATTAATTTCTAAAATTAATTTCTCTACGCAAACATTTCAATATTTAAGGTTTCTGATTGATTAACTAATATTTTTCGAATTAGTAAAAATTTATGTAAGATAATTCACAGCAAAATAATAGGAACCAGAATCTGATAGGCAAAAATCTCACCGGCCGCACCCCATCACACTGTTAGAGATGATTATGAGGAGAGCTGCTATCAACACAACTGATACCAACTTTAACAAAAGCCATATACTAATTGTGTATGCCGATGACATGGACATAACTGGTAGAAAACTGCCAGCTGGTACTTCAGCCTTCTCAAGCATTGAAAAGTAACCAGCAAAAATAGATCTGATGGTAGCCAAAGATAAAAAATAAGCATTTCTTTCGACGAACCAAGATTGTACTTATTTTGATCGTTATGAGATCGTTTACAGCCATAACTTTGAAGTGGTGGTCTAGTTTATCTACTTCGGCTCTGTTGTGAATAAAACTATGTCAGCCGGGGCATTAAGAGAAGAGTATTGCTTGCAAATAGATATTACTACGACCTTGGCAAGGGATGCAATACAGACAGACGCCAGACACTAGTCCTAATTGTCTTGAACACTGAACTTGTCGCAGAACATTGCGTTATAACAAAAGTGCACGAATCAGTTCTGGAAGTGAAAATCATCCATAACAGAGGGTATCGCATCGAATGCATTATGATGCGTACGTCAATGCAACGATTGCTTTGATTGGGCACCGGATCAACAATGAACAATGACTTCTGGTTTCTCCGAGCCCCAATTTTGGTTGTTAACGTAACCACTTAGTAAGTTCATCGCTGAAGAAAATTTTGTTCGAAAAATCAGCATTTAAAGCCTATTGCTGTACCACCCAATTAGCATATGAAGGTGATCCCAAAACTAGCCGACCTTACGTATAGATGGTACCAGTAGTTAAAAAAATGATTTTGGCGAAAAGTGGCAATCTTATACAACATATATTTTAAATTTCAAGGTGACACGTTGTTTAGTATTTTTAATGGAGTAATCGAAAGTAAAATCGATCTCAGTGAATTCGTAAACAAGTAATGTACGATGATTCAATATTTCGATTTGAAAGGACTCAGTCCAATGCTAGCAGAAGTCTGCTCTTTCGTTTACGACTATATAATATTGGGTAGCAGATTTTCAACCAGGCCGTACAAACCCATCAAGGCGAACGTCGTGGTGGTCGACTAATTCAGGTGTCCACGCCAGACACGGTTGAGAAAATCCTCTAAATAGTATTGGATGATTGTCGGCTGAAGGTGAGTGAGCTGAAGGTGCGTGAGCTAGCTGAAATAATAGGCATTTCAAAAAGTGCTACACATCGTATATTCACCGAAGGTTTGAAGATGAGAAAGCTGTGCGCAAAATGGGTGACGCGCTTACTTTCAATAGAGCAAAAACAGCGTCCTGAATATGTTTCAGTAGAGTGTTTGGCGATGTTTCACCGCAATAAAGCCGTCGATTTACAACCATGGATGAGATATGGATCCACCACTTCACACATGAGACAAAAATACATCATGTCCACGCTTCCATCTGCAGGCAAGGTCATGCCGTCTGGTTTTTGGGATGCGCATTATTATTTTTATTGATTATCTCCAGAAAGGAAAAAAAAAAAACCATCAACACCGAACATTATGCTAATTTATTGCAGCGTTTAGATGATGAAACTATGGGAAAAGGCCGCATTTGGTTCAAAAGAAGGTGCTGTTTCATAAAGACAATGCTCCAGTTCATACATTCACTACTGCGATACCTTTGTCAGATTTACCTCCCCCGTACTATTTTCCATTTCCAAACTTGAAAAAGTGGCTCGGTGATGAAAGATTTGCCAACAATGAAGATGTGGAGTCTGCCTATTTTATGACTATTTTAAGGAGTTTGAGAATTCTTACTTTAAACAGGGTGTAGAAGCTATAAAATATCGCTAGAAAAAGTGTATAGATTTAAAAGGAGGTGATGCTGAAAAATAAAGAAAATTTTTTAACTATTTTATGTTTTCTTAGGTTGGCTAGTTTTGGGACCACTCTCGTAGCTGACATTCTGCCTACTGCTTTGTCTAAACGGCTAAGGCATATAATTAAAACTGGTAAATATTTACGAACGTCTTTTTGACAAAGGATGCAAAATCTTACCTTCATATAGCGCAATACGGAGGCAAAAGCGAAACAGCGAAACAGCAGCAACTGTAAAAGTTGGTACAATGCTCAAGCGTGCTACAGCTACAACGCCAGCTACGGCGTGAGTTTGTATCCGGTTTTTCTGTTGGTGAAATGGAGAAATTGGGTACCTGCCATTTTCTACTTTTGTGCAAATGGGGTTGTGATGGCCTATCCATCCTGCCTGATCATAAACAGACTAGTGGCAAGTTTTATTTAAAAAAAAATATATTTTAGATCGCGTATGGCTCTAGCCATAAGAGATACTAGGAAAATGTAAACATTTTGTTTTTGTGGATTTCAAAGGCTAACCGATACTTTTGTAATCGGATCAAAAATATGGGCTTGGTGCAAAAAAAAAAAAAAATCGTACCCGAAATACTGAACTTCAGACCGCCACTGTGTGGCTCTGATGATACCCAGAGTGCTACCGAACCAAAGCTATCCAACACTTCAAAATGAACAATTCTTTCCTGCAGCATAACATAATACTCTCCCGTTCTTCTCCTTTCACCACCACTGTGCGCTGTTGGCAGCCAAATTGTGTTTTCTTTTGTAGTTTTAGATCTCTGCAACAAGAAAGTGTCAGTCTGAAATAAATGCAGTCAAGATGAAAATGAATAATTTAAATTTAATATAATATAATAAATATCTGTACAACCACCTTTTTCTCATCGTATACATTCCAATACTTTGAAGTGCATCACACTTGATTACCATATTGTAAGAGGTATTACGACAGTTGATGTGGTCGATTTTGGTACTTTGTACACCTCTAGTTTCGGAGATCTACACCCGTTCTCAGTTATCATCTATTACAAGCCATTGCGCGTTTGTATAAATCGCTCCTTAGAAATTCGAATGTTTTTCCCGATCGTGCTGTGGTTACCAAAAGCGAGCTTTGCTGAGTTTGAGATTAAGATTAAGAACTTTCTATATACCTAATAAGAAAACATATTTAAAAAAAAAAACAAAACGTAAATGAAGTTGTGAAATTTCTATATAAATTGTTAAGTATTAACACATCTTCAATCCAAATCCCAAATATATAAATCCCATTGTGTATAAATTGGGATATTCAAACGCCCCAAAGCCGCATACATATTTTAGAGGTTAATTGGCAAATTGATTGCCAAAGTATACAATAGAAATTGTTATTGTTATCTTCGTATATGTGCAAAAGTTGACTTAGGAAGCATTTCAATATTATGTGGAAGATTTTCTTTTATGCACTATTTAAATGTTAACATATTTGCCATATTTTTAATTCCACGGTCAGTAGACACAGCGCACTTAGTTCGTTGCTTAGTTAAACCGATGCGGCATCTTGCAATTTGTATGTCTCTCCTCTCCTCTCCAGCTGAAAGACGTCCCAATGTCAGATTTTTTAATGGATTTGAACATAAATATCAGCATTTGAAGTTAAAGATTTCTTGCACTTGCCGACTCCTTAAATTCTATGCCGCCAACATGGTCTGTGTCACATTCTTCATTCTTGTTGACATGTGATCTAAAACGTGTAGTTCCAACTCCAATTTCGGCAATAAATTATTAACTGGGACGAATTCAACTGATATTATTTATAAAATAATGATGTCTGCATAGTAAATAAATTTTTACGTTGAATTCAATATTTTTCGTATAATCGATAAAGACTTTAAATAACGAACAATTCTTCAAAAACAAAACTGCATTGAATTGGTTGAAATATTACAGCATTTGTTAACATTTTCATTCAAATATAATGATTCAGTTATAAGGTTAGAAAAATCAAAAATACGGCTGTAACATCCTCATAACCATCGTCTATCCAGGAATAAATATGTTTTACAAAAACTGTTCTCTCATTGACGTATTTCGAAAGTAGTTCAAATAGAAGTGATTCAAATAATTTGTCGACCACTGATAGTATTGAAATTTGTCTAAATTCAGCAACATACTCCGCGTTTGATGTCTTTGATATAGGTATTTTATTGCTAGTCTTGAGGACACTAAGGAAGGAGCCATCTTATAGTATTTTATTATCGTTATCACTATAACATTCATTGGTTAGTGGCTGTTTAACCAATGATATTTTAATTGTGATGTTATCATATTTAGGACCTTTGGAAGATTTTAATTGGTGAAGACAACACTTTGAAAGAAAGTCTTATATAGGTATATCGTTTGGCGCCTTGGAATAGTTACATTAATAGATTTTTGTCAATTTGGATATGAGTATTTCCGATATATTTTGTGTTTTTTGGGGTTATTTTTTTTTTTTTTTTTTTTTTTTTTTGGTTTTTATTGTGTTGCCTGATTTTAGACATACGTATATAATATACGATAACTAAATGTACTTTTGTACCTCGTAAACTTCATTTCTTACCAAAACAGTCAGCGATGACAAATACGAATGTTCTGCTTTTAAATGTGTCACGACTTTTACTGTACCGGAAACAGGTGGGTGGTAAACATGTCATTCGGTGGTTAGTTTTGCTGCCTTAGTATTAGTGAAAACGCAACATTGTACATGAGAGAACAAATAAAAGTTTGATTCCGGTCTATTCGTGTCTTGGCCTGTCGTCTGCTCAAAATTGTAACCAAATGTGTTTTTGTGTTAAGTGTGTTTGTTTTATTGGTTGATTTCTATTGTTCTGATATTGGAGAAACGTTGACCTATTTATACCTTCACCCAAAAAAGTGGAGTTATATGTGTATCATTTGATACTTCAAAAAGTTTTATACAAAGTAAAGTATCAAGTATCTTTTAACCCAATATATCTATTCTGGCTGGTAGGCACGATGGCTGTCATAAATCTTTACCAAATTTATTTAAACTTAACATACGAGTAGTCTAATATTTTGACAGATCATAAAAGAAATTTACAAATTATCATATCGACTCCGATTCTGCAAAATCGACAAATTAACCACGCCTTCCACTCAAATGACCGATTTAACCTATATATTCATACATTCACACCTTCCAAAAATTTATTCTGTCAAATTTATATCACACCATTCGATGAAAAACTTGGTCCTGAGAATGATAGTAGAAAGCATTTTCATGGCCCTTCTGGCACCCACCTTCCATATACGAATGCGATCCCAAAACTAACCAATCTAACAAAAAAGACACAAAAAAGTTCGGAAAATTTTTCTTTATTTTTCAATATAATCTCTTTTTTGACTTGATACACCTTTCCTAGCGATATCCAATAGCTTCTACACCCTATTGTAGTAAGAACCATCAAATTCTAAGCCATTTTTTCAAGTTTGGGAATATAAAATAGTCCTCTGCAATTATTAATATTCCCCGTTGATGGGTTTTTCTTTCTGAAGATAATCTATAAATATAATAATGCGCATTCCAAAAACCAGGCGGCATGAACTCGCCTGCAGATGGAACTGTCTTCTTCTGAAGTGCTGGGGGAAATATCTCCAAATACTCTACTAAAACATCTTCCCGACGCCATTTTTGCTCTATTAAAAGCAAGCGCAGCACCCATAATTCGCACAGTTTTCTCATCTTCAAATCTTCGGTTAACATACAATGTATAGCACTTTTTGAAATGCCTATCATTTTAGCTAGCTCACGCACCTTCCCGTGTTGTGGATTTTGTTAACCGTATCTGGTGTGGACAAGTCAATTGGCCGACCACTACGGTGTTCGTTTTGGCAGCTCGTGCGGTCTTGTTTAGACTTTGCTACCCAATATTATACAGCCATAAATGAAGGAGCAGACTCCTTGGCTTTAATATTGGTTGGACTAAGACCTTTCAAATGGAAATATTGAATTACATAATGGCGACCAATTGTTTGCATGCTTACAAGTTCACTGATATCCCTTACTTTTGATAGCCCAAATAAAAATACTGAACAACGTGGTGAATTGGAACTTAAAACATATGCTACTTTTTACCAAAGCAATTTTTTTCAAACTACTGTCCTTAGGTCAGCTAGTTTTTGAACCGCCCTCGTATATTATTAGTGCATTCTCTATCGTTAATGCAAACGTTATAATTGTATCTTACGGAATATTTGTTTGATGGTTCTCACATCCGTTCAAAGTTCTTCATCACTGCAATATATCGGTCATGCTTTTACCTTCAATACCAATTACAAGCCAATAAATTTAAATACTCCTGCTAAAATCATCGGCCTCTTTTCGTCTTAAACATTTGAACAAATGTCAAATATATATAGGTATGTATGTGCTCGCCGTTTCGTGGCGTATTCGTATCAATTCTACCACAAGTAAACGCCTTTTCAAAGTTTAATCTTAAAATTTAAAAATTTCCCAACGGGTTAATTTTAACAAGTACTTTCACCCTTCTCGAGGATCATTGTTATGTATACGAGTATTTGTATATGTATGACAACTACAAATGGCGTTGTTGCTGTTATTATTTTTGAATTACTATGTGGCAGTGCTCAATATGGAATTGTCTTTAAAGGAGTCCTTTCTCATTGCTTATGTATAGAAAGACTGAGTTGTTGTAAATTATTCTGTCACTCGCCTGTCACTCTCTTTTTTATTCTTCGAGAGAAGTTTTTTACACTTTGCTACAACAACACAATCAATATATGGTAAACAGTATACACAAACACTAATACAATTTAATTTTTTTTATTTCTTCCAACAATTTGGCAGGTTGGCAAAATCTCATGGCAAAGTTTACTCTTTGCTAATGCTTTAGGGCCACTGTCTTGTTTACATGGCCAACTTTCTCTCTCTTCCTCTTCCCATAATGCCAGTATGGAAAATGGGATATCTATAGCAAAATTTAAAGAGAGTTTAAGACTTTTAATAGAATATGGAAATATTCGACATTCAGCGTTGTGGACCAATTATTTATTAATTGTATTTAACTATTTGTTCGTCTGCCCTGTAAAAATGAACGTAATCAATCATAAAGGCAGGCACTTTGAGCATTCCCAGAGGTAGTAAAATGGACGAAGAGTGCAAGTGCTCTTCCCTGGCCGACAGGAAGTGAATGGTCGAACTTTTGTGTATATGAGTCATTTGATTGTAGGTATCACACACAAACACACACACAGTGTTTGCAATGCTATGAAACTCTGTGTATGATTGCCGTTGCAGGTTTAGTAAAACGAATGTGAATGTGCTACATTTTGTAAATAAAAACAGCTGTTTTTTGTGAAATAGAACTTGACAATTAACGGTTTCAGGTTAATGAAAAAAATAAGGGAAATGTTTTAACTAAACCAATAAACTAAAATTTCATATTTTAAGTCGAAAAACAACGTTAAGAGTTAGAAAAAACATGTAACATACCTAATATTACATATTAAGTACTTAAAATAGAGTACACTTTAGTTCTCTACTGATTTATACTTAAGTTTGCCTACAATTATAGTATGAAAACTTTAATTTCAATCTAATAATTTTATTGGAAAACTTCTGATTTCAAAAATCATGCTGTTTCGGAAAAATTGTAAAACTGAATGTTATTTTTGCTCACTTTATTTCATTTGCTGTTGCAAGCACAGGTACTACGTATCTTTTTATACCTTCACTCTGAGGAATTAAGGTACATATCATTTGATACGGCAAAAATGTATTATAACCCCCAGAGGAAAGCATTTAAAGTGTCAAGCGTCTTTTGACCAAATGTGTTTCATGACTTCTTAAGTCGATTGGACGATATTTGGCTGTGTGGTTAGCCGCATTGTCGGCTGGCTGGTTAATATGATAACTGTAAAAAATTCTTTATGAAGCTATTAAAACTTATAATATTTTATCAGAACGTAACCGGGGATTGTAAATGGAATTCTTCGACCAGTCCTTTCTGGTATGACTTATTCTAGAAAACCGATTTGTTCCCTGCTATTCTGAATTCTTAGACCACAACGACTTTAAAATTTGCAAGGTCCAATGATTTCTCCTGACCAAATTGCACACCAGACTGTCACTTTTAACTGATGCAAAGGTGACTGATGGATAATTTGAAGGCTTTCCATTGCCCAGAACCGACTATTCTGTTTATTCACATATCCATTCAAATGAAAATGTACCTCGTCACTCATTATGATTTTTTCATGAAAATCGGGGTTGTCATGGGCGAGCTGTAACATCCTATTGGCATATGTACGGCGTCGTAAACGGTTTTGTGGAAGAAGCTCTTTTGCCAACTGAATCTTAAATGGAAATAAATGCAAATCCTTGTGCGAAATTGTGGTCAAAGTTGTTCTTTGAAGACCAAGCTCCTGAGCACGGCGTAGAATTGATTTAAGTATTCGTAATTTTAATTCCCATACCAATTTTTGCTATGATTTTGCTGCATCTTCCAGTCACGTACCTCATTCAATAACTGAATAGATTTCATTGTTTCTACGCATTATATGGAGTCAATCTATTCAAGAGGCTGATATCCCCTTTACGCAAATCTGTTGGAAAGAGTTTAGGAAGAGTACATACGAGTATAATTAAAATCAGTTCCTTTATCACTATGCTTGATGTACTGATAAAATGTTTCAATTAATAAACGTTCCATGTGACTACAACTGGTACTTCTATCAACGTAGGCTTTCCCCAGCCAGACCGAGAGACAAAGGCGATCACCACAAATAGGCGAATAAGAACCTCAGAGTACAAGTCCAACTTCAGTCACATTTTTATACGCTGTAGGGGTAAACGTTTTACGAGCTTAGATAACATTTATGCCATCATCAAGCATCCATTCATTCCTTTAACGAAGCATGCATGGCATGGCAACTATTATTACACAGTGGTTCGAAAATTAATTATGTAGTTGCTTTGATGTTTCCAACAAGTTAATTCCCAATATAGCTCGTTCACTTTGCCCGTTGAATCCACATCGGAACAAACAAGGGTTTGATGTAGCTGAAAACCCTTTGTGGAAGGTAATTTCTCATTGGTTCTCGCTAGGGATGAAAACACAAAAAGAACACTTTTGCCATATTTTGGTTTTTTATTTCAGAAAAGGCAAAAGACCATAAAAATACACCGGGATGTTCGAGTAATGTATGGTATGAATGCCTTAACTCAACTGCTAAAAGTAGTTCACGAAATTCAACTGTCAACTGAAAGAGACCTCGATCCATACAAAGTGAACGCACTCAGACTCTATCAAAGACTGAATTTCATCAAAAAAGTTTTGTTGTCAATTTGGTGGGTTTTTAAATAGTGGTTATTATTGATTTTTGTTACCGACCATGGTGCGATGGTTCGTGCTCGCAACTATCGTAACAAGTACCGATATAGGCATCTATCTTACCACGAGCGGCGGTCATCTCGATTTCTCTTACTAACACTTCGAGCAGTCGGGTAATCGACAAGTCTAGTAAAAGCCTCCCAAACTGCCGTTCGAGATCGTCGTTAAACTGTAGGTCCCGTTGTGTGAATATAAAAATAGAATTTCCACTGAATGTGGAAAACTCTCCCATATTTCATTTATACAATACAATACAAGGAAGTTTTTTTTTATTTAGTTGTTTACAAAGTAACCAAAGTGCTTCCAAGAAACCAAATCAAACATTCTGAAGTCTGTTGTTAGCAATTTATGCAATTTGGTAAATTACAGAAAGGAAAAAACCCTGAATTCGCGAAAACTAATGGCATGATTTTCCGCCACTGCAACGCCGTGTCTCAGACATCTTTGCAAACTCGGTCAAAAAATATTGAATTTTAGATAGGAGGTGACACCACATCCACCTCATAGATCTGAATTCTTGAGATTCGCATTTATTGTAGATTTATTTAAGGGAAAATCTTTCAGTGCAGATGAGTGCTTAAAACCTAGTTATTCTGCTTTTTTTCTGGGAAAGATCCGTCATTCTTGCAATTTGAGGGTAAAAAGTTGCCTGGACAATGGCAAAATAACATTGAACAAAATAACCCCAAAGACTAAAATAAATTATCTTAAGATTTTCTTTAAATTTGCTTTGAACAAAAAAAAAAATCAAACTACTTTCTTGGCAATCCAATAGAAATATACTTTTAGACCTTTTTATCCGCAACATGCCCTAATGTGAAAACCTTCTAACAGATGAAATTTTTACAAAATAGTTAGTTTATATTAAAGATATTTTACATTTAGTATAATCTGATATGCCGAACAAAATTTCAATTAAATTAAAATTAAAAATTAATTAAAATTATAAGAAAACACAATTAATTGATTTGTTGTAAATTCAATTACAATTTGCTCCCAATTCCGCAATCATTCAGTACAATCACCGTTGGCAATGGCAGTATACTATTTTGTAAATTAAAATGTAATGTACTCGTATATTTAAAAATTACTGTTAGTAGAAAAAATAGCCGATACGAATACGTTATAAAAATATGGGATCCTCATACGTACCGCCAACATGGGACTATTCCATGTTGTTCCATGAAATAAAATTATCTTCCTCTAAAATTACTTGAGGTACAGGTAAAGGCATTTATTTAATTATCCAATTACAACTTTGAATTATTTCATTAACATGGCCGACGAATAATCTCTACCACGCAGATTCCTGTTAGGTCTCATAAAAATTCCTTAGTTTTGAGATAAAGAAATTAATAAAGTATAAAAATTCACGTTGCAACAGATATGTAACTGATCGAAAGTGGCAAAGTCGCTAAATATACATATTTTTTTTAAATATTTGTTGGGCATTTGTTGTTTTTTTTTATAGGAATAAGAATGTTGCACTTTATATATCTGCCTAACAATGAATAAATCAGTATTTGTCATCAAAATTGGTTTTATTTTTTTTTTTTCTCCAAAATATTTCCTACAAGCATCAATATATTTTGCATGAGTTTAATTCGTTTTTTTTACATTCTCTCACTCCGATTAGGATACCTTCAACACATGTGTTTTGAAAGCAAAAACCGCGTGACCGGACATCAAAAATCGTTGATCAAGTAAATTATTTTTCATTTGTGGGAATGAAAAGAACTCACTGGATTTAATGCCAAATCAAGACTTTACGATGGTCTTCAATAGGCACTAACTTTAGCCGCTGTGTGAGAGTCTAAATTGTCATATGGAGAATGATTTGGCATTGAACCGGCAAACAAGTAATTGTACATCATTCAGAACTTACCGGTCAACTTCACTGTAACCACGTATCCGAAAAGGTCGAAGAAATAGCAAAGCGTTGACTTCGATGTGTTCCTTCCCCGAACAACTGTCGTTGTATTTGGCTCATATTAGAAGACACAAACGATTGATGTTTTGATTCGGGTTTATAGATCCATTATTCTTCACCTATGCAAATGTTATACACATTAACTTTCGCTTGCACCAATCGACACGAGCCTTTTTGAACATTTGTTAAGCTGTACGGAATTCAGATTGAAGAAATAATTTTTGCTCCCTAATGACTATTATTGATGCTAATCATGCTAACGCCCGATTCTCAGATGCCTGAATCTCATCTTGGGATGAACTTTGGCTCAGATAAAATTTATATCAGTTTTGTACAATGGTATTAGTTGTTGCTTCATCGGCATGTATTGTCGTAGATCCAGGTCGAATGTTATGGAAAATAATCGCTAAAACTGAACATAAATTATTTAATTTTTTTTAACCGAGAGAAATTTTTCAAGTCAGTGTAAAGAAAGAAAAGGATGATGCTTAAAACATGCTGCGTTCTTTTATGATATGAAATTCCAAACTTTCAAAAGAAAACGGTAGATTGCGCCTTGCAAAACTTATGGCTGCCAAGGCTATATGAGTACTGTATAAATATTTCCTTTCGTACAAAATTATTTATATTTTTCACTTATTTAATATTAAATTACTAGAAAGATATTTGCAAAACTTCAAATATTCTCCTAGAAATTATAACAAATGCTTTGTTTATTAACACAAAAATCGAAGTTGTAATAAAAATATTCGTAACATTCAAACATGCATGACCTACAAAGACCTCTAGACATTATGAACTTACCAATTCACTACTTCTTTCATCCTGTTCCATTTACGACAACAGTCATTCAACTGTAACAACAATCGACCACCTTCCTTTAAATCAAATTCCCTTTTAAAATTGGATATTCTATAGAAAATTAGCGATAAACGTTTCTCACAGAGTAACGAAAATACTTTTTCAGTGTATATTTTCAGGTACACTTTTTTCCCTTGAAATATCTGTTGTAACGTATCATAGATTTTATCATTATTAAACTTATTTCACCAACAAAAGCAATAAATATTTAACTTTTGATGTATGGCAAAGGCAATATCCTACCCATCACATTAACTGGATGGCGGTGACGTCAACCTGATACTACTCAAGAATATCCTCCAACCAGATAGAGATAAATTTTCTGTAGAGAGTTAATGCATATCAATACCAAGTGCATATCGTAACGGTGATTTTATTTTAGTATTTTTTGTGTATACCTTCACCCGGAAGGAATTCACCTAATTCCGGAATTCAATTTTCTCCCTGTAACTCCTCTTACCTAACATTCAATAATCTAAGCTTTTGTCCATTTTTTTATAATGTTTCGCAAAATTTTAAAAAAATCGACCGATTAACTACACTCCTACTAGTACGTTCCTCAAAATCACATTTTCCGCTGTAGCTCGCATTTCAAAGCCTGAAGTTAATTAAATTCTTGTCAATTACAGTGTATTTACAGTGCTTAATAAAATGTGGGAAAATAGATCGAGAAAAATTGGTACTTCCAATACAAATCATCTAATTTAATTTGTATATTCCTAGATACGCATTCAGTAGAATCTGCCACGCGTTATGAATGAAACGTTATGAATGGAAATAGACTGCATTGCCGCGCCCCTTAGTTTGCCTTACACACAAATGGACGGCTTTAGCAAAAATTAGTAGTCCCTCTATAATATCAAGCAGAGGACTTAGAAAATTGTAATATTTTTTATGCATTATGCTTTATTTCAGAGTATATACCATTTGGTAAGAACAATTTGCCACGCCCCTTCTGGTTCTACACATATTTCTCGTAAGACGTAAGACAGTTCACCTGACTAAAATTTCTGTACTGGTCATTTTACATTTTGTTACATTACCAGTATGCAAGTGGTCCCAGTATGCAGTTAATATTTGATCTTCTGTATCACAGATACATGCTGTACTAATCTATATTTCGCTTTGTGTAAGTGCGATCGGGTCACGCTAGATGGCGCAGTATTATTTGAGTGCATGTCAAAGGTGAACACAAGCAAAGAGAAAATACCCCGTATTTGTCAGCTTTTTTCCAAACTCAAGATAAGCAGTTGAAATTGTGAATAGTGTTTATGATTCTCATACTGTAACAGTCAATCATGCGCATTTTTGGTTTTATCCACTTCGTTCCGATAATTTTAATGTTAAAAATGCGCCAAGTTCTGAAAGGTCAAGTATCGAAAATATCGACACACAAACGAAAATGGTAAAGTTCTACAGTCATATAAGCACTGCGGCGATTGCCGGAGCTAAGCAATGAACAAAAACCATTTGGAACCACTTGAATAAGGCTGGATACAAAAAAAACATACACAGAAGTTCATGGACCAAATTTCAATTTACGAATCGTTTCTGAGTCTCATCAAAATAGACTCATTTCTGAAGCAGATGGCGATTTGTGATGAGAACTAGGTCACCGACGATAATGTTAAGCGAAAGCGGTCGTGATCGAATCGTGGAGAGTCGGCTCAACAAAGATTGAGGGTCAGCAAAGTTTTGCTGTGTGTTTGATGCGATTAGCAAGGAGTCATCTATAACGGGCTGCTCCCTTATGCCAAACTCTTAATTCCGGACTGTATTGGTAACAATTGGACTGTCTAAAGGAAGCTATCGATCAGAG
Source organism: Philornis downsi (assembly GCA_019455685.1). Lineage (NCBI taxonomy): Eukaryota > Metazoa > Arthropoda > Insecta > Diptera > Muscidae > Philornis > Philornis downsi. The sequence goes on from JAHXMU010000813.1 coordinate 899,174, forward strand.
GCGTCCAGATTTCGCCAATATGAGGGGCTTTGTGTTCCATCAAGATAACGCCAGGCCACTCATGTCGATAGTGACTCTCCGGGAACTTTGTTAGGAGGTTTTTATGCATCCATCTTATAGTCCGAAAATCACAAAATTTTAAAATAAATTCAATTTTTTTAGTGACGCAAATTCTAATCGACATGAAAATAAATATGTTTTGATATTTAAAATTTTTCTTCAATCGAAACTTCGTATCTCTTGTTTCTGAACAATTTCGAATTTATTAAGATAAAAGAAATTAATTGCAGAGTGCATCAAGCAATTGCAACTATCTGATATTGATTAACTAAGGGGTTTCAATAAGAATCAGAGATTTAAGCTAAACTAACCAATGTACTATCCAGTATAGAATAGACGAATGCTGTACATGAAAAATGAAAGCAAAATATAACAAATAAAAAGGATATAAATCTAACATCATCATACTCGTACACCAACCTCAAGTCCTCCTCAAAGACGTTGATGCCCGATTTAAAAATCATTCTTTTATTCGCTTACACATAAGTGTGTGTGCAAATGAATATGTATGTGTGTTGTGGAGATACCCAGCTATGGACAACACGGGCTGGAAGGCCTTCCAAAGCATTTCATGTTATCAAAGGGGCCTTTCAGATGCATTACATCCTTGTTTCCATTTAACATTGCGTGAAATTGAGAAAAAAGGATTTCCGTTCCCATTTCCAAAAGAAATGAGTGCAAGAAATAATTCATAAATAAAAATTAAATGAATGAATTTCCCTGAGGTAGAAAAATTACCAATATTTTTTTGTGTAAAATTTCAAATTATATAAAATTTATAAACTTCAGAAGAACCTTTCGTAAATTTTCTTTAAAACAAATTGACGTCTTTCAACCTTTAACCAATCGTAGCCAAGTACGCAACTCACAGCACGGCGAATAAATATTTTAAACACACATATTTCATCCTCCAATCCATAAGAATAACTTCTATTATGTCTTCTTGTCAAAGTGAAAATGGGAATGCTCGTATACGAGTACATATTATAGCACAAAAAGAGGGTATTCTTAGAAGAGGTTCAATGAAAGATGTTGCGAAGGCCTTGCAATTCACGTCACTGATTACCGCTTAAGTTCGGTTAAACAAGAGTACACAGGAATGTATGTAACCTACGTATATACGAGTATATGTATATATATTTACATCTGAGTACTTATGTACAAATGCCAACACGACTACCACTAATAAAAACAACAAATATCCAGTTAAGACAGCGCCAACAAACGCACAATGGATGAAAAGGAAAAATGTATTAATATTGAGGCAATTTCATTTCAAATTTCCCAATTTTGTCTTTTATTGAGAAAAAATATTAGAGACATATGAAAATATGTTAGACATTTGTTAAAAGTATGATATGATTTTTTGAAATTAATAAGTGATTAAATCTATCAAAATACGAGCTAATTCACTACTTTGCAAAATATCTGTCATGCTGACTAGAACCGTTCAAATGAATTCATGTCTTTATGATTAACAATAAATGTAATTTTTCTAATATTATCAGAATTTGTTTCAATTTTTGTAATATTCACTGCGAAATTTTTTGGTTTTTGAATAAAACAATCGGTTTGTATGGTAAAACCGAAATAATTTGTTTTTTAGAATGATTCAATGATTCTACCCACCGCTTAGGTCTGGCTTTGATTGCAGCTTTTGGGCATAAACTTGCGACTTTAGAAAATCCCATATGGAAAAGTCTAGTACGGTTAAGCCGCATGATTTTGGTGGCCATTTCACTTACTTCTTCGAGAGTTAACCATACCTGCAAAATGTTTGCGAACAATATCCATTGTGTCGTTCACTCTGTGGCACAGGTTCTCCCGCATATATAAACATCCATTTTTCGGTTTCAAAAGTAAAGTTAAATAAAATACACAAAGCTTTAATTTCAATGAAACTTCTGTTTCATTATACTGCTTGGACCTTAATACAAGGTCATTTAAATGATCACCTCTGGTTTGGTTGCACCAGTGGACCCTTTTGTGGTAGTTTTCGAAAAAATACAGGCCAATGATATCTCCAGACCATAATGCACACCAAACAGTCACTTTTTGCGGATGCCGGGTTTTCCGTAATCACTTCTGGGCTATCCGTGCCCCATATGCGACAATACCGCTTGTTGATGTAGCCATCTGGTGAGAAATTAACTTCATCGGTGAAGAAAATTTTGTTCGATTTAAAGGCCACTTTTGAATCACCACTTTGTAGTAAGTTTTAACTATTTTTACGCGTTCTTCGTTGTTAAACGATCCATATTTGTATATAACAAACCTTTTACTAAATATACAATATTTCAGACGACAGGCTGATAGCTGACAGCCTTGCCAAACCGGCTGTTTTGAAAACGCTAAATGGAATGAGTTATGGGAGAGCTTCTCTCATTCTGTGATCTTACACGTATTCAAGTTTTAGACTCACTTACATCTTAACGACGGTTCCGAATATTACTTTAAACAGCATTTACTGGACTATTCAAAATGGTCGTCGGATACATCAAGGTGACCGCAGCTCAAGGAAAGATATGTGGATGCGTAAGGCTTGAACCATAGAAAAACGGAAATATTATAGAGAAACTAAATGTTTGATGAAACGATTTATATTGCGCCTGAAAGCACGCAGTGTTACTTTTATAGAGGCCATTGCTTTTTGTTTTATATAGTTAATAAATAGTACTTACCATGGACTAGAACCAGTATGACATCAAACTCTATCAAACAAGAAAAATCTGCTTGAGCCTAATAGTCGAATAGTTTACCTTTTAGAGCAGAGAGAGTTCGATTATGTGAACGTACTAAACATCGCTCCACGGCCTGTCATGGTAATATGCATGATATACCAGCATATCTGTGGTCATAATGAGAAGACGTGCTATTATATTTATATTATATTATTATTTTAATTATTCTGTTTGCTATTTACATCCAATCTCCATTCCAAAATTCATGGTAATTCACAAGTTTTTCAAAATAGCGATTTTTTGAGGAGTTACCAGCAGACGATTCGATTAAAATGGCGAATGAAGAAATAAAGTTAGTCAAGGCGCTTCGCTATTTGAGCTCAATGATTAAAAATGACGTTTAGGAAGACGTTCCAAATAGACTTAAAAAACCGGAGCTACATTTTGGCGACTTAACAAAGCATAGCAGTCAACGCAGCTTACAAATACTACAAAAATTTGAACATGTAATGTTTGTGTTAAATCCACGCTTCTATGTATATGGAAGCGATACTTGGATGATGTCATACTACATGTCACAGAAACTGCAAGTTTTTATAAACAAATGCCTGCCTATAATATGTCGGATATTCTGGCCTAGCACAATGACATACTCAGAGGAAGGAAGGAAGAACCAATAGTACGCCAAATTGCAAGAAGAAAATGGACCTGGATAGATCACACACTACGAAAACCTAGAGATAGTATATTAAGGAAATCCCTAGAATGGAATCCTCAACATAGTCGACTTCCAGGACGCCCAATGAATACTTGGCGAAGAACGATAAAGAAGGAGTTAAAAACAAACAACAAAACGTTTGATAAAATTAAATTGTAATGTTATGATAAAATAAGATAATAAGGCTCTTGTAGAAGTCCTATGTTCCCAAGTAAAATAAATAAGGGGGAAAATATATCATAATTTTTAAAAAAAAATGATTTAAGTAAGGACATGTTTTGTTATAATTTTGCTATGTCCTTAAGACACATATTGTTAAACATTTATATCCTAAAACGATATATGTATGCCTAGTTAAGTCGTTTTGTTCTTACAAGCATAGATATAACACATATAGTTTATATATTTATCTATTTATTTACCAATTTTGACATAACCTAGCACAACAAGATTAAATCTTTTATATTTCAAAGCTAGTGGCATAAGTTATAATATCACGATGTACATAATTTAAGCAAACAAAACATATATTTATTTATTTATACTCATAATACACTAATGAATTTTATTTTTAGTTATTTATTTTATTTATTTATTTCAGATATTAAGGTCCCAACACAATAAGGTTATATGGACCATAGAATATAAGTAGAATTAATACAAAAAACTTATATTAGTGTTATTTTTACAGTTTTGAAACCAAGGTTTAAATCAGTTTAAATAAATTAATTTCGTTTAGAAATTGTTTAACATTTTCAAAATTTACATCGCTTGAGAGGACTTGAATGTTGTTTATCTTGAATTTTCTTCGTTTTTCACTTAAAACTACGCAGTCATTAAATAAATGCGAAACGCTCATAATTTCACCACAGGTGCACAGTGGAGGTTGACTTTTCTCAATAATATATTTATGTGAAAAATTACAATGCCCAATTTTAAGTCTCGTATATTTAATAAAATCAGTGTTGGATATTCTGGGGCTTTTGAATTTGTGTATTATATTTTTTTGGATTGCAAATAGTTTGGAGTCATTATTACTATTCCAAGAAACTTCCCAGAGATCAAAAATATATTCTGAGATTTGCCGTTTGTAGTCCGAAAATTGATATTTGAATTCCCTAGCTACAACTTCTGTTAAAGAATTTTTAGCTAACTGGTCTGCCCTTTCATTTCCATGTATATCTAAACGGCTTGGGACCCATAGAAAGTCTATTTTGTTTGAAGAATTATTGATTGTCTCTCTTATTTGTTGTATAATCATATTATTGGTGAATTAATTTGTTATGCCTATTAATGCACTTTTACTGTCACATATAATTAATGAATTTTGATCTATGTCAGAATTAGATATATATTGAAGACAGGTTTTGATAGCAAGTAGCTCAACAGTGTAGATGGATGAGTAATCATTGATGCGTTTACACATTTCAAGATCAGTACCGAAAATTCCGAATGAATTTAGAATTAATTTCATCAATGCCCACAGCATTTGATTTAACCTATAAAAAACCGGCCAGTACTTCTGACTGATCGGCACAGCTAAATAAGAATAAATATTCCCCTCCCCTACTACCACTAGGGGTTGCTCCAATGACTGGTAATGTATTTGTTTGAACAAAAGACCGATTAAGGCAATTGACATCTATATCCATTCTAATATTATGATCCCTCTTTTGCCCAATCCCAGTTCTTCGAATTTCATTCCACTTGGATTTGCTAGAGATTGCGGTAGAGAATTTATCCTTGTGATGTTTTGCCTTCGCAATTTGTATAATTTTCACCACTTCACGTGTGGCAGTTTTGTATAGAGAGAAGAGAGCTGGAGTTTTAAATCGCTTCCATCTTTTATAGCAAAAATTTCTTTTTAGAATTAAATTTTTAATATTGTTGTTGAACCAAGGATGTTGGTTGTGCTTAATGACTTTATGTCTCAATGGAACACATTTAACAAAAATGTCCATAATATGTCCATTCATAAATGTAACTTGTTCGTCAGAACTTTCAAGATTATAAATCATGTCTCATTGTACATTTTCCACACATTCATTGACGATATCGTAATTTATTTTGTTTAAGTCATAGTAACTAACTGGTGATATATTATCGTCTAGACGTGTATCATATGTTAGAATTATTATATCATGTTTTGAAAATCCGGACGACGATAGTTGTTCATAAAGCTAAACTTTATCCTGTCGATTAACGAGAAACAAACCAAGAAGTGTATTGGCAGTTTGCGTAAAGTGCGTAGGTATAGATTTATTTACAGAATATACTAGACTAAGAGTTGGCATTGTATCAGTTTATACATTTTCCCTTAAAATATTACTATTAAAATCGCCTGCTAGTACTATGTCATTATATGATAAGGATATGTCTTCCAACATTGTTATTAGATTATCAAATGGAATATTTAGATTCGGTCTATATAAACAACCAATAAGCATTTTATATATATATATATATATATATATATATTATTGGTTTAGAAATAAAACCGGTGAACGAATTTAAACATAGTTTTAGACTATTCGAAAATGCTGATTTTACGAAACCGGTTCACTATTTATGAACAAAAAATGCCCACTCAACCTATTTTTTAGTCCAGTTGGTTGTGGGGAGTCTGATAGAAAATAGCTTTATGCTATCCCCACGGTGCAACGGCATGATGGCATCATATCACCCTCAAGGACAATGCGATTACACATGTGTATGTGGGCAGATGAACGGGAGTGTGTGTGTGTGTGAGTATGTTTGGCGTAGGATGGCTTTGTGGATGGTTCGCGTTATTTAAACAAAAAGAAGAGGGATAACCCTTACATGAGCAGAGCAAACGGTTTTGTCTTAGCTGTGTTATGTTCTCATTTCATTTACGTGCAAGTGCACTCATATTACCTATTCTTGTTCTTCTTTTCGTTATCAACACAAAGCACATAATCTGTGATACTTGAGAAAAGATACGTAGTAACGAACACATATATGTACATAAGTACACATGAACATTCATACATAGGTTTATTGTTGTATCCGTTGTAGCAATCCCTCCATAATGCTCGGTTACTTTCCGTAGCACCACAGGATTCCTGCCATACTCGTAGATCAGTGTCATAAATTTGTTAACTTATGGTTTAGATAACATGTTTAAGCTGCACTTAAGATGACCAAGATCGGACTAGGAAACTGAAAAAACTGGTTAATCGGTTTTCAAACCAAATGCCGTATAAAACTTTGCGAAACCCGTCTTTTTAATAATCCGGAATTCGAGCTTCTGAAAACGATTAACCAGTTTTATCAGTAAATTAATAACCATTAATTTATTTGTTTGCTATTTTATGTTAACACAGTTTTTGTTTAATGCAATAAATATGTTGTATTAAAAATGGCCATTCGGTTTGATTTTGGATATACGGGTTCGCCGCTTGAAACGTTACCAATTAAAAATGCTGTATTTTATCAATTTTGATAGTTTTTTTTTAAATCTTCAGTATATTTTAAAAACATATCAAATTTCAAGAAAAATATTGAAGAAATGTTAGTGTTTGTATCAGCGTTTGGAGGGAGTTTGATGGTAATGGCCGACGCGGATCGATCTTCGGCGAAATAGTTGTTACAATGTGGACTATGTCTTTTAGGGTAATAAAGGCAAATCACACCTGTTGATAGTAGCGGATTAGCTGTTACGAATTGAAAAAGGCCTTAGATTCATACAATCTCTCTCACAATGATTGTAAAGAGTGATTTTTTAATCGTAGTTTTTTTAAAAATCGAATAAAACACTCAAATTTGCATCATGTATTAACATTTTTATTGGAATCGATAAATTGATTTTTGCCATTGAATTTTTAAAGATAATTTCATATAAATGTTGACCGTCCGCGGCTCTGTCCCAAAATGTCAATTCGGAAGGTCCAATTTTTCGTCACTTTTTCGAACATTACGGTCTGTATTCCACGAATAACACGTGTTATGTTATCCTATAAGGCTTCAATAGTGTTCGGCTTGTCCACGTAGACTAACGACTTGACATAACCCCACAAGAAATAATCAAGAGGCCAACTCACAGGGCGAAATCGAGAGATAAGCTGCTCACCAAATTTATCCCTCAATATATCCATTGTTTCACGAGCAGTGTGGCACTGTCCTGATGAAACCACATGTCAAGAAAGTCCAACTCAGCCAATTGGGGCCAAAAAAATTCCTTGTGGTTGAGTAACACATGCCCAATCGCTGAGAACGGTGACGAATTGACATTTCGCGATCGTCATTAACACTGGTCGCTACGGCTGCAATATTTTCTTCGGTACACACTCTACGCATGCGAGTCGATGGTTTTATGTCCAACAAAGTAAATTTGGTGCGAAATTTGAAGATAACAGTACGAATTGTTGATTCAGCAAGTCGATTATGACGACCGTAAAATTGTCGTATCAAACGATGCACATTTGTTACAGAGCACGAATTTTTGATAATAAATTTCAACGATTTGCAATCATTGCTCGTTTGTTAGTCTTTCCATGATGAAATGGCAGAGTATACTGTACACTTTTCACTTTGACAGATGACGTTTGGACGGACGCCATTACCAACTAGTGCTCCGAACCTGCAAAACTTAAATCTTAAAAAATTTAAGTATATTAGAATGTAAGTAGGAAGAAAAAAACAAGTATTAAACCCTAAAGGATTAAAAATACGAGGGCGTTAACAAAATTAGCCGACCTGACGTATAAATCACGTCACGTTGTTTAGTATTTTTATTTGAGCCATCAAAAGTAAACGGTCTTGGTGAATTTGTAAACATGGAAAAGCCCTGTCGGAGTCTGCTCCTTAGTTTACGAGAGAGATATTAGAGGATCGCAACGGAAGTTCGGTTTACGTTATAATATATAATTTTTAATATATAATCCAAGATGAGGGTAAAAAATTACTACGCGCTATAATGTGATGCAATGAAGTGTCATTTTTGGCTTACTAACTTAAGTTGTCACTTTACACTTTATCTAAAAGTAAGAAGCAAATTTTATAGCATAGATAAAAAAAAAGTAGTTCACGATTGCATACGTACTGCACATCTAATAGTAAGTAACTTTATTTCAAATTATTACAAATAAATATATACACTGTAAGTTTATACAAATATATTATTGTAAGTCTCAGTCATCTTTGGTGCGAATAATAGCATCAAGTCTGTCTAGGAAGGGTTCGCACGCTACTGAATATGGCCTGAAGTTATTTTATCCCATTCTCGCCTAGGAGCAAGCAAGGCGTTGACCGTCTCATATTGTTATTTGATACTTTGGCCCCTAGAAGGTGCACACATAAAAAAATCCGATGCGTTCAAGTCCTATGAAGAAATAAAGTTGAGATCTTTGTCTTGTAAAAAACATTGGTTTTCACGGGTTTCATGAGATGGTGCCCAGTTTTGTTGAAATGTCCACTAGTTTCAATCGAATTGTTTACGTACCACGGCAACAAAACATCATATGAAATATTTTCAAGGCAAATTTGTTGATTTACCTCTACGTTTATTAATTTTTTTTAATTACCTGTTCAATGAAAACAAGTGGCATCATTGATGTAGAAGCTTGCTTTCGCAAACCAATTCGCTTATATAAATTTTCTTTTGATTTGGAATCTAATCATACACGTCATCGTTTTGTTTGTTTACATGTTGCAGAAAACAACAAATTTTTAATCTCGCCATCAATGTGAAAGTTTCTTAACACCTTTGCACTAGCTGGTGGTATCAAATCTTGCACATACTTCCGTAGGCTTGGAAACAGCAAAAAAAGACTGACGCTTGTCGAAAAATAAAAGCACAGTCATTTGACGTTTGGTAACTATAACATCATGAAGTTGGTAACACTTCGTAAGTCTACCCCCGTATAATGTTAAAGCAGCATAATGATTTCAATATCTTTTTCGGCCCTCGAATATATGTATTTGGAAAAAATTAAAATTAAAGAAAAATGCACTTTGGCGACTTGTAAAAGTTAATTCTTGAAAATGTCTAATCCTAATGTTGGGAGTATTTGGTGATTTTAAAATCATAATATTTTTGATTAAATTTGTTTAACGGTCAATTAAGAAAGAGCCAACAGACTAACAGACAGTAAACGACTGTAAACGAAGACCTGGCATTGTCAAATTATTTGTTTCAGAGAACAAAAAATCTGCACAAATTTAAATATGGAGGTGTGTAATTCCAACTACCACGAATGCGCTATCGGAAATCAATGACGTCAGCGTGAAAATTAGATGCCAATATGGGTAAATGCAAACGCTACTATGGGCTTAGCAAACTGCTCTCTCGACAAATAAAAGTTCAGCTGTCTTCCATGACATTTTTCCTCCCGCAATGTTTCTTCAACGGCACTTTTCTATGCGCAAAATATATTCTATGCCTCTTTTCCTTACGAAAAGTATGGCCCATGACTCTTTTCTATGCAAAAAATGTTTTCCATAACACCTTCTACGTGAACAATGGGAAACACAATAACTGTTTTATTGAAAAGATATTTTACAATATTAAAATTGAACAAGTGAACGTTTGAAAGTTTCTCGATAGACTGAACGAAAAATAAGTAGTAAGTAAAACTTCAACTTGATATTTCATTTTCCAGTTGCTTTGATTTAAACTACTTTCTACTTCAACAATAACATTTTTAAAACTTCGCACAGCTCAACATTTTGCCAGATTGTAGCCGGAAGTAAATGGAATATTTCGACGCGCCCCTTCTGATAATGACAAATTAACCGATTTTGTGGCATTTACTCTTTCCTTGTAGTAACAACTATTTGGATTTAGAATATTTAGCAAAATAAAAAAAATCGACCGATTATCCAAACTCCCTCTAGCACTGACAAATTCAAACAAATTTGGTACCCCTTTTGCATTTCTAAAGTCAAATCTGAGAATGGAAATGGATCACATTGTCATACCTCTTCTGGCACTTCTCACATAAATTGGTCTACTTTCCAAAATTCTATTTTTCCTCTGTAACCTCTAATTAGTAGACTGCAGTCTTGTAAAATTTACGCAAATAGGTAAAATTAGATGGTTCTACGGTTTGATACCTTTCATTCACATTCCGTAATTTAGTACGCATCAGACGTCAACAAAGTTCTGAGAATGAAAATGGACGTCATAGTCACGCTTCTTAGAACACCACGAAAACAAATTTGCACAATTAGCAAAAATCAAGGAATCCTCTACAATTTCCGAGCCAACAACTTCAGTAAGTTATAATTTCGCTTTCTATATTGTGCGTTAATTTATAACATTTTTTATAAGAAATTAGCGATTTACATCGACTTTTTTGACCAACAGCACAATTCTGAACCTACGCGAAGTACGTTAAATAAAGGTATACTCGTACATTTGTCAGTTCATCTGATTGGAACTACTTTACTGACAATTCGGGGTAGAAGAGGAGTGAAGAGTATTTTGTGATACTACTTCCTTTCACAGTAAGAATCTGCAAGCGACGAAATTCCAGATAATAAGAATAAGTTCTAACTTGAAGAGAGAAATGTCCAAGAAAAAAATGAAAGCGGATAAAATGGTTTAAAAAATGTGCAAAGTTACAAACAAGGATTCTATAAATGGAATTTCAAATAATTGACTTATCGACTTTTTGCCAAAAATTCGAAAAGTCGTCTTTTGTTTTGTTTCCGATTTTTAGGTGTTTTTTTTTCCGCCAGATCTGTATACTTTTCACAAAAATATTTAAGATTTTGCATAGAGAAATTAGAAATATTTTGCATGGAAAACTTTTCAAAACTGAGCGGATAGCTTCCGAGCTGTACAGCATAGTATCGATACCAATTCCACCAACAATTTCGATTAAACTCTACAAAGACAATACAAGAGTTCTATTGCAACCTTTTTAAATATTACTCTATTACACTATAGAACTAACGCACAATGAATGAAGCAAAATTATGATCTATTAGAACTTGTGCTTAGAAATTTTGGAGGAATTATTGATCTTTGCTTAACCCGTCAATTTGTGAGAGAGATACTAAAAAGCCACCATCAGTTGTTATAAAGTGTTACGGTGGACGAATTTTCAACTTTTCATTAGAAATTAGAAAAATTTAAATTTTTGTAAATCGAGTATATAGAGGGCTTTTGAACAAGTGTGGAAAATGAGTGAATTTTCATTCTCTATCCTAACTTTATCCAATTATTTACAAATGCTATTGTAATTGATGGATACGCACATATTGATTTATAAATTGAATTCACATTTGATGTGAATTGTAAGTTATTGGATAACGCTGGCACATTTAATACATTTTTTCAAATATTTTGCAAATGTTCACTTATGTTCATTAATTGACTGCTTCGTAATCCATCAAATGGCAAAATTCATGCTCTACGCAATTATCGGACATTATATATATTTAAGAACAATACTGCGTTAGTTTGAAATGTTAAATATTCCATTTTCTCTTTCCGTTTAAAGCCGGATTTTAAGTTTCCCATGAAGAACATATATTTATGGTGCTACCGAAACCAACGGTAGTTGAAAATTTCAGCAAAGGAAATTTTGTGCTAATCGAATTCCATTTGCAGAAGTTACATGTATTTTCCATAGGAAAAGTTATTCTGTTTGAGGTAAATACCAGCGTTATTGACACCGTTTTTAATACCTAAATCATGCAAAAAGTTACATATTTTCAACTATCCGAGACTATAAAAGAGGGGATGCACGCAAAACTCCATAACTAAACGTGATCTATTCAGTAAATCCTATTCTATATATCAGCCCATTTCGAAGGTATACCGATTTTTTTATGTTTCTTGAGTTTTACAGCAGCTACACATTTTGAAATGACTCAGGCAAAAACACACGGCGACAGCAATCGGCTGAGCCAAGTCGGGTTCAAGCTTTGCTATAGCCCCTTTTATCTTTAGGCAAGTTATAAAAGAGGAATGTCCGTATATTTTGAAAATGGCTAAAGAGTTTCTACTCATCATTGCAACCTCAGCTCCTTCTGCTTGTTTCCTCATACTGGAACAGTAGCCAACTTGCTGTGAAGCCGGTTGCCAATCTAACATTTAAATGTTGCACATCTTAAAAGTCAAAAACATAATTAATAAATTTTCAATCGCTCCATTACTATGTTTGATTAAAAACACGACGTTAAAAATCGTTTGTTAAAATAGTCTGGAAGATTTTACATTTTTTATGTTTGAAAAGTCGTAAAGTTGACTTTTTTCATATATGAAATTTTATAGAAATATTTCATGTATGATTTTTCATATGGAAATTCGATTTTTTTATATTTGAAAAAATCGAAAAGTCAATAAAATTATACAAAATATTAAACAAACAAATTAAATCAAAATTAGTCACAAATATTAAATGAAAATATGGTAAATAGTCACTTAAATATTTTCAAAAATATCCTTTTTTTCTGCCACTATATCTGTTCCTTCTCTTTCGTTGCAATGTGAAGTAAACAATCATGTTCGAATTCATATGAACCTGATTTATAGAATAAAGATTTTAAATTTAAATGACAACAAACGTATAATATAGACTTACATTTATCATTCATTTCATTTTTTTTTTTTTTTTTTTCAAAATGATGGAACAGTTTAAGACATTTCCCCCTTAAAACTGCGCTTATTTCATCATACACGGTTAATGCTGGTGTTAAGGCCATTGATTGGTTTATCGGTTTTATCGCACTATCATAGTAGTTCGTTCACAAACCCGCTTTAGGAGATTACATATCCTTTGTACTTTTCTCTCAGTAAATTGTTTGTACACCGTCCAAATCGAAATTGTTAAATTCATCCCACTAAAACAAGAAAAGTAATCGTGTTCCGGTAGCTTCCTCCAATGATGATGATAACCACAATGTCACTTTTATTTAAAACAAATGTCTAGCTACAGCTCCAGATTACAGATCGTACCAAAGTGTTAATTTCTGAAGACGTAAGCGTATTCCGTGAACGTCATATGAGTTTTGAGAATTTTGCTTATTTAAGAAAACCATTTTTAGTGAGCTTCATTGCTAAAGTTCGGTACATACCGTGAAAAAATTGCAATATTTTGTAACAAATTCCACAAAATCTTCTCCATGGTTGTTTGCCAAATAATACTGAACAATAAATGCCAGTTTTGACGCGAATGTAAAAAAGAAAACTTACAGTTATGGTGCTAACATATGTATAGTGTTAATCTCATATGGCTTTGGATTTGTTTCGATAAATTAAAGCAGTGGCTTCACAAATATTTTGCAATTAACATCTTCTGCGGAAATGTTGCAACCTACAAAAATTCATCAGTCAGGCGAGTTCTATAATCATTACTCCTGAATTATGACAAACAATTTTATTGTAAAAATATTTGCATACATACTAGCAATTGAGGATTCATCAGTTGACGAAGCCGCCGTTATATATTTCTTATGCAGGGTGTCCGTCGGAAAGTATACTACTTTGTTTGTTTATAATTTTTGATTAAATGAAAGAGAATGGATAAATGTTTTATTTAATGTCGGCAATTATGTATGGAATACAATATCAGATAAATGTCCGCCTCTGTTAGCCTCACAAATGCGAGCCCTTTTGAGCACATTTTTCATTACATTCTCAAACATTTCACGTGGTATTTCATTCACGAATGTTTTGTTTGAGTTGCTGAAGCGTTTCTAGTTTGTTTGCATAAACCTTGGTTTTCAGATATCCCCACAAAAAGAAGTCCGGAGCAGTCAAATCAGTCGAAATAATTTGTTGTGGAAAGAGGTCTCGCAGTAATACCATTGTAATCCTGGCTGTATACGATGCGGCACCGTCTTGTTGATACCACATGTTAATTAAGCCCAAAGCATGCAGTTGTGGTGTTAAAAAGTTTTCAATCATATCACGATATCGCTCCCCATTGACAGTTACCGTTACGCCGTTTTCAGTTTCAAAGTAGTAAGGTCCAATGATTCCTTCTGACCAAATTGCACACCAGACTGTTACTTTTAATGGATGCAAAGGTGACTGATGAATAATTTGAAGGTTTTCCATTGCCCAGAACCGACTATACTGTTTATTCACACATCCATACAAATGAAAATGTACCTCGTCACTAATTATGATTTTTTAATGAAAATCGGGATTGTCATGGGCTAGCTGTAACATCCTATTGGCATATGTACGGCGGTGTAAATGGTCTTGTGGAAGAAGCTCTTCAAAATTGTGGTCAAAGTCGTTCTTTGAAGACCAAGCTCCTGAGCACGGCGTCAGCTGCTTCCTTGAGCAGCAGTAATGTTTTCAGCCGATCTTTCAGTACGTTGTGGTCCATGCTTGGACCTATCAGCTACAGACCCTCCTTCCTCGAAATCATTCACTATACGATAAATAGTGCGTCTTGTTGGCACGTTGTTTCTCCCAAAAATTTCACGTAACTTTCTCATCGTCACAGAAATCGATGATTGATTTTGATAAAATGTTTTAACGATTAAAACACTTTAGTTTATCGAATATTTTTTCATAATAGATTTGCCACGCCTCTACTTCACGACTGCCAAATATGAACTGCCAAGACAAATGTTTACCAAAATGGCGGCAAAACAAAGTAGTATACCTTCCCGACGCACACCCCGTAATTAAAACATGTTTTTATTACAAAACATAAAATGACAAATTCATATTTTTTTATTTGGTATTCTTACAATACATTTCGTACACAATAGAGTCAATTTGGCTCATTTCTCTCTGTGTCCGCAGCTAATTCTGGGCACATTTTTAGATTCCCCGCAATATTGAACATTATCGGCAATTAGATTTATAAAATATACAATTTAAAATATTTGAACTAAAAACACTTAAACAGGTCTTTCTATTGCCACTACAGTGAAGGAGAAAAAATGTTATCACCAGCATTGGTTTCCAGCAGATCGTAGTCTCACAGTTCTGTGTGGGCGTATGGAGTCTCTTTTTCTTTGGGCACAATAAAAAGGCCCTCAGCTGTTGTCCATCGTGTGCCATGATGTGGATTATTAACACCAACTACTTCCATCTGCCCAGATATAGGGCGTCCAAATGTACGGCCAGATATCGCGAGGTAGGCACCAGTATCTACATGTCTCAGTCGGACATGAGCGTCGCGCATCCAGTCATTGTTGCTGCAAATGAGTTCCCAATGATCACCGGAATCTCCGACACCGTTATCACCATATGCTGACACCTCCTGCTCACCCGACAAGGGGGAGGAAAAGAAATGCGAGTGCAGGTTCTTGTGAGTGGTTAGATGCTCCAAGCGAATTGTATCGCCACATTTTATGGGCTCTCCCCTATCACAGTATTTATTAGTGGGCGCCTTCACAATCCAATGACTGTTGACGTCTTCCTTTAACTCAATGGCTGTCACCGATTGTTGGCCTGAACCGGACCCGTATTTGACGTCGTGCGAATGCAGGCGCATGTTGTAATCGGCATTTAGGAGTTTAACAATGGAGCCGCAGGTTACAAAATTCTTTTTGGCTGCTATAAATAAACGGTAAGATATGATCAGTATTAGCTTCTTGCAACGAGGAGCGGATGGCAAACAACCAATCACAGGCGACCACAACAGTTTGGACCGACTTGATTGCGGCTCTTACCGAAAGCATCCGGTAATTTGCATAGAACGGCAAATATTGCCAATAATGTCACTTGAGTTTGATTGAATTTCATCTTCCACGCTCTAGGATTTAATTTAATTCAACTAAGTTTAATGTTTTCTGTATTCTTCCAATGAAAGAGTAATCACGTCTTTTTTCTGCAATAATGCGGAAAGACACGCAAACACCGCAAACAACTGACCAGATAATGACATTTGATAATGTTACTTGTGCAAAGTGTTGATAAACGGAAAAACAAAAGAGAATCTGGAAAACTCTTTACTCGCAAATTAAAATAAGCGTCAAAAATTGCCATGAACTAAAATATTATTGAAACCAGTGCGTGATTAAATGACAGGTTCTTGCTCAACAAAATTACAATTTGCTGCCGTTGAAATTATAGGTAAACCAGTGATTTTTTCTAAATCGTCAATTTTTTCAATGGTGAAATAAGCTTACTCATTGTGTTGCATTTTTTGCCGCATCGAATTATATTTACTTTTATTCCTTCGGAATGACAGTGCAAACGCGTGATGTGTACCAAATTAGATTGAATTCAGCGCAAATGCTTGTTATGTGCGAATCTAAAGACATATGGGTTTAATCGGTCATTTGTGTGGGAGTTACCAGAAATTGGGATGGTTGCTTAGTCGGCTTTTCCCAAGTTTTACGACGAGTAGTAAAAGAACACAAGTGATAAAAACTTAGGACACTGCAGTGTACTAATTAGAAATTACAGAGGAACAACAGAATTTCAGCCGCCTGGAAAATGATCGATTGATAACATTGATCGATTTTTAACAAAATAAATGTGAACAAAATGAAAGATATGAAACTGCGAATATGTGTATTAAATGGGTTATTTGTAAGGGAGGTACCAGAAAGGACGTGATTAATTGGTCAATTTTCCCAAATTCTGTAAAGCATTATGCACAATGCAATGAAATTTTTTGCGGTCTATGAATGAGAGTTTACAGGAAAAATCTAATTTGTAAAAATTGGTCAATTTTTTTGAGAGGTACAATCTTCGGCTACGATATTGAAAAATATTGGGCTGTACGAAGTTTTAATAGGAATCATAAAAATTTACTGCGTTTGCCATGTCTACCGACCGGCCAGACAAATGAAAATCGCTGAATCGGATTAAATAGTTATGAAACGCATTTGGGCAAAAGATACTTGGTACTTTAAAAGCCACCTCCTAGGTACTACATTTTTGTCCCATCAAATGATTTATACCTTTATTCCTTCAAGTTTAGATATAAACATGCATATTATGGTACAGCCCAATGCGAAAACCTTATACTAGAAAAAGGCGCTTAGATACATCACTTTAATGAACAGATAGAATGAAACTCTAATTAAACTCTTGCCTAGTCAAGAAATTGTTAGAGTTTTGTCTTTATATTATTTTTTAAGACAATTGCTGTAATTAATTACGTAACATCTCGAGAAATCTATTTAAGTAAGGAAATGTTTGTTTTTATTACTATTTACTAAGACGAAAATTCAAACATTCCCATTTTTAAAAATAGGGATTCTACAACGACAACGACTGAGCCTAACTCCAGGAAAAACGAGCATTTTTAGTACGTCAACTTACATGCCGATGAGTCGGCAGGTTACGATATTACAAACCGCTGGAGTCACGAGTGGGCGACTTTCCCATACAAGAGCTGGAATGACATTTAGAAAAATTTGCATTTCCGGTATTTTTTCAAAAATGTTACATTTTATTTGTTAACTAAAAGTAACAACCGCTAAAAAGTTACAGGTGCTATTTACGTTCTAAAGAAATATATTTTATTGAAAAATTAAAAATTAAAATTTTTGCCCGAAAAATTAAGATAAGTTGACGTGTTATTAATGAGATAAGATGTCACTGTTAACATACTTGGCAGCACTTCAAATGCGTCATATCCTTGTGGCTAATTTTGAAATTCTATTGAAATTATATTTACTCCACATATTCCGTACTTTTATTAATAAGCTCAGAAATTAGTTAAACAGAAGTGGTTTGAAATGGAATTGGGGAGATATGCTTCTGTATTTGAAAAAATGCATTCAGTCAGCCGCTTGTTCGTCTATTTGTTGCTGACAATATGGACACCTGAACTTGGAAACTTGTACAACGAGCCGATTCGGCTGAACTTGTAATGTGTGCGCTGCCGCCGCCGATTCAATCACCTAAGAAAACCGCTATTAAAATCGACTCGAAACTGCGATTTTGTGTGGGCCATTTAAAATCTTCCAGTACATACTGCAGCAATATTCAAAAAATTGATATACGTTGAAAATGGGAACACCGCCTAATAGAACACAAAACGGTGTTCAGTTCATTAAACCCTGGTAGTGAGTCATTTCCTTAAATCAGATTTTATACAATCTAAGTTAAAAACCGTATTAAAAAAGAGAAATGAATGAACGTTCTAACTACGTAAACAATTTTAACTGGTCCGAAATAGCTACACAAACAGCCTGACATTATGAAAACGTCTTTCTGTCAAAAATTTGTTTTGTTTTTTTTTGTTTACTAACATGAAGAAGTTAATGTAACAAATGTTAATTAAGTTTTTAATAAAACAGAATATTTGTACTTTTTCCAAGTTTAAGACTGGTACTAATCTGACTAAGATTTTTATAGTTAATTGTGTACAGATTTTGTTGTTAATTCACAACACAAGTTTAAATATTTCAATTGTTTAAAAATTAGGAGTTAAAAATATTTTTCTGATGAAGAGTTAACCGACCCGGCAAATGTAGCAGTTATTTGATACAAAAATTTATCGAAATTTTTTGCAAATTTGATTGACCTTTCAGTGTTACCTCATAATACGCCGTGTGGTAAATGCGTTCAATTTATAAATCATGTCAATACGTATCATAAGAAGCTGCATTATAATCTAAGTAGTAGTAGTATTTTTATCTGCAAAAATTCTCACTAGTTTAAGCCTTCCTGAACGTTACTAGCCCCTAGCCGCCACCGCCGGAAAAAGCAATCGTGTTGTTGCCGGCTTCAAACTTTGCCACTGTATACTCATCTTGACGTGTGGTAGCTCTATTATTGTTCTAAAACTTAAAACGATTTTCCAACACTAACCGCAAAAACTTGTCAACAGCTGATACCAAATAAAGGAGGAATTTTATTCGTATTATCAGTGCGTACGATTTTCGATTATTTTAAAATTCATTTATTCCGCAAATTAATGGAGTACAAACGCCTATTCCTTTTCACAGTATTATTGGCAACATGTTTTTTAATTGGCGTGACATGGGTAAGGCATCTGCTTCGTTTTATTTACATAAATCGTAGGAACAAAATTGTTACCACTGCATTTGATCTAGGCTGACACTGCAACACAAACAAATGGCACAAGTGGTATCAACAAAGTCGATTTGAAGCCTACCACCAGTACTCCATTACCAAAAGTATTAAGCACTGCTGGCCTGCCGGTGGCCAATGCGACAACGGCTCCCAATTGGTAAGAGACAGGGTTTGTGTGACCAAAGTTGTTAATTAACGTAAAATAGATTCACATATTATATATTTCATATACGCTCGAAAATATCTGTCTATGTATGTATGTGTTGTGATCTCAAACAATTCGATATCTGTTTGTGCATTTGATATGTGGACTATTTACGCCTACTTTTATTGTGTTTCAGCGTCTGTGATGGTGCCCTCCTGCCACGATTGGGTGAGAATGGCAAAGAGTTGGAAATTTGTCCGGAGTGCAAATGTAAACATGAAGCGCGTAATACAACGTTGATTAAGGTAAGCCGCAAGTGCAGAAAAGCCACTTTGTTGCTAAATTGCAGATGAACATTGTAAAAATTGTATCATTTATACTCAACGTTGGGGCCGGGTTATAGGTTGTTTAAAATAAATCTTTTGGTCCCAAATTTGCATCCAAGTACTCATATTAAAGTGGCCTCGCTCACCCTCTAAACTTCGAAACAGATGGATGTCGCGCTGGGATATAACGACTAGAGCAGTCGTTTTATTGACCAATTTGTTTACTGTATTGTGCGGTTGACTTGTAAGTGTAAGCATAAGCTCTACCGTTTTCGAGAAAATCTTAACTCTTTTCCGGTACGTAATATTTTTCGAGTCGATCCACTATTTATGCGTCTGAACCCAATCAAGAAATTACGAACTCTGTGAATCTTTCTTTTGATTACTATTAATTCCTCTTATTAATGTGGCCTTTTACGACATTTATAAGGTGCAGTGAAAAGAAATTCATTGTTATCGCAAGATATTGGAGGCTTTAATTAGCATAGTTAGAATGATCCGATTTATATTTTAAAAGGACTTTTATATTACGACGTTAGCGATCATACTTGGAATCTCGTTTGATGCAAGAAGCAGAGCCGATTCCAATTAGATTGAACCAATATATCTTGTTAGCTTTATTTGAACCGAACAATAACTTCGGTTCGAATGGTATAAAAAAACCGATTTAATATTAGAGTGGTTCAAAGGTTGGGCAAACCACAGATTTGATTCGCCACAAAATTTCACTTGTTTTGCTGCCCTTATGTGCGATTTGTTAAAGTCTAGAGTTGATTTTTGTAAAACTACTATCAATGACTTCATTCCTGTTTAGAGTAAATTAATAAAAAAAGGAAATAAAGAAAGACTGTATGAGATTGTGAGATTGAATAATCGAAATCTAAATTGGCATTTAACAGCTCTGATCAAACGGAGACAGTGCATCCAAAGAGAAACCATGTCAGTGAGCAACGTTCATTGTCAATGCTAAGGTTAGTAGCAGGTACATTTACATATTCTAAACTTTTTGACACTGAAGTCCTGGTTGTTTATTGCTTTTTAAGACGGCCATTTTCACTACAGAACACAGTACAAGGCAACACTAAATTTATTTATTTACATCAAATATTCTATTTAATTTTTTTTTTTTGTTTTTAATTAACCAGTCTTCAAGGCTTGAAAAATGAGTGTGATGTGTTTCCTTTAATATCAATATTAATATCCTTTAATATGTTACCTTTAATATCTCAAGTTGTGGAGTCGACTAATTTTTGCTCGCTGCATCCACTAAATCCAACGTAGTGTTTAAAACTAAGAAAGAAAAATAATTCATGTGAATTAAAAAAAAGACTTCAGTTCTTTATGCGCCAAAATTCATCTGTCACTCCGTGTAAGAGATGAAACCAAAATTTGTACGGGTTGACTTAGAATCATTTTCTAATTCGATTTAGGATACATGTCGCTATTATGAACTGATTTTAACATATGTGTTTTGATAGGGTCAAGAACTGTTAAAAAAAAATGAGCAGATGCTTATATTAATTAATTAAAAATAATGCTTCAGATTAATTTTATGGGCTACTAAAAGCCAGATCTTTAGGTCGGATTTTGTCTATATATGGCATATATGCTGTGTCTGGATCTCGTTTTCATATAGTTTCGTTTTATTGCTTTCAAAAGTCGCAGTTTTCACACATGAATAGTTTGTTTCGGAACAAATAGTGGTGGAAATGAATCACGTCGACTCACGTTTCGACATATGGACGGTTCACCTTTGTTATACATTTTCTAAAAGCTCTAGTTTTCGTCACAATGAGAGAAAATATGAATCTGAAAGAAAATGGAACTTATAGGTCTATAATTTGATATAGCCATCATACAAATGGACATGTCAAATTTGATTTTTGCTGATCTTTTTGAAGTTGTATCCAACTCTGTAGTTTGTAAACCCAAGAATTTGGTATTACTTCGCCTTAATACTAGCAAGCCTGATCAGGAACACCTTCCGTTAGATCACTGCACAATTTTAAATAATTCTGCGGCCAGATATAGTAACGTGGACTATATTGAGTCAGCATTTTCCTTAATCGTAAACAACCATTCCATTATAAAGAAAAGTAACTAAAAGCTAAGGTGGAATCTACGTTTTTTCTTCGAATCTATCTTAATATTGGCAAGGCCAGAGATATAGATTATATCTTGTCAAAACAGAGATATAGTCAAGACCAGATACAGATTATATCATAATCAATGATTATGTCAATACCAGACATACATATTATAAGTTAATGTTCTGCAAGTCTGTATCAGACTCGGTAGTGCAGAGCATTTTGTGGTCAGTTTTGACCGACTAAAATATATATGTATATAAAGTTTTAAAGGCAGCGTAAATTATTGAACCCCATCGTATGGAACCTAACATTAAGTGCATAAAATTTGCCGATTTTCTGCTTTCGAAAAAAATGGATCAAAGAAGTTGCATCAAATTTTGTGTAAAAAATGGAGTTAAGTGCTCAAAAAATGTGCTCAAAATGTTGACAGTGGCATACGGTGAGAGTACTCTGAGTCAAAAAATGTCGAGAAGATGTGAATGACGACGCTTTCTCTGTGCCCTAGCACATCAACAACCGATGAAAATGTAGAGAAAGTGAAGAAAACTGTTATGGAGAATCGTCGAATCACTATTAGAGAAGTTGCTGAGGATGGCGGCATATCGTTTGGCTCATGCCATCTTTTCGAAAATTTTAGGCATGAAGCGTGTGGCAGCGAAGTTCGTTCCAAAATTGCCGAATTTTGACCAAAAACAACGTCGCATGAGCATCGCTCAGAAATTGTTGAATGACGTCAACGATGATCCAGATTTGCTTAAAAGGGTCATAACTGGTGAGGAACCATAGGTATATAGTTGTGACATCGAAACCAAAGCCCAATCGTCGCAAAGGAAGAGTCCATGAGAGCCAAGACAAAAAAAAAACGCCAAGTTCGATCAAATGTCAAAGTTTTGCTCATTGCTAAGGAGTATTACCTGGAAGATATGCGCCGTTTGCCTGAAGTAATACGAAAAAAAATTGCGGAAAAAATCATGGATTTTGCATCATGATAATGCACCTCCTCACTCATCTTTGTTTGTGAAAAATTATTTGACCAAAAACAACACCGTGGTATCATGCCTCAGTGAGCATGATACCACCAGATTTGGCCCCCTATGGCTTTTTCCTGTTCGAAAGATTGAAGAGACCCATGAAAGGATTGTGTTTTGGGACGATTGAGGAGATAAAAACCGAATCGCCTGGAGAGCTCAATGACATACCAACAAGTGCATGTCAGAACAGCTTCGAGGATTGGAAAAAAACACTGGCACAGGTGTATTATAACTGAGGGGACTATTTTGAAGGGGATAAAATAGAAATTGATGAATAAAACAAATATTTTTTGAGAAAAGTGAAAATTCATCTTTTTTTTTTTTTTTGAACACACCTTGTATGCATTATATGCCAAACTCAGCGAGTAATCCCTAGCCTTTCGGCTTTATGCGCCGCAGGTTTTGACAGCGCCTGTTTCTTCCAATCGACTTTTAGTTGCAGATATACTGCTCATGGTGCATACGACGCTTATACCTTCCGTTAACGATGATGGGTACACATCTTTCGTAATATTGTTCTCTCTAAGATTCCCAGAACATCCAACATCAACATTTCTTTGCTATACAGCAAGACCGGTAAGATTAGTATCTGATACAGTTGGATTTATATTCGTTGAGAGAAGACTTTGTCATTAAACCGCTTGCTGGTCTTATAATATACTTTTACGATACTTCTAATATTCTCCTATTTTCCTAGCTGATATTGTTAGCTTTTTTGACGTCCCTGTCATCCAATACTTCAAAGTTATAGTTGTCAACATTCATGCAGCATCCTAAGTTAGTAGAAACGACTTGATTTTACCTTCAAATATTACCTTTTTACTGATTACTTATCAACACATAAGATGGCTGTAGTAACATCTCGCAGATTGTTGCCAATGATATTCATATCATCAGAGTACTCAAGTAACATATGGCTTTTGTTGATTGCGACACCATCACGTGTCAGCTATTGATTTCCTCTTAACCATAGCTAACAGTATTTAAAGAGTCGGAATGATAATCCGTCGCCTTATCTCAGTCTTAGTTTGGTGCGAAATGGCTCAATAAGATATTCGTGAAGACTTCATTTCCGGCATTATCATCATACAAAGATGTATGAGTTTGTTAGGAATACCAAACTTGACCATGGCTTCTTACCGTATAAGATTGTTGCATTTGTTGTTATCTTTGTCGCTTAGTCTTTTCCACTCGGCAGAATCGGCCTTAAACAGCACTGTCGGCAGGACATCAGTAGCCGCAGCTTTTTTTAAGACTAATAACTTATTAAAATGGTTCCTCCATAATAGCAGTACACTTTACGTATCTGCGACCAGATTGGCATCACTGGCCTTACAAGAGGGGAGTCCTGTTCCATAAATTCTGTTTTTAAATTTTTGATAGATTTTTCGTGCTTCACCTTTATCCTTATATCTTTTTACATCATCACCCCCTCACTCTTTTCACAATCGTTTCTTAGGACTAAAAAGTCAATGTGCTTCTCTTCTTTTATCTTTATAACGTTTTCCCCCATAGTACGCATTACAACTGGCTGGAGCGCTGTAGTCCTTTTCCTCAGACACAATACGGCATTCTCCATCATAACAGGGCTGGTGGTGGCAATTTTTCATACCCAAGTTAAAGGTTTTTGCAGCAGTTGCCATAGAATGCACAATACGTTGCAACTGCTTCTTCTGGGCACTCATAAAATTTATATTTTTATTCCTCGTCTTTGTGTTACGGATTGTGTACTATGACAGTGTTCAACATATAATAGAATGAGTATTCGTAAAAATATAATAATTTCATTTCATTTGTTCACTGGAATACTAAAACCATTAGGGCCAAAAACACATATTACATTTTGCATTTCAGAAGACCTCAATAGTAACTTAAAATAACTAATATTAGTAGAAAGCCATAAAGAATATTTACAATAATCGCAACAGGTATTTGGCTCCTCTTCTTTAATTACAAAAATCGAAATAGAACACAATAAAATACAAAAGTAGGTTAAATTTTATTTTGTCCTCATAAGTCAGAGCTTTTTGACTTATATTAAATGAATTCCAGGGAAGAGGAACAAGAGAAAAGAATACGCTGTTGGAATAATAATAAATTTGGTTAATTGTGCACTTTTCTTTTGAATAAAGTTAATTTCCTTCGGTAATAGCAGGTGAAGTTTGCAAAAATGTGTTCATATTGGACACTAAAATCATCCAACATATTTTGCTACTCCGGAAATTCACGGGTCCCCTATTATATGTTGAAAAATAATCACCTAATATTTCAGCAAATGTATGCAAAACTAACTTAATGAATGCGACTAATAATATCTTATTAGTTTGTTTCCAATTAAATATCTTTAATAGCTTCAAAAACCTTATTTTTCTATTCTAATAGTAAAATTTAGAAGCGAAGTTTTTATTATATTATTGAATATTGAAAATATTATCGTCAGAGGGGGAAAAATTACACTGCTCCAAAACGTGATTTAAATACGCCTTAACAAATATAAAGTGATTTTTATAATTGGAATACAAAATAGCAAACATCTATGTTTAAATATGATAGGAATCATTAAAAGCCTAACAGTCTAATAAAGTGCAAACATAATGAGTGGTGATAAGTAAACGTACAGAATCTGTTCATACTTGAGTGGACTATCAAAAGCATTACTGACTAACTAACATTTTGTCATTAATTTCCAACGCAACCATGTAATATCAATATCAATACGAATATTAATAAAGAACAAACAAAGTAAAGATAATTATAAATACTCGTAAATTGGCTGTATTTTGACTAAACGACCATTTAATGAATATCTATTGTTAGTTTAGTTAATCAAAGTCGAACTATGATGTTTGTTTAATGTTTGCGTCTTTGTTTAGTTCTTTTACATAACTGAGTTTGAAAAACCATCAGTTTATTTTCAATTTCCCAACATAGTTCTTGGTCGCCGACTCGATATCACTCTTATAGTTCATTCTTGATTTGTTTGTGTATTGAGAATGTGAATTAAATATTTCTAAGCCTTTTTGTAACGTCTTTCTCATTGTGATATTCTCACACTTTCCAGATCTTATCGGCTACTTAATACAGTTTTGCGGACCAATTTGTGTGACTTTAGTTTTATGTCAAATTTATGTACTACAAGTTCAAGTTGGTTTTTGTTGTTTCGACATATATTTTATTACATTCTGTAGTGCTGTTGCCATTGCAGCGTATTTGGCACAAAAAATCTGCTTTCTCCTTACCTAGCTGCGCAGCTCTTGCTGCGTAATTCTCATGGATGCAGTCAGTTTTTTCCAACTACTCCGAAAGTTCTGTAATATAAGTTAACCGATTTTTATGGAGACGTAATTTGTTCTTAAGTCCTCGTTTTTAATTTAATTTAATTTATTTATTCAGGATTGTAATTTTAAGCCTTAAGGCCGATTTGATTAAATTACAATATTACAATATATCTTCTTCATAATTCAATAACAAATGCATTATACAACCTTACAATACTAATGTTATAAAAATTTTGTGTATCTTAATAGCAGAAAAATATGATTTACTCTACTTTATTTATTAGAATTTTGCGCTTTGTATGTTTTTCGCCCTAAAATATGGAATTATAACTTTAATTGGCATTTGCAGCTACTCCATAATATAACGAAAAATTTAGTAACAGATTAAATGGTAACAATTAATAACTACCAGTACCTTACTTTACTTTACTTTCTTCAAGTACCTTTTTTTTTGTTTATTTGAGAACCCATTCTGTCGTAAAATGTGCTCAATTGTCTTTGTATTATACTTTCACAATGTAATTCCTCGTCGTTTATACTCAATACCCTTTTTGTAAATTGACCGCTGTGTTATATATTGCATTTTAAGATGTTTTGAGTAGAAATTTACCAGCCTGTCTGACGAAATTGGTTTTCGATAACCATTTAATATTATTTTATTCTTTCTGACCAATGATATATCCAGGCTAAATATGAAGGCTATATCGTAAATTGCACATATTTTTGCTATCGTAAAGAGGCCGTATATATATTTCGTCAAAGACGTAGGTCTAATAATTAAGATGCTTCTATCCAGTAGCTTTTCCTTCGCAATATTGGTGATGCCGGTATTTACTCTTTCTGCTGATAGAATTTAAGATAAATACTTTGCTGCGGTAGATTTGGAATTTTTATGAGACATTTGTTTTTATATTTTATACCTGTTGATCTGTTACAACCATTTATCTTTGTCTTGCAGGTTGTCGTCATCATTGTTATTTGGATAATATCGATACTTGTGATATATATGCTCTTCCTTATGTGTCTGGATCCATTGTTAAACAAGCGCGTGAAGGCCAACTACCAGGAGCACACCAATGAAGATGTACATATGAACCGTTACGCTAACGTTAAATATAGCTTATTAGTAGACGACAATAAAGATTCTGATTAATTTGTTTTTGTTATGTTTTTGTTTGTTACAAAAGAAACTTTAATTTTTTCATTTCAAAACTTTTCATTCTCAAAACTTTCAGTTCCTTATCATGATAATTATCGCACCATTTCCTCTTTACTTTTGTTTATTAACAATTTTATGGGTGTCACCAATGCATTTTTTCTTTTGCTCTGTCGTACAAAATCGACTTTTATCACCAATTTTAATCCTACTTCTACATTTAACTCATACTAGTAATAATTATAAACTAAATTAAAACGTTTTTCTTAAATTTTCTTTCTCATTTAGGATGATACCACTTCTGCTTCTCCTCCTATGTCTTCATCCGCTAATCAGGAACTTAATTCAAGAGCCAATGTTCTTAATCGGGTGGGTCACCAACAGGACAAATGGAAGAGACAAGTTCGCGAACAACGTCGTCACATCTACGATAGACGTACTATGCTAAATTAAGACAATATAGATGTGTTTTATAACCAAAATACAAATGGTGGCGGCGAATATATACCTTATAGTGGGCTATTTTCAACCAACCTCAGCAACGCTTCTTGATTTGTCAAAAATGGACAAGAACAATATCTTATTAGTCTTAGTTCGTTTTTTTTGCTCTGTTTTTTTTTTTGTCTTTTCAATTTAATATATATCATGTTCATCATGCAAATCTTATCCATATTACTCTCCATTAGTATTTACAAAAACAAGTTTCTAGATCTTTGATTAAATTTGCGGGGTCTCATCTGATTTGAAAATTATAATTGTTAAATTTACAAAACATTTGGCATACACCAATTATTACATTACTTTAGGAGACATAAGTATAGAAATTAGTGAGTATGCATAATAAATAATATTATTTAACAAATAAATTGTATTCGTTTTGAGTTCGTAACGGCTCGATATAATTTGGTAGATTAGAATATTCGTAGACACTTGACTATGAATCAATGAAAGTGTTTTAACCATAAATTTGTGAATACGGATAAATTCCACCTCTGCCATAGGTTTCTCTTTTGTTGTCACATGTACAATACTCTGTAGAAAATCTAAAAGTTTACATATAGATTTGATTACAAGTACTTTTACTTACATTTACTTACTTTACTTCAGCCCAGCTGTGCATTATATATATTCCAGAAAATGCCAACCTAGAAGCTAAACAAATAGCATGTGCCATGTATATTACTTGAGTACCCGAAACTGGAACGAAAATGGTATGGTTTGACTGACTGGGTTTTCAACAAAAAGACAGCGTAACACGTTAATTATCCGTGAGGATATTATTAACACGACCCATTTGCTTAATAATAATCATAACCATAAACGAATTCATAAGAAAATTTCATAATTGGTCGTAATGTAATACGGCGAGCTAAATGTTTGAACAGTGTTCGAACGTTTCTCCGCATTGATAATCCGCTGAAAAGTGTTTGTGCAATCGGATGTAACTCTGATAACTGTGATGTGGATTTAAACCTCTTAAATGTTTTCACCTCAACATCTAATTCTGTTACCGTTGATCTCAATACGATGTTTACGGAACCTCGCGAAAATAGTTTGCAATTTAGAAATGTTAGAGAATTAGAAATCTCAATCCGGACGACATTCATTTTATTAACCAAATTTTTACTTTTATAAAGCATCTTATAAAGTTGACAATAATTATATTCAAATTTCCTGAGGCATGGAAATCAGCTAAAATACCACACAAAAAAGGATAAACCTATCACTAATTGTCCGTCCTATTCCTGTATTACCACCATGGTATAAAGGACTTGAAATTATGATTAAAGATCAGACAAACACTCATTTAAAAAGTTTATTAGACAATTGCAAACCTCGGTTTCATAAACATCACAGCATATTTTCCATATGTTTTGCCTGACAAACATTATCAGATAATCCCGTAGTAAAGGGTGTCCCAACAAAAACGCAAGATTTAAATTCAAAATAAAAGACAGATATTTAAAAAAAAAAAAAAAAATTGTGAAACTTTGTTATATCGTAAAGTAGACAGAATGAGGTTATGTATGGAACAACACATCGTGCAGGTGGCCGCCGCGGCTTTGCTGGCAGCCCCGCGATCTTTTAATGAAATTTTCAATGACCGTTTTGCATAAATGCTGCGGTATTTCAATAATGCAGCGTTTAATTTCCTCTTTTAAGACTTGAGTCGTCGTCGGCTTATTTGCGTAAACCATTGACTTCAAAAAACCCCAAAGCAAAAAGTCTAACTGTGTTAAATCGCACGATTTAAGCGGCCAATTCTGATCTCCAAAACTCGAAATAACACTACCGGGAAATGACTGATGCAGCAATTGAATTGTTGCTGTATGACATGTGGCGCCGTCTTGTTGAAACCACATGCCCTCCACATTCATTTCCTCAATTCTAGGCACGAAAAAACTGGTTATCATTTTATGATACCGAACACCATTGACTGTCTTGCGTTCTTGTTGGGACATCCAACCTCATATTTTTCCGCTTATTTCAATCTATCGCACTCTTCATGGAAATTTGTTTCTTCTTTCTTATGTAGGTATGTCTTATCAGGTATACCTCAAAAAGCCATGTTAGTGCCACTTTTGTTTATGATGTATTAGTGCTGATGATATTTAAATATTTCTCTCTAATTCTACTTCTACCTTTAGTAACTGTGTATCGGATTTTGTCTTGCATTTGAAATATGTAGATTATCACATAAAATTGTTCGTGTCTACTCAAAAATTATTATTTTAATACGTCTGTATTCTTTAAATGCAAATCTATATAAAGGATAAACTGGGTCATGCGTTACATAGGCTTGGCATCATTCGTGAACTAGAATCATATACTGGAATAAGTCGGATCAACATTTCTAGACTCCATGTGTGCCGCCATAAAATTATGGTGGTATGCTATGTTTATGGTGGTACTTGTGGACGTAATTATTCTCAGTATAAAATAATCTTCTTTTTCTATTTGTTCTTTCACTTTATACACGTTTTTCTCCATTATTGTATTTGGTGACCCAAACTTCGGTAGGATTATTTTCCATTTTTTGGACTCTGACAGAAATGCACAAATTTATATTCAGTCTTTGTACAGCTCACTTCGCAAGAGCATTTACTGTTCGCATAGTGCGATTGTAAAGTATTCTGCCTGTTAACCTGAAGAATTTCCCAGTTGGCCCGGTAAGTTATTAATAAAAGTTAATGCAATGTTATACTTTTCATGTGTACTATGATTTGTTTGAAGATTGGCTATAAGATTACAAAGGTTTCTTATTCGGAAAGGTTCACATTAGTATTAGGGGTTTTTGCTAGGAAATCGATTTAAGCAGTATAACTCTTGCTAAACGTCTGTCAATGTATTATAATCTAATATGAGTGCCGGTTGTTTAATAAATAAATTGAAAAAATGTGAAAATATGATTCGCGAAAAATTTGCAATATAAGGTAGTGTGATTTTATAAGAAAAAGCTAGAAATAAGTCTGGGGGTGTTAACGATTCCTTTGATGAAAGAAAAATCTTTAAGAGATGCCTCGGAACAAATCGACTTTTTGTAGGAAAAATAGAAAAAAAGGAAATCAACTTTTGTGTTGTGAATTTTATTTTCTTTTAATATAGAAAAATTTGCAGCTGTATCTGCATAGAGGGATAGTATTAATAAACGTCTATAGTTGCAATGCGCCACATTTTAAAACTGAACTCAAATCGGAAAGCTTTCGAGATTTTTAGCGATGCCGTTTCCACCAACATTTCCGATTCAACTTTGCAAAGACGAACATCTGTTTTAATTTTTAAAAATATTACTGTACGCCCAATACACTTAACTCACAGAATTAACATACAATATGAAACAAAATTATAACCTAATGAAACTTGCGCTTAGAAATTTGGGAAGAATCATTGAT
The DNA here is from genome assembly GCA_019455685.1 of Philornis downsi. NCBI lineage: Eukaryota > Metazoa > Arthropoda > Insecta > Diptera > Muscidae > Philornis > Philornis downsi. Next base: position 930,486 of record JAHXMU010000813.1, read on the forward strand.
TATTAAAAACATCAAAAAAAACTATTAAAAAACAATCCGATACTGACTTAAGATATTGAATTACTTTTTAGGATAGCGGATACATTTTAAATTTTTAAATGAAAATTTCAAAAGAAAATTGGATTTCTATACATTGGTAATTTGAATGGCAGGCTCCTGAAGCGTATGGCAAATCATTATATTCTCTTTATCATACATAACTTTATTCAATCTTTAAACACCAAGCTAAAATCGCCTGAACTTAATTAAACTAAGAGAAAGATATAAATCTAAGAATATATGGTTAAATCGGCCCTTTGTATGGGAAGTGTCAGGCAGAGTGTACTGTATCAACACAAGCCATCTTAATTTTACATTTTGTTGTGTGTCAAGCGGTATCCACTCTCATTCTCTCTTTCATGTGAAAGCATAACTAATAGATTTTATTTTAAAAGAAGTAAATCTCTTCAAATCCTAATCTCTTCACAGTCACACTAGAATTGTATAAAAGTCGACATTTGGTCGACTTTTCATATGTTTGAAAAAGTCGAAAACCGACTTTTCATATACATATTTGCAAAAATCGGATAGGTGAAAATCGACTTTTTGTCTGTAGATAAACTATAGATAATTATTCAGAACATATTTTTTGCATTACAGACCTTTATGTAGTTATGTTGATATGGGAGATAAAATTACGAGTCAAGTTATTGTTGTGAAAGATGATTTTTTGTATATCTAACTTCTTAGTTTGTAGCAAGATTCATGCTGTCGAGTTAAAAGATGCGTTCCCTCGTAAGTGGACTACTGTATTTGGGGTCACATACGCCCCATTATTGTAATTATGGCCCTTATTATATATGTCGTAGTCGACTCTGTCAAAAATTTACACAATTTGGCATTGCTTATATCATTTTTGAATGTAGAAGTCTACAGAAAGTCAGAATTTTAAACAAAAATTCGAACAATGTAAGTAATAAGAAACAAAAAAATGGTTAGTAACAAGACGAACATGCATTTTGTTACCTTACCTTGTCTGCACCACTGGTTCGGGTAATAAAATAATTTTTTAGCTCACTCAAATCATAGTTGTTATTCGGTTCAACGGTACAAATTATAAGAGCTGTCTAATTAGAACCTGCTATGGTTGGCATATAATATGTTTAATATCACTGAAGAAGAAATCAATGAAATTTAGCTCTATTCAGGTTAAACTTTGGTGCTCCAGAGTTCGAATATTGTTTTCAAATTGTTCAGTATCGCCTTAGAAACGATCTTATAAAAAAAAAACTGGTACAGGAATTTCAGTCAGGTGAATCTTCATCCAACATCCTTTCGCTTTGATGCAAAACGCCAGAACGAGTGTGATGAATCGCTAGGTTCGTATTAACAAATCCTCCGAATTAATTCACAATAATCAATTTCGCATAATTTAATGAAAGATATGATCCCTGGAGCATATGAATTAAATTAGGTAATTTGCATGGGTTGTGGCGGAAATAGCGGAGTTGTCTGGTCGATTTTTCATATTTTTTTAAGCAATGCACAAATGCTATGGCAAAAATTTGGGCTGTTGCAATCCACACATTATAGGGAAAAAGTTAAAATTTTTCAATTTATATGGTCATTCGTCATTCGTGTAGAAAATTCGGTTGCATTCAATGCAACTGCTTGAAATATACATATGTAGCTAAGAATATAAGAGTTAAATCGGTCATGTGTATGCGAGGTACCTCGAGATGGTTGGTTACTTAGCCACTTTTTGTTTTGCAATAAACGCTCACGCACTTTGCAGGAAAAACATTGAATTTCGGAAAATCACCCAATTTCTATGGGATGTAACGGAAATACCTTAGCAAACAATTAATATGTAACAAAATCGTTTGTGTAACTGTATAGGAGAGAGAAATAAAAATGCATGTATTAAATTGGACATTTGCATGGAAGGGATATGGCTGTCCAATCTTTTCAAATTGCACTACGCATTGCAGAGAATTAAATGGATAAAAAAGTCAGATCGTTAAGACCTACGAACTGGGAGTTACAGGGAAAAATTTAATTTCGGAAAATCAATCAATTTGTGTGGGAAATACCAATATGGGGCATCTACAGTCCACGGCTATGATAACTTACAATTTTATAAAGAATTACAGCAATTAGACAGACAGACGGACACTGTCCAATTGTCTTAAAAAGTCGTGAAATACATTTGGTCAAAATATACTTGATAGCTTAGAAGCTTCCTTTTGGGTGTTACATTTTTGCCGTATCAAATGATATGTATATATATTCATTCGGGTGAAGGTATAATAGAAGCAATGACTTTGCATCACTGACCTCTTTTGAGTTTCCATAAAAAATCGTTTTTTGTAGGTGTTCTCCACAATTTTGGACCAACTATATCATTGTGAATACTCAAATTAATGGCTTTCTCATAGCAATTTCAAATATGTAATAAAATTGGTGCGGATTAAACAAGGGAGATTTAAGAGATTATTAAAAAAAAAGAACACTGGTTGTACGTCATTACAGTTATAGAAGTAGTCCCAACAAGTGGAGGATTTCTGAGGATATTTGAAGTACGTATTTGTTTAGTAAAGATAGCTCTCAAAGTTGGACCATAACATTTTAAGCAATTTCGGCGTCAAAATTCATTTTATATATATTATATGTATTCGGACAATATTTCTATACTGCTGAAAAATTCACTACATTACCTTTCCAACGAGCCATGTATAGGAGTATGTAGATTCATTAACCCATTGTAGAAACAATTTCAACTAAACTATACTTAGTGTATGCTATACTTAGTGCATCTAATTTTATATACAACATTTACACAATTTTCGAGTGAAATTAGACTATACTCGTATTAATTCAACCCACTTTCAAATCGTGTTAGTACACGCGACTATCGTTCGCATGATCGCAGTCGCGTACAGTCACATATCATTATTTGAGCGGTGATTACCTCGATGTGTCTGTCGAGTAACGTTCGGAATCGTCGTTAAACCGTAGGTCCCGTTGGGAAAAATCCATGGTTTATAGGAATTTAATTTTTGTCAATTGCGTTACTTTACAATGCTTGGTAGAATTTGTAAAAATCGAACTAATAGTCACACAATTTCAGCAACCTCCCATGCAGATTACCTAATTTAAACCATATATATACTTAGATTAATATCTTTGTTCCAGAAGAGCTAAGATCTGTATAAATTGTCATATGTTATGCTTTTAATAAACCAAGTTCCGCCAATAAAAGTGGATTGCATTGCCTCCCCCTTGCGGTAACTCATACCAAAGAGAGGATTTGGAAATGTCATTCACGCTCGGAATTATTTTTCAAACTATTGATCGGCTGCAGTTACCATTTCAACTGTTACTTTGTCAAATAAATCATCTTCGAAGTACACATCTTTCTCGCCCATTACCAGGAAATAATTACCATGTTGCATGTGAAGGATGCAATATACGAGGTGTGACCAAAAAAATAAGGTGAATTTTCAAATTTTGCGGGCTACGTACATTCGACTTTCGATTATTAATTTTTTACGTTGGTACACTCGTCTCGAAGGTATGCTGACGGTTTTATCCATATAGCATGTTTAGTTTGTTTTTGAGAGACATAAATAAATCAAGTGTTTTGCGTGGTCGCCAATTTTCTGCTATTGAAAAAATGGGTTAAGGAAGTTGCATCAAATTTCGTGTAAAAAAATTGAATTTGGTGCTCAAAAACACTTGAAATGTTGACAGTAGCATACGGTTAGAGTACTCTGAGTCAACAAAATGTTTACAAGTGGTACAAGCTTTTTACAAAAGGTCGAGAAGATGTGAATGACGACGCTCGCTCCGGACGCTCCAGCACATCAAAAACCGATGAAAATGGTGAGAAAGTGAAGAAAATTGTTATGGAGAATCATCGAATCACAATTAGAGAAGTTGCTGAGGATGTCGGCATATCAGTTTGCTCATATCATGCCATCTTTTCGGAAAGTTTGGGCATGAAGCGTGTGGCAGGAAATTCCGTTCCAAAATTACTGAACTTCAATAAAAAAAAAAACGAGGTGACGAATCATGGGTATATGGTTATGACATCGAAATCCAAGCCCAATCGTCTCAATGAAAAAGCCCAGGAGAGCCAAGACCACAAAAGCACGCCAAGTTCGATGGCGTAGTTCATCAGGAGTTCTTACCACAAGAAGAATTACCTATAAGGAGTATTACCTTGAAGTTATGCGCCGTTTGCGTGAAGCAATACGAAAAAAACGCCCGGAATTGTGGGAAAAAATTCATGAATTTGGAACCATGATAATGCACCTGCTCACATCTTTGCTTGCCACCGACACCGTATTCACCAGATTTGGCCCCCTGCGATTTTTTCCTCTCCCTAAGATTGAAGAGACCCATGAAAGGACGGCGTTTTGCGACGATTGAGGAGATAAAAACCGAATTGCCGAGCACGCAAAACACTTGTCTTATTGATGCCTCTCACAAACAAACTAAATATACTATATGGGTAAAACGGTCAACATATCCTCCAGACGATTGTACCGCGAAATTTGAAAATTCACCCTATTTTTTGAACACACCTCGTATAACTCTATTCTCAAACTTAATGCTTTAGAAATCTATACAATGCGTTTATTAAATCTGTTCAAAAAAAAAAAAAAAGATTTTATACCTCTTGTATTTCATTTATTCAATTACACTCAGTGTGTCTCCTCAGAAATCGAACTCATGAAGGTAAAAACCATATAAACTTAATAACCCTTAACCATGGTAGCTAATTGCCAATTCTCGTTAACATTGAAAGGACCCTGGACTACGCTGCCGTCCTTGGTGCAAACGGCTACAGTGTATTTGGGTATAGATCTACAATCGCGATAATATAAAACTTCCATGCATTTGCGCAACTGAAAAGAAAATAAAAATTATCAGACTTTGCTGTCTTCATTAAAACGAAATTTTCAACTCACCACTTCTGAAGCTTCTTGTTGTGTCAATTTCTTCCCTTCAACGAATTGTTCCCTCACTAAAGGCAAAGCCAAATGTTTGCCAAAGCCAGTGGCTACAACATCGTCCTCATAAGCCCGTCCACGTAAATCTACGTGTCCCAAGAATGGCACACCGTTATCCACGCCACCAACAACCATTTCCAACCACAAGGGATTGATGCGACTCCGACGGTTGTAGAGAACACGGGTAAGCCAATTATACAAAGACTTTGGTCTCATATCAATATCGTCGTCATAACACATGTCCTCCACCATTTTCTGGTCAATGGAGCGTTTCAAGCTCTGGAAATCTGCAAAGTCGCCGCCAGCACCCATGATAGTTTTGTCATTAACTTTGAAAACACGCTGGACATCCTGATAGCGGGCCAGTGAACCATACGAGACTAAATTGTCGGCAGCAATCATAACACCACCATCGAATTTAATGCCAACAACTGATGTGCCAGTTGTGATGGGAGAGCTGCTCAACGACAAACGAAATACTAATGTAAAGATTTTCAGACCCAAATTTGAGACTCACGAGCTGTGTTGCGTTCCAAACAGTCCCGGGGTTGTGTATTCTTTCATATTGTTACTGTTCGCCATGCCATTGTAGCCGCCAGTGAAATTGTAGAATTGTCCAGGTGCCGGGCCATTGCCCCAGAACTCCTTTTGAAACATTTGATTGGCACCATACATTCTTCTGGAAAATAATTTTAACTATCACTATCAAAAACGTTCCTCACAAAATTGCAAGTTGTCGCCGGAGGAGAGTTGTATTTTTAAATGACAAACAGAATTTCTTACACGGTTGCCAAAAATACGTAGTAAACACAAAGTTGCCAACTTTAAAGTATTTACCACCATTGAGGCGATTTTTCAATGAATTTCTTTTTTGGGGTCGCCATTTTATGCAGGTGATATTAATACTAGTCTATTTGTTCTCAAAGACCTCTACTTACCAGTGTTGGGAAACTATAGCACAAGTTTTATTGTTTAAAACCCAAGCTTTATCTACTCTAGCTACAATCTTATGATATATACATCATTGAAATACTGTTTTCGTTATTAAAATAAGATGCAATTTTACAAAACAGTATAAATTATTCAAAACTTATGAAAAAACTGTTCAAAACATGTTAAAAAAAAAGTCATGGATAAATATAACAGAATTGTTGTCTACTTGGCATAAGCAGCAAACCAGTATTAAGGTGGCGAAAATGCAAAATTAAAAAACAAAAATCTGACAGTCAAGCTATTGAATCTCAGTTTTATTTAAAAATTATTTTATAATATTAAAATTGAATAAAACACAAATGAACGTTTGGAAGTTTCTCGATAGACTGAAAGAAAAATATGTAGGAAGTAAAACTTCAACTTGATATTTCTCTTTCCGATTGCTTTGAATTCAAACTACTTTGTTCCTCAACACTCCCTCTCAATCGGATAATCCAATAGATTTGATAAGATTCATAAAACGGGTCTGGTCAGTTGCCTTTGTAAATACATCAGCCAATTGATTCTTTGAATCAACAGTTTTTAGTTGAATTTTCTATTGAGCAACATTGTCTCTAACAAAATGATGTCTAATATCTATGTGCTTGGCCCGTTTGCTTCCTGTGTTCGAAGCTATTCCAATACAACCGCGATTATCTTCAAATATTGGGACAGGATGACTATTATCAATGGCATTCAAGTCTTCCATCACTCCTTTTAACCAAATAGCTTCTGTAGTTGCCAGACTCAACGCAATATATTCTGCTTCACTGGATGACATTGCAACAGTTTGCTGTTTTTTACTTCCCCAAGACACAGTGCAACCAAACACCCTAAAAATGTAACCGCTTACTGATTTTCTATCGGTTACATCTCTGGGCTTCAGCATCAACATATCCTACTATAGGTTCATTATCAGGCTTGAACTTGAGTTTGAAATTTGATGTTCCTTTGAGATATCTTACAAGTCGCTTCAGATGCTGCCAATGCAATTCTGATGGGTTTTCTTGATATCTCCCCATGTATCCAACTGAATAACATATATCCGGCCTAGAACAAAGCATGATGTACATTAAACTTCCAAGTAATTCACGATATGGATGATGACTTCAGTCTTGTTCCCTCGAGGAAGCTGTAATCCCTTTTCCATCGGACTTTTCACAGCATTACATTCTGTCATGCCAAATTTTGATACAACCTTTTTGATATTAGACTCTTGAGAGATATACAATTTGTCATCGAATTTCTGAATTTTCATTCCCAAGAAAAATATTAATATTCCACAATCCGTTATTTCAAATTTTCTCCCCAGTTCCACCTTCAGTTTTGAAATAGCGTTCGATTTATTTCCAGCAATAATCAAGTCATCAACATACATTATGATTACTAAATCGTCTTCAAAGGTAGGGCTTAACTTGGTGTAGAGACAGTAATCGTGTTTGGATCTGGCAAATCCCAAAGAAATTATGAACTCGTTGAACTTTATATTCCAGCAGCGAGGCGCTTGCTTAAGACCATATAAGGACTTGTTCAGCTTACAGACCATTCCGCTTTTAGCTGAAACACCTTCAGGGACTGACATATATACGTCCTCTACTAAGTCTCCATGCAAAAATGCTGTATTGGCATCCATTTGATGAAATATGTAATTTCTTTTCATGCCAACAGACAACACCATACGTATAGTTGTTACATTTGCCACAGGAGCGTATGTTTCGTGAACATCCACTCCATCTTTTTGTAGATATCCTTTGGCAACAAGGCGTGCTTTATATTTTGTAGCATTGCCATTCTCGTCTTCTTTGATTCTAAAGACCCATCCAGACTTCAATATTTTTGCTTTTCTAGGCGGTTCAATAATGTTCCATACATTGTTCTTCGTCATCGATTTCAACTCATTCTTAATTGCGTTGTACCACTTATCAGCATCTTCGAGACTCGAAATATTCTTGTAACTAATTGGTATCTCTTTTGATGTAACATTGGTTTCCAATCTAGTTATGTAATTAAATAGTTTTGCCGCAATCGTCTTTCTCTTGAACTACGACGTGGAGCAACTTGAACTGGAACCTTTTCAACATCTTGAATTTCCTCATCTTCATCCTCAGTCAGAATAGAACTATTTGCAGGATTAGAGAAACTTAAACAGTTATCTTCCACGGAATCCACGGCATCTACTACATCTTCATCATCTGATATAATCGACGAATTTTCATACACAGGATGTTCGGTAGCCACGATAACTTCTCCGTCCCCCTCTTGATCGTTACTTCGTCGTACAATTATATGATCGGGAGTTTGGGCTTCTAGCAACTTATACGGGAAACAATTTTCATCAAATTTCACGTCTCTTGAAATCATTATCTCCTTTTTCTCGGGATCCCATAATCTGTATCCGTTGGGTGTTTTTTCAAATTTTGGTATTTCACCGAACCACATTTCAGCTGGAGTTTTTGAATTATTTATGCTTCTTGTCGGGCACCGGTTAACAATATACACTGCGGCAAGTGCAGCTTCACACCACATATTTCCTGGTATTTTCGATTCGATAATCATTGTTCTCATTTTATCGCATAATGTTCTGTTGAACCTTTCAGCGACACCATTCTGTTGTGGGGAATACGCAACGGTCGGTTCCAACTGTATACCCTTCAATTTGTACCAATTCATTTGTTCTTTCGATATATATTCTCTCCCTTGATCAATTGTCATCTTCGATATAGCCATCCCACTAAACATGATGGTCACCATCGCTTCACATTCTTTGAACGCCATAAACACATCGGACCTCTTTTTATCAAATAAATCATTGCGAAATGAGTGTAATCATCAATGAAGCTCACAAAATATTTTGCTCCATTCCACGCTATATTTTCGAATGGTCCGCAAACGTCGGAATGTATGCACTCCAACACTCGTTCCGATCTTGCACGTGTATCATCAAAAGGTTCACGGCATTGTTTACCTTCAGCGCACACGTCACAGAAATCCAATGGTTCCTCTTTTAAGTTGACATTTTGGATTACGTTTGCTTTGGATAACTTATCCAATCCACCAGCACCAATATAACCAAGTCTTCGATGCCACAGCAATGAATTATTTTTGTCACATGACATAGCTTTGTCCAGATAGGTATTTATTTTTATTCTTAGTTCATAGAGATTTCCATGCAGCTTTGCCGATGCAATTGTCTCATTGTTCTTATTAATCTTTGCACTTTCACGAACAAACTTTACGTCGATTCCGGCCTTTGTCAACTTTCTTACTGATACGAGATCGTCACGTAAATCAGGCACATACAACACATCCTTCATTATTAGGGGAATTCCATAGTTAGTCATTCCGTGAATTTCTCCATACTGTTTTGCAAAAACAGATTGGTAATTTTTAGCCACACTTATTTCGACTGGCACTTCCAAATCTTTTAGGTTTTTAAAACACCATTTATCCTTTACTAAGTGATCACTAGCCCCGAAATCCAATTTAAAATATAAGTTCCTACAACCATTATGTTTCTCTCTTTGGCTGCCAATCATAAAACAAACAGCATTTTTGCTTGCGGCATATCCATCCTTTTGTCTGCAGTCCTTCGCTTGACTGCATATAAAACACTTCACATTAAATTTTTTCGGTCTTTTATGATTTTTGCCAATAAATGCCATTTTTTGTTCTGAGATCTCTTCATGTCGAACAGATAACTTTGCATCCTCCGCTATCAGCCTTTCCTTGACCATATTTAATGTTAGCTTACCGTCTTCGATGCTTTGTAATGATGTAACTAACGGGTCATACCTTTCAGGCAATGTTAGGAAAAATTGAACAATAAGGTCCGCATCTTCTATATTTGCCCCAGCCAACCGCATTTGACGGATTAAATTTTCAAATGCATTAATGTGAACCAACACGTTCTCACCTTCATTCATCTTCATTTTTGCCAGCCTTTTGCGAATTAATAGCTGATTGATTAGGGATTTCTTGGCAAACAAAATAATGCTAAATATAACGTTAATAGGCGTTTGCAATTGTTTTGAAATTGACCAAATAATTTTATTTTTTTAACGAAAAAAAAATAATTTTCTCAGTTTAATTTTGAAATTGACATTTAGCAGTTTTGTTATATTCTGTGGAAAATTTAACATATAATTAAAATTTTTACAGAAAAAAAATCTGAAATAATTTAAACATAAGGCGTTTTGAATAAACTATTTTATTGTTCTATAGAAAAGTTTCAAATAATTTAAATGGACAGTGAAATTGCATCGCATTGTACTCCGTAACGTTGTCTTTAGCCGATTTACGTATATCTTTCATAGCGTAAATAACAATAAGAGAAATCATTTGCCATTGTGGAGTATGTTAATATCACATTCATATCACTCATGTAGCAGTGACTCATTTTCTAAATCATTTCTTCCAAGTCGAATAAAAAGGAGAAAGAGAGGAAATATAGAGCAAGTAACGTCTAGAGAACTCACCTCTCTCTGGATAAAAAGTATGCGAATAATTGCTTACAGAAGGCTCTGATATCTTTATCCGGACAAACGTTTGTGCTCAAGTAATGTGTTTGAAGAATGGGGTCTCATTACTAGAAATTCCAATTATGTTAAAAAAATACGTCAATTTTATGTATCAACCCGCAATTCCGAATACACTTGGAACACAACCCTCCCTCCGCTATCCCATCATCTCACAACGATTGACAAAGAGCGACTGAAACACATTTTATGTTCTAATCCATTTCATGTTTTTATCCATATTCTTACAAATGAATGGCAACAATGCGTTTCGAGAGCAAATTTTATTTAAATTGATTGGAATTTGCATCGTTTTAAGCGTAGTTGGTATGATTCAAGAGCAGCAACGGAAGAGTTTTCTCGTCCAAATATTTTATCTGTATGAATTCTTGTCTGTAGAGGAAATGTCAAATTGCTCCCATTGTAATTGTTGCCACTTATGTGTTACCATTTTTTACTTATTTATCATTATTTATACATTGTCATAATTCTGGCAGTAAATAAACATATTTGTAATTAAATATACTACAATAACATTTTAATTTCAATCAACTTTCCCAAGGGCATAGAATAAATAAGACAAGAGAAACCATTTGCTATTGTGAATAGGAGAATATTTAAATAACGAGAAATAACGGCCAGTCATATCACTCATGTCACAATAATTTCACTCAATTTCCACATTATTTCTCTCAAATCAGATAAAAAGAGGAAACGTCAAATCGCTTACATTGTAATTGCTGCTCTTATTTATTACTCTTGCCTATGTACTCGTCTCTGCTATTATCTAATTATTGCCATAGTTCGGGCTGCATATACACATTTCCAAGTAAACATATTACAATAACGACATTTTCATTTCACTCAATGTTCCAAAGGGAAAATTTTTATACGGTGTGCGGTCTTGATATATTTATTTACCCCATGGCCTGGAGCTAATGCAAATTTTGACTATTGCTGTTCACCGCGTTAGCCACAAAATTCTGTTCGTAGCGAAGTGGCAAACCGTGAAAAATTTATTTCGTGTAATTTTAGTAGCATAAGCAGAATTAAGTTCTAAGAAAATATGTCTTGAAAGACACTATTCGTATAAATAAGTGTCCTGGAAGAAATTTTTCGAATATAGAAGAGTTGTGAAAAAGTTTTTCATATGAGAACTTATCTTGGAAAAGACTTTTTATGTAAAGAGGTGTATTGGAAAGTATTTTTCGTATGAAGAAGTGTTTGGAAGACACTTTCTTATGTTACATTGTAGGAATCTTTTATGTAGAAAATAATGAGAACAATTCTCATTTTCCTTCCCTGTTACTCCACTTTAATACAATCGAAACCTTGACAATTGATAGAGACATTACATTAAGTTGATCTATTTCAAATGGCAAGCTTTCTTTAAAGTTTTACTACAATGGGTGTAGCGGAGGATAGAAGCCCCATAGAATCGTAAAAAAAAGTTGCTGAACCCGAATTCTTTTGGGAATGAAGGAATTACATGAGTACCCGGTTAAATGTAATTCATCGCAAAATTGCTGTTTATTTCACACATTCTGGCAGCGGGAACATTCAAGGACTGCATCCTAGTATAAAACTAGAATACTTCGCTCGATTTCGACAAATCCGCATTAAGCAACGAAATCATAGTAGATATCTGAAGATTGAATGATATATTTTGAAATTGACTATTTTCAACGGATTCGCATTGTATTAGATATTTTCTAATGCTCCGGCACACATATTTTCATATAAGTTTTCATTCATTAGAAGAAATTAAGTTAGGTCTAAGAAGCATCGTGTGCGTAATTTGCTGATAAAGTTGAAATACATGCATAAAATTGTCATTTTCCGCCCACAACCACTCCTACTTGCATAAAAACGAAAATAAGTCATATTTCCTACACAATCATGGAAAAATTAATGATTATTATAATAGTTTAAATTGATTACTTTTAAGTGATTAAGCCAAATCTGGTAGAATATGCCGGGCTCAGCTCTAGTAATAGTTTTGAGTTATAGTTTTTTAAATCGACATAATTTTTCTGATTTGAGTGTAAATATAGGTATATATGTATATAGGTACATAAAAGGTCGTTGATTAGAGTTCAAAATTAACTCTTAGCGTTAGCATATTCCAAAAAAACCAGGTGAATACATCTGGCCATTAAGCTGTGATTAACAATTCCTCGTGCTAAATTCAAATGAGACTCTGTTGAGAATAAATTAGGAACGTGCGATTAGTTGATTAACCAGTCAATCCGATTAACTAATATCCGTATTAATCGGTTGATTAATTAATCATGCATTTCGTTCATTGATCATATTTACATTTTGATTATTCAAAATTATTCATGATTAGTGGATTAATCGATAAATTGATTAACCACAAATTACATAATTGACCATTTCATATGTTATATGTTTTGTTGTGAGCCACTTAACATCTTTCGATATACATTATATATCTATATCATATATATCTTTCATATTGCCACTTTGCACGAATTATTTGAATTTTAAATTAATTATTCGAACTTTATTAGCCTAAATTCAAATTAATTGATTAATCATAGTTATGAATAATCGGAAGTATTGATTATTCGATCAATTGATTAATTGCGATATTAATCTTTAAGTTTGATTAACCGATTAATTGCACGTCTCTAGAAAGAATCAACTTTTGTGTACAAAATATGTGTTAAATACTTTTAGGATTATTTTGGAAATGAATCAAATTCAAAATACAAGAGATACAGGGTGGCACACCAATCGTGCTACTGTCAACTGTCAATGGGGACCGTTATTTAAAGACGCTGAAGGAGTATTTTTACCCAAAACTGCGCCGAAGACGTATCCGTTTCAACAACATTTGATTCCAGCAGGATGGGACAACTGCACACATAGCCAGACTGTTTATGGAGGAGTTCTAATGAAAACTCCCAAATTAATATCCTGAAACTCCATTTTCCGCTGTCCCGCAAGTTCACATGCCCTGACTGCACCAGGCATTTTTATGGAGTTATGCCAAGCAAGAGGTGTATAAAACGAAATTAATGCATTTCAGCAGTCTATTAAAACGGTAATTGATCGATCCCGACTTCAACCCTTCAGGCCGCAATAAATGATGCTCTGATCAGGTGTCATTTAAAGTCTATCATCTCCAAAACCAATTAGTTACATGAAATGAAATTGAATTTTCTATACAATAAAATGAAATACATCGATTAAAAAAAGTTGTTTGAATTTGTGCAATTAGTGCGCCGCTCTGTATAACGTGTAATCCTAGTAACGTATATACAAAAAATGACTTTTTTCAAATTTGCTCTAAAAATTGACAGTTTATTTTAATTTTAAAATGTAATATGTATTATGGTTTATGAAAATGTAGGAGTCTCATTTAGCTGTAGCTGGAATTCGTTAGAAATTAAGGTATTCTCTGTTATGTCACAAAATATGATTGCTTTCTACATCCTCTCTCTAAATTGAATTTTATAAATAGCATTTATAATTAATTCATATTTGTCAGTGATTTGCGATTAAAATCCAATTTAGAGAGAAAATATAGAAAGCAATTATATATTGTGATATGACTGAGAGTACCTTAATTTCGTGCGTATTCAATAGATCAAACGAAATTTCTTTATTTCTTTTAGCTCTGGACTTACGTTCCTTCATATTTCGCCTTTATTTTGGCAAATATATAGGGTTATCCATTTTTCGATTTCAAAAGTAAAGTTAAATAAAACACATATAGAGTTATGAATTTGATGAAACTTTTATTCCATTACAGTGCTTGAACCTTACCATTATGTACGAAATAAAACGTCATCTGAATGACCGCCTCTAGAGTAGATACTTTTGGGGTTCCTCCAGCGTCATTTTCGAAAAAATATAGCCAATGACAACTTAAGACCATAATGCGCGCAAAACAGTCGCTTTGTCAGGATGCAATGGTTTTTCCACAATCACTTCTGAGTTCTCCGAGCCCCATATGCAACAATTTTGATTGTCGACGTAACCACGCGTTCTTCGGTTGTTAAATGATCCATATTAGTAAATGAAAACCTTTCACTAAAATAACATTTAAAGACAAATAACATTTCAGATGACAGTTTTTTAACAGCTGACAGCTTTGCCAGACCGGCAGTTTTGAAATCACCGAATGGATGTAAAGTGTTACTATATATATATTTCGTTCGCCCCTACTTCAATATATATACAAGATATCGACCAAATATTTCCGGACCATTTTAGTTCGATAGTTCTCAATAGAAAGTTGCAAAAAATTAAAGATTGTTTTACACTGTGCGATAAATTAAACATGTGGAATTAAAAACATATTTTCAATAAAAATATTTGTTTAGGTTGGATCTTAAAAGTATAGAAATTTTATGTATACTCAGCGTGACCGGTGTGACAAAAAAATGCCTCTCAAGGTAAGTCAAATGTTTGTATCGAGAGTCGAAATCAAGATTGTACGGACGGAACACTGCGAGTAAATCCACTAAACGTAGATTCTCCTCCATATCCCATTTTTGCGATGCAAGGGAATTTGTTTTTATTTATTATGTACAAATATTTTATTATATACAAACCTCAACCACTCATTTATATTAACATAAAATTGTATTTCTTTTTCTTAAGTATAAATAGGATTTATTTCCGATCGGGCAATATGTGAGTTGTTTAAATAATCTAATACATTTTGCGTTTTCGTTGTGTTGTCATTAATATGATAAAATTTATTGATACCACATGGTCATATATCATATGCGTATCTAAATTTCAAAAAACATTATTTTTTTAGACTACCGATGAATATACGTTAATACAAATAATAAAGTCAATACTTGGGTCAATACTAGGAATGTTAAACTGATAACAACATTAAAGGGAAATTAGTACGTGGCATTTACGTGGCATTTCTATAGTTTTTACAATAATTTTGTACATAGCATTAAATATAATATATATCATGCCCAATAGACTATAACATTTAAATTAAATTAAAAAAAATCATTAACAAGCTACGTGTTCACCCACCCCCATAATATAGACCAATAACAAATAACCAACCGATTACCAAAAAAAAGATTTAACAAACGTCATCCCGAATATCCCGATGTGTGTAATTCCATCATATGTATGGAGTTTAATTCGAATTCTATATGGATATTTAAAAAACATTTGTCATTGGTATGTGCGGTTCACAATGGAGCTTGACGCGTCATTATCATTAATATCCTCTTAGTGCATTGGTTTTGCGATATTGAAAAGAATCAAATTTAAAATATATATTACGTACTTAGTCGGTACCTTGGATATGGGTAAGGAATTTTGAAGTTAAAACCTTTTGAAATTAACGCCAAATTTTCGCTAAAATTATTTAAGCCGTATGCCACTAATATCTTTCTAATTGCCATTTTGAATGGCGAAACCGGTATCGGCTTGACAAATTCATGTCTCACTGAAATACTGCAGTGTACTATTCGGGGTGATATACAACATGCTTCCATTTTAATTCCCTGATTTCTATGGGATGTGCCGTGCCACGAACAAATATTTTATGGATTCTTTCTAAAAGAGCAATCATATTACAATACCCCAATATGCACTACATTAATGTCCAGTTAAATTCCAGATTTATTTATGCAAGACATTGTAATGCATGTAAGAAAAGTCGTTAATTTCTATAGGAGAAACTTAAATGTGAATGGCAAATCGGCAAATTGTCGGAAGTACATATATTAGCTGTATATGGTTATAACTTACCCTTCTTTAATCTAAATCGTTTAATTGTGCGGTAGGTTTCATAAAGATTGTGGCTAGTATACGTTCTTTAGAAACAACATTGCTCCTTCTAAAACTTTACGGTTGACAATTTACAATTTTGTGTGTTAATCCTTTGAACACTAAAAACTCTTCGATAACGGCCGTTTGTCTTGTTAAATCCGCTTTGAGTTACATATCGAATGACAAAATTAATATAATATTCTCTCCTAACATTGTGTAGAGGATATTAAACATCAATAAAATGTTATGCTCTCTAAATTAACAATGAAACAGCCTTAATATTTATCACACATAATTTAAACATGGATTCGCTCGTTTCAACTGCTTGTATTTCATATCAATTTGTGCCACAGCAGCAGAATATAGATTTGGCCGTTGATGGTTTACTATAAATGTAAGGACCTCGCATGAAGACATCAATAAGTTGGCGGTGAGAGCTGTAATAAAATTGAATAAAATTGAGAATAGTTAGAAAATGTTAATATACCAACTTAAAATCAAAATAGCAAATGCACTCATACTATTAAAATTTTGTGTATCTAAAAGTGGTCGGTGTGACTAACAAAGATGAATATTTCAAGTTTTAATTAAAGATCCTAACTTGCTTTCTACTTCTTAACAAATCATAGCTATTTAACTTCGTAGATTGTATTTAAATTTCATCATGTTCCCAAAGGGTGTCCCAACAAGAACGCAACATTTAAATATGGCGCCATTCGAAGTGCCATTGTTTGACATTTGAATAATTGTTATTGTTTGCTAGTAGAAGGTACGAGGTTAGTAAAAATGGAGCGCTACACGAATGAACAACGCATTCTTATTGTGAAATTGTTTTACCAAAATGGTGAAAGTTTTGCGGCTACAGTTCGCAAATTGCGATCAATTTGGGGTCACAATAATGCTCCAAAAGAGTCAACTGTAAAGAGATTAATGGATAAATTTGCCAAAACTGGGTCTGTTAGTGATGTAAAGACAATAACGCGCCTTCGACCAGGTCGATCGACCGAAAATGTCGCAGCTGCACGTGATGATGTCGCTCAAACTCCTCGATTGATTTACGAGAAGCAAATGTATCCTCAACGTATCACTGTGTGGTGTGGATTTTGGGCTGGAGGAATCATTTGACCTTTTTTTTATGAAAATGAGGCATGTCAAGCGCAAACAGTCAATGGTGTTCGGTATTGTGAAATGATAACCAGTTTTTTCGTGTCTAGAATTGAAGAAATGAATGTGGAGGGAATGTGGTTTCAACAAGACGGCGCCACATGTCATACAGCCAGAAGAACAATTCAATTGCTGCATCAGTCATTTAAATCTTGCGTTCTTGTTGGGACACCCTTTAAAATAAATATGAAGTTACAATATACAGCCAAAATGGCTGAACGTATTGTTAGCTTATAAAAATGGGGATTACTCTCAATGATTCTGAAAAGACGAGAAATATAAACGTAAATAATATCAACATTATCTTTTAGACAAAAGGATAAAAGTTACGTATTAGTGTTGAATTGAATTAGAAAAACTATATAGAGAAAAAAAAAATAACATCCATATGAAAGTCACATTAAGTTCTCAATACAGAAAGAGTTAAACAAAATAATAAATATTATGTATGTAGATTGACGGATAAAAATATTGAAGGAGTAGGTTTCCAAAATTTAAATGGGACAGATTAAAGTCCTTCATGCAGTTTGCTAATAAGTGGTATTGCTGAGCTACTCGAATAAGAAATATTTTACCCAACAAATATGTTATTTTAAAGATAATCAAATTTCTATTACGTGTGAAATGTGTAAAGACAAAAGAAGGCGAGGAAGCGCGAATATTTGAATTTATATGTTTTTTAAAACAACGTAAACCTTATGAAACCATAGTATGTGCAGCCAAGGAAGTTTATAACAAATGGTGTTATATAAACATAACGTTTCAGCGCATTTAGATATCGAGTGGCAGCATTAAAAGCTAATTGCAATCTTCATACATTGCGTTTATTTGTTCCTGTATATGTTTTTAAACGGTATAAAAAATTTGGCATTACCAATGAATGAGCCAAACTAAAATTAATTATAGGGTGTAGTACAAAGAAATCGATTCAACCGCGACCGTAAATGAACTGAATGTTGTCACCATTTGCTTCACAAATGGGTCGCTTTTGTTGTGATTCAGCCTCGATTTGCAGATGGAAATTCGACCCATGAAGTTTTTTTTCGATGCAACTCGTGCGACACCCATTCATGGAGATTCTTTTCGAGTCCAGTCTTATACATATATAAATAGTTTTTTTTTTGTGCCATTTTTAGTTTCTGGGGCAATCAAAACAGCGCTTATATGACGTTGGATTTGACGATTTCCATTATTTTATGAAAACTTTCCCGAATTGGCCTTCCAGAGCGTAGTTCATCTTTAAAATCAAAATTGCCAACCAACCAAATTGCACGTGAATTTCAATTTCAACCCCTGACTTGCTTTTAATGAAGAAAAACAGTAATATACGGTGTATTTTCTCTTTTCCGGTACCTAACTTTGACGCACGCTCAAACAATGCTGAGTCAAGTTATCACAGAAATGTCTGGGTAATCTAGCGTAATCCCATCCCACATATATAACGTGAGATACAGATTACAAAAGCCATCTATTGGAAAAATAATGGGTTTCTTCTTACTATAACTCATATTATTCCAAGCTTCAAGTGTCACAAATAATTTTTTTTATGAAATGAGGTTATAAGCGAATACTACTTACTATTGGATTATTGGGATAATACTGGCACTTACTCACCTCATAGTAATTTCCAAATCATTGACAACTTCACCATCACAATTCCAAGATGAATACAGTTTGTTTGGCACACTTTTTTCAGCTTCGGCATAGGATTCGGCTATGGGCTGGCAAGATCCACGGACACTGTTATAGTCTTGAAGCCAATTATTGGATTTAGTTTGGAACATAAATTGCTTGGTCCTGTAAACCTCGACAAAGGGCAAATTGCGCTAAGAAACATAAATGGAGGGAGACAGAGAAAGAACCATTACAGTTACTTCTAGCGTGTTACAAACTCCAATTACTTACAATATCTCCACTACGACCCATGGTATTCAAAACCAAACGTACATTGTTCAATAAACTTGTTTTGCGTACCAGAACCAAATCTAAATGGCCATCACCTAAATGACAGTATCTCGATATGCCGTTGGGGCTCCTAGTACAGGAACAAGTAATGTTTGCTGCGGCTATCATGAAGAATTCACCGCGGATAATGCGCCATTTGCGGGCTTCGTTGATATGCGATGGGTCACTAGATGGCATCTGGGATTGACGGTAATTATTGCTACCCGATGACGAAGATGATGCGGTGCTACTTGGAGAATTGGGTCTTGGTTTAGTATCAGTTTCAAAAGTGTCATCCTTTATTAAAGCGTTAATTTGTATTTGTTTTTCCATTGGTGTATTGGAATAATCCTTATCACAGTCTTTACTATCAAAATTCTGGGAATGTGTATTGTCCAACATTTCAGTGCTCTGCCTATCATCTTCTTTCAGCTTTATGTAGCTGTTATTTTCAATACTCTGACCAGTGCTGAGTGATGCAGTAGACGACGATGGTGGCTTGTCAGCATAGTTTTCGGTTTCTAATTTACATTTGTCACAACTCACGTTGCATATCACTTCCGTTGTCGGCGAACTTTCACTCATTGATGGAGCTCCATCCAGTTCGTCGTCATTCAAGAGCAAATGCACCTCAGCCTCATAGCCACGATTCAATAGGAAGGATTTTACTCCAGTGTACTCGTAACGCTTAGTACCCATCCAGCGATATTTCTCACTTTTAGCTGCCACATCTCCCAAGTACCCATAACCCATGACACTGGTACAGAATCGAAGAATACCGTCACGATTTCTCACACTGCATATATCCAGGCCACGCCTCTGTCCCAAAACCAAATGTATAGCTGCTGTCTGAACATCTGAAGTGCCATGCAAACTATAAGCAATGGTGTCTGTGCTGCCGGCAGGAATGATGCCAATTGGCAAAGCGGGTTTTGGAATGTATTGTGGTTTGCTTGTGTTTAGGCCTCGGTCTTGCATTGCCCTAAAAACCAGGCCGTTGATCATTTCGGCAACGGTGCCATCTCCGCCCACACAGCAAACTGCGTCATATGGGCTGAGGTCATGAGACAATAGGATGTCACGTATCTGATTAGCCCTTTGGGTGATAATGCATGAAGCATCAATACCAGCTAACTGTATTATCGGTTTACAGGTGCGCTCGTACGTATTCAGACCCATCTTGCGTCCGCCATAAGGATTGATGAACACGAGTAGACGTTTGAGACACAAACGTCCCGATCTCCTCAATAAATTCTGCATGTTGTCGTACCATTTGGCTACGATGTACGGGTCACTGTTGTACAGAGTTAGTCGACGTACTTGCCAGCGATTACAATCAATCGGAGAGGAGATAATACGCTCGGCGTAATAAACCGACAAGTATTGTTCCGTTGGTGTACTAACATGACGACCCTGTCGTTCATCTTCTGTCGACTCGAGGGTATTATAAGCGTTGCGTACAGAGGCGGATTTTGTGCTGCCCTTTGAGACTCTGATGACCTCATGTATGTGTAGAACATTGCTCAGGTTGCCATACGCTGTTCCAAGAGAAAGTTTTTCGCTCTCATATTCAGCCTCTATAAAAAAAATAAGAACCTCAATTAAGTATTTAATGCAATTTTTTAAAGGTTAAGAGGCTGGTACACGTCAACACAACTTTAATAAAAGACATGCGTCAGAACGGAATGTAATTGAAAGGACTATTGGCGTTTTGAAAAGCCGCTTTCGATGCCTTGCTAAAATGCTTCCGTATCAGCCCCTAAAGGCAATTCGGATAATTAACGTATGCTGCGCACTGCATAATGTATGCAGGCATTTTAATGTTGAATATTTGGAAGAAGCAAACATAAGAAGTGAAAACGATAATGATAACAATGAATGGGATGAATTAATAATAAATTCCGTAGCCTCTTCAATAAGAGATGAAATCGCTAATCGGATTTGGTTATTAAAGTACCTATATATGTATGAAAATTCTTTATATAACCACAATTTAATAAAACATGAAGACTGATTTTTTAAATCACATTTTATTTCTTAAAAAAAATAAAAAAAGAAATCACTAGCACATTCTGTATGCGTTAAACATGTTAAATCTCATCATTTTATTACACAATTCTGAACCTTATTATTTATTCTTAGGGAATCCGAACCAATAAAACCTTTTTTATGGTCAGAGACCATACAATCCCCTTTCTAAAGATTAACAGATTATTTCCTTCGGTAAAAATATTTACAGATTCGAATAGTATTATAACTTTTGTGAAACAATTTGTTTCTATTAATAAAAATTATATTCTGATATTTAACAATAAAATGTGTGCTTACATCATATGTTTTGAAAAGTGCTTAATTCATTTGAACCTTCTTGGCCGAAACTAACTTTTCTAAATTATTATAAAAATCTACAGTAAATTGTTATCTGAAGGCTATATTCCGCAGGGCGGTACAGGTTGGACCCGACGAGATGAACATTTTACTGAGCTTTTCTTTATACATAATTGTAATTGCAAATTTATTGCTCTTTTTACGATTCTTTCATAAACTTAAATGTTGGATGGAAACTTTTAAACAGTTAAATATACCGTTTTATTTGGCACAGCAAATAAGAGACTTCAAATAAGAAATGTGAGTTTTTTCCGATGAATATATTTAATAAATCTATATATTATATAATATTTGATTGTATCCAGGTGGGAAATTTATTAAAATTAAACACTAATCTAACCTGAATTCAAAATCCAATTTTGCTTTAAAATATTTATCAAAAAGACCAAAAATTGTGTGGAATTGATTCTTTAATAATGTCGATATTTGATTATTGAATGTACCAATATTTTATTTACTTTTACTTAAGAGGGAAGACTCAACAGGTTTAGATGGAACCCGATTATCTAATTAGATTTTCTGCCGCAATTAGATCTTGGTACCATTTTTTAAACATTTGATGCAGTCTTTTTACATTTATTAATATATTTTTATTTGTTTAATAATAAAATTCACATATATAATATATCGCACGAAATTTTTTTTCTACACATATATTAAAATGTTTCAAGTTTCAGTGCCAATAACTGATTTGTAATTTGTAAAAAATTCTTTTAGCTGTTTCAAAACAAAATAAAATGGGGTTTGGTCTATTTCCGTGCGTAATGGCGTGGTTCTGAATCCGGATGGCAATATGCTTTTCTAAAATACTGAGATTCTTTAATCTTTTTACAGAGCTATTCTTTCAATGCCCCAAAATTTCTCATTTCACATTGTTTTCCTTTAAGTTGAGAGCTATTGTAATAATTTTTAGTTGGAAATACGTATTATTTTAGGCTTTATTTATGCTAAAGTAGGTTACTATAATATATTTAGCGAAAAAATCCAAAAACAATCTAAACATTTATGAAAAAAGCCAGCAAAGAAAGTTAAAACTAAATCTAAAATGTTCCTATACAGATTAAAAAACTACATTTACCGGGAAAAAGGTTAAATTGGCAAAACTGGTGGTACGTATAATGCCTAAATGCCCAGAAAACCGGTTTTCCAATTATTCGAAAAATTAATCCGGCTTTCTTTTATTCGACTGGCGAAAAAAACTGGATAAACTGATTTCTTTCTAATTTTTCCTATGACTCACAATTAAAAGGCGAAACATAAATTGTTTATATAAGGAAAGCGCGCCAATATTGTGAAAATGAAATAAGTACAACATTTTAAAGCTGTTGGCAACATTTAAATACAAATATCACTTTTGTTGAAATATTTGGCCCTGTAACTCTCGCATAATAATCAGACCACCTGCTTATTATGCAAACCGGAAATGTATGAGACACCAAGATACTGCAGAAGATCTTTGTAATATCAAAAATTAACTAATGGAAACAAGATTGCATTTAGAATGAACACGTCTTCGTAGTTTAGAAACTACCAGCGTATATGCAACGAAATGCATTATATTAGGAAAAATTAGAATAGAATATAAGATATTAATCACTCCTACATTATTTTTGGAAGGCGATTCACAGAATCAGATTAGTATTTTCAAAATTCTATATTTATGGGCCGATAATTTATATTCGCTTAAAGAAATTTTGTGAAAAGCTAATACGCGTAGTCAATTATTATAAGTTTTGATTTGTTGCACTGTTGTCATTAATTTTTTTCATCTTCAGCTAGTTCAAAATAATAAAATATTTCGAGCTAAAAGCCATATCAGATATGGACATTTTCGACATTTTCTCAGAATCAGAGCAATATTAATTAGCGCCACTAAATAACACCAATGCCAGCTATGGAGGTCACTCTCTCCGTTTCCATCCTTACAAATTTCATCATAATCGAAACTCAATTTTTGACGTGCATATATGCCAAGTCAGAAACCGTATTTGAACAAACTGGGTACACCGTTGGACAAGGCTTCTCCTGGATTACTCACCAAGTTTTATCATACCCGAAACTTAATCTCTAACCTGCATATACTCACATATCGTGTTTGACAAAACTGTTGGCCAAGGCGGCTCCTTGACTACTTCCAGTATGCCAGATAAAGACCCTGCCCTCTTTGTTTGCAGATGTACCCTCTCATCCTCAGGTTTTATCACATTCAAAACTAATTTTACCTGCAATCGTATCTGAGTAAAATCATATTGTGTGTTTGATGTTCGTATCCTGCGCTATCGCAGGGTAACTTAAAAAAAGGACGCAACCTTTCCTATTCCGTAGATTCGGTCACTACTTATTACAATAATCACAGCCCCGAATTTCTGTTCTGGTAAAACCGATTCTAGGTTTTCCATTTTATGGTCCACTATTGTTGTGAAATTGAAATGTTCTGTCGAAAATACTTCAACATTTTTCATAATAACCAATTTAAAATATGGTAAATGATGGTTTGAGTCTTCGTTAATTATGTACGTATTTAGCTTCACTAATTTTGTAAGATCATCAAATTTAGTATACTGACCGGATTAGAATGAAATTCACAATCATTTTAAGCATTTTGAATTTTATTTAATTCTACACAAAGCCATTTTCTACATTGGTGTATATGATCAAAAACCGCTTAACCGAAGTGAAAAACTGGTTATTCGAAAATGGTGATTTTTAAAAAACCGATATAAACAACAAAAAAAACGGAATAAACTTTTGATATACAAAAAATTTACCAAAAAGTTTTTTCTTTTTTTTTTTTTGACGGTTTCAGCTTCCGTGAGTTTGCATTGAACTAAACAAAAATTAGAAAATCATTAAGTTTGTCAGTTAAAAATTTCAAGCATTTTCAAATTTAGGTGTATTTCGCGATATATGTATAAGCTGAATTTATAGGTAGATATTTTCCATTGATAGAAATGGATATCGGTATATTTTTAGTATCAGTTGATTTTTCTCCACTTGTTGATCATTCGTAGCATTAAATTTTAATATATTTGTTATTATTTTTGTTTTTCGTTCGAGTATCTTTTATAATTTTTTCAGGGTTCAATTTTTGTACATTTTACTTTTACTTTTAAAAAAGTAAGTAAGTGGAACAAACCTCATCTTTGGTCTCTTAGCTAAAACTCTGGCCGAATCTCATACTCATGATTGACCGAGGTGTTGTACCCCATTTTTTTTCGTAGATTACAATTTAATTAAAAAATATTGTCAAGTCTTTTCCATTCATTTCATAAACAAATTTTCAATTTAAAGTTAAAATTTTTCTATCTGCTATTTGTTGCTGGCTCATGTCATGTACATTTAAATAAAAGTTCAGTGGGCACATTAAACATAAAATGTTAAGAATTCAGTCAATTTTGCTCCCTTTTCATTGAATTTGGTCATCATTATTTCAATTCCAAAAGCTACGCCTGTTGAAAGTAGTATATTTGAACCCAAAGTGACCCCGTTCTTAGAAATTACAAATATCCATATTCGTACAAACTCATTTGCATACCTTTTTGTGCCGCGTTCACCGTGTTGTGTTGTGCGTTTCCGGCCGCTATCTGTATCTTTCCATTGTTTGTGATATTTTTACTGTCTGAAAAACATTTAGCATCTGTGCGCTCCCACACGAGATGATTGTGATTGAGTAGTACTTTATAGCGTTTCTTCTTGATTTCAAAATTATTTAAAAGTATGTCACATTCTGGCTGTGACTGGTAATTTAGGTTGCTCTCGACTGCTTTGCTATGATCAAAGATCATGTTGGATTTCGCATCAGTTTGAAATTCATCTCCCCTCGGTAGTGTCGTACTATTCAACATCTTCTCGTTGGCTTTAACAACTTAAGGTAATGGTACTCGCATAACCCGGCCAGTGGTAATGTTGTTGATGTGCTAAAAATATAAAAAAGGAAAGGAGAGGATAAAAAAGCTTCGTCATCAGTCATCTTTTGTGTGGTTTCTTAAATAAACTGGTTTTTATCATCTTTAACACAGCAACCGCAAAAACCGAAGAAGGAAAGTTATAAAGTATGGGTGTGAATGTGGGTTTGCGTCCGGTTTAAAATCCAGAGGTACTTTATTGCCTTCACATCACAGTAATCAGAAACTCACTGCAACCAATAAAACTGATGTTTTGGTAGTGCCGAAAAACGACTTGACAACTCGGTTCTATAGATTTCTTTAAACCTATTTTAATTTTTTATATTTTAATTACGTTCACACCAAGCACGTTTTATGAATACATTTTGTTTTTATTAATCGACCATTTTTTTTATACAAATCAGTTATAAAACATGATGACTTCTAGAACGTAATTTTCATAGTTGACAGCCGTCTGGAAGAAAATTATCATTGATGAGTTTTCGTTTTCAAACACCGCACCGAATTTGCTGGGGAAAAAACTATGGATATCCAAATATTTAGTGTTTTTTTTATTTTTATTTGCCTTACATTTTGGAGTCTGTTACTTACAGTTATTTATATTAATAACTGGCGTAACCTGCTGCGTAAATCAGAATATAGAACGAAAATGAAAAAGAAGTCTTATAGAACTCAGGGAAGATTGTCATATTAGGCGACAGAGGGAGATTGTGATCGTTTTTTCTGTTTGCGCAATTACTGGCGCGATGGTGCCAGGTGGAGCCAGGAGTTTGAAACTTGTTTTGGTGAAAAGTGGCAACCTTATAAAATATATGTTTTAAGTTTCAGCGTGTCCCATTGTTTAGTATTTTTATTTGAGTCATCAAAAGTAAACGATATCAGTAAATTTGTAAACATGGAAAAATAGGCCTCCTTTATGTAATTCAATGTTTCCATTTAAAAGGTCTCAATCCAACCAATAGTAAGGCCGAGCCAGATTCTACTTTGGGGGAATCTGCTCCTTCGTTTTCGACTGCAAAATATTGGGTAGTAATTGAGGTGCCAACGCCAGACACGATTAAGAAAATCCACAAAATGGTATTGGATGATCGTGGGCTGAAGGTGCGTGAGCTAGCTGACATTTCAAAAAGAGGTATATATCGAACATTGACCGAAGATTTGAAGATGACAAAGCTGTGCGCAAGATGTGTGCCGCGCTTGCTTTCAATAGAGCAAAAACAGTATCGTGAAGATATTTCAGTAGAGCATCTGGCGATATTTCACCACAATAAAGCCGATTTATAACCATAGATGAAACATGGATCCACCAAACAATGCAAAACCACCAACGGCGAATATTATTCTAATTTATTGCAGCGTTCATGTGATGAAATTATTGAAAATAGGCCGCATTTTGCGAAAAAGAAAGTGTTGTTTCATCAAAACAATGCTCCAGTCCACACAACCACTATTACTATGGCAGAAATTAATGAATTAAAGTTCGAATTGCTTCACCACGCACCTTATTCGCCAGATTTAGCTCCCTTGAACTATTTTCTATTTCCAAATTTGAAAAAATGGCTCGTTGGTAAAAGATTTACCAACAATGAAGAGGTGTAGTCTGCGGTTGATGGCTATTTTAAGGAGTTTGGCTGTTCTTTGTATAAATGGAGTATAGAAGCTGAGATATCGCTGAAAACATGTATTGAACTAAAAGGAGATTATGTTGAAAAATAAAAAAAAAAAAATTGCCAACTTTTTTATGTTTCTCTGTTTGGCCGGTTAGTTTGGGACCGCCCTTGTATAATACGGAATTTATCAATCATTTCAGCATCAGATTTAAGATCCAAAAAGAAGTCGGTTACAATTAAAAAGAATGTGCAGCTTTTATTACTATTCTTATCCATTATTTATTATTATAATCTTAGGAAATTCAAACATTTGTAAATTTTTTATAGAATTTTTACAAACCGAACTACGTCGATGACAGCTTCATGCACAGTAGGATATTCAAAATCGAAAAAACGGTTAACGGTTAAAAAACGGTTTTAATAAACCCTTTGGCCAACGTTCAAAACTTTATCGTCGCTGATAAATATAATTGTACGAATATATAGTTAAAGATATTCGTAGTCGAAATTTTTTTCTAAATTGGAAATTTTTTTATTTGTCATATTAGAAAATCTAAGAAGTTCAAGGTAAAAATAATAAAATAAATCGTGGCAGATGTTCCAAATGTATGTAAAAGTATTTATTTAAAAGTACAATAAATAAAATACATTATCAGAAAATTCTTCAGTTAAACGTGGAAATAATATCATCTAGCAAGATTGTCCATTGGAAATGGATCCCCATATGTATTCAACAATAAGGTGTGATCCTTCTGTCATATTCATTGATATGTTATGACCTGTGCACAGATACAGGAATAGAAATGACTGAATGTTCTTATACATAGTCCTGCCATATGTTCTGTTACACAATTTCCAGCGCTTATCGTTCAAAACTTCTTGCGGGAATAGAACCGTTAACTTTTTTTTCAGAACACATGCACTGATTAGTGAAGAATACCAGTCAGTTTGGTTTCAGTTTGCAATCTATTAACATGGAGTGGGGCATTAAAGAGAATCGAGTCGGCGTATTAGCGTTGCATAAGTGCGGAAAGAGTGCTGGCCAAATTTTCGAGTTGCTAAAACCATTCGGAATATCAAGAATGTTCGTTTATCGTGCTATTGCTCGCTTCGGCGAATTGTCTGGAGTAGAAGACAGGTCAAAAAGTGGTCGCCCGCGCGTTGTCCGTACGAGTGCGGTAGTAAAGGCAGTGCGTGAAAGAATTCGAAGAAATCCCCTTAGAAAGCAGAAAATCATGTCCAAGGAATTGGATATATGAACCAGATCCATGTCTAGGCTGATTCGGGATGATCTGCATATGAAAGCCTATCATCGGTCCACGGGGCATCTTCTAACTCCTCATCTAAAAAAAATTAGGCTGGAAAGATGCAAGCGACTTTTGCAGTGGCACGCGGACAATGACCATGAAAACATTCTGTTTACGGATGAGAAAATTTTTACCGTGGAAGAAGTTTTCAACAAACAAAATGACAAGATTTATGCCACTTCATATAAGAAAGCGAAAAAAGTTGTTCCAAGGGTTCAACGTGGCCATCATCCCTCTTCCGTAATGGTTTGGTGCGGGGTTTCCCACCATGGTGTCACATCCCTCCATTTCTGTGAAAAGGGCGTAAAAACTGGTGCAAATGTTTACCAAAAAGATGTGTTAGAATTGGAGAATATGGCTTGCAAGACTCCCCACAGAAATTTGGGAAGACTTAAAACAGCATTAACCAGAGCAGCGTCCTCGATCTCCATGGAAATCGTACGTGCGACTATAGCCCAATGGCCCCACCGTTTGAAAGCTTGTGTTAAAGCAAAAGGTGGCCATTTCGAGTGAATACAATTTTTTTTAATAACCAATATTGTCTTCTAATAAATGAAATAATTTGGAATACAATATGGATATTGGTTTTTTTTTTATCGCGTTTTATATTTGTAACAGAACATACGGCAGGACTAGGTATATAATACATCTGTTACAATGTTATGTAATTGATTGGAAGAAATAAATTATAAATTGAATTTTCATTTTAATTGTAATTTTCGTCGATTTGTTTAACTTATTCGTAGTTATTGCTAATTATAAACGAAAACATCGTTGCCTACAATAATACATCGTTACTCCAAGAACCGATATTGTTGAACTGCTAACATAGTTATCTTAACCTACGTCCAATCAACCAAGCCTTAATTATATATATATATAAGTGACGAAAAATTGGACCTTCCGAAAATTTTAATATATGATGTAAATTTGAGCGTTTTATTCTATTTTTAAAAAAACTACCTTTATATGCTAGGGTTGATCTGATCAGTTTATTCACGCCAGAAATTCATTTTTTTGTTATAGGTTTATCCGCTATCAATCCTGAACTAGACTTGTTCCACAGAATTCTCCAAGAATCGTAGTTCTGATGAAAAGGAATTCTGTTTGTTCGTTTCGGAATTTATTGTCGACCATCAAATGTCCTATGATTTTGGTTCGTAATTCGGTTCAAGATCGTTCTTCAATTAACAATTATTTATTATAAAACTCAAAAAAAATTCAAAATTGATTTTATTAACAGCTGGCTGGACGGATAGCTATAACACTGATTCGCCAAAATACAATATTCAGCGCCGTAGTACTTTCTCGAATATCATCAACTTAAGGGTGTATAACTTCACAAAACAATTGAGTAGTTTTTGTCCACCGCCTTATGATTTTTAGTTGATACTCTTGAATCTATTGGGTTTACGTTCGGGAAATATAGAGATCATTGTTGTGAATAAATGAAGCCGGAAACTTTTTTTTGTAAAAAAAAACCTTGGGTCGCACAGATTTAATGGATTGGTATCGAGTCTTGACGAAACGACCAATGGTTTCGACCGAATTATCTACATATCTATGGCAACAAAGCATCGTTTAAAGTCGTTTCGCGGTATGCTTCCTGATTTAAATTTTTTTCACTAGCGAAGACCAAATTTTCAAGCTCGCTATCAACGTGAAATGGTTTTAACACCCCTTGCTTATTGTATTAAATCTTCCATTTTATTTTGTAACCCTTTAATCGTAGTTCATTTCTTCATATCCGCTCTATGCTACCAGCAGACACGTTGACATTTTTAATTAATTGAATTGCGCTTCGGCGTGGATTATGTTGATTTCGGTCATTGATCTTTCAAACTGTTCCTGGCGATATTGCTGTTTTCGAATATCCACCTCCATGGCGTTGTTGATGCTACCAGTATCATTGTAATGGCCCGACGCCCCTGTAGCTATTTTTTTTTAAATCATTGTTTTTAGAGGCTAAGTATTAACTAAGTCATCCAGAATTGACAATAGATAGAGACGAAACATTTTGGGAATATTAATAAAACCAAACAAAGTTCAATTTTAAGCGCAAACAACTCCCATACAAGTCGACCTCTCGAAATGCATCGAAATTTGGAACAGATTTATCATGATAAGATATACTCGTATAGCGGTTAACATTCGTCATAAGACTGCGAATGGAGGAAATGCTTTTTATAATGTACAAAATTAAAAGTCGACTCAATTTATGTAAAAATTATATTTTTTTATATCTTTAAATAAAAACAAATTATTATGAAATCTAATTTCATGTCGAAAATGTGTTCACTTTTCCAAATATTTTAAGGCATTTGATGTTGCGGAGGTAACATTTCGGATATCATTATCGGATATATTGGAATTTTTTATGAGAAGATGGAGGTAAAAGTGAAACATCTTTTGAATTTGTAACCATATCTACTTTATATGTAAAAGAAAATGATGACGATTGGATTGGAAGTGAGGACAATTGGATTACCAATTGGTAATTGCTTCAAATTTGTATACTTAAATATATATGTTGTTGTTCTTCTTCTTATGTGGCGACTGGAATAGACAGCCTTATCTATTATACGCCGCCCGTAGAAAATAATTCCAAGCGCTTCGATCTTCCGCGGTTTTCCTCCAGTTCGTCACACCAAGCTTCGTAATATGTTGTTACGAGTGAAAATGAGCAAAATCCCCCAAAACCGTCAATACTTTATTTTATCCCTTTTCAACCAAAAAATCCCAAGAGGGTGACACTTCCGTGTTAACAGCACTGATGATGATTAGGGCCATCGAAACCGTAACCGTAAAACCTGTTAACCAGTTATTACATCAACCCGAAGCTAATGCTTGATTATCCGGTTTAATCGGCTGTTTTGAACCTACTACTCTATTTTATTTCATTGTTTTTTAGTTCTGAAATGTCTGTAGAACTGGATCCAACACCGGTGAACTTTTGTAGTTTTGAAATTAGAAAATCTTTATTTACGGTGTTCTATCACATAAGGATTTGTTTAAAAAAACTAGGGCAAGAAATGAATCCAGTCATGTATTCGTTATGTCAAATTGCATTACATTATATATGTATACTAAAATCTAGAGAAGATACAGCAAAATTAATTAATATCTTTTTACGGGAATATTACTGGAGAATTTTGTATTTCAAATTGTTGCAAATAGATCCTTTCTCAATTATCCAACGTTGAATTTCGAAAACTAGAGACAATTGAGAAATCACTGGCAAACATATTTTGGGACTCTGTTATAAATGTTCGTAACATAACACTTTTGAAGTATTTGAAAATTCATCACGGAAAGCATTGCGATAATTAACCTACAATTTATTATGCATATGTTTAAGACAGAATATATCAAGAGACCAAGAAAATTGTTTATTATTTATTGCTTATTAATTGTTTCTTCTCATATTATAATCGGTTGGACCAGTTCTTTTCTTTCAAGACGGTTATAAGAAAACCGTATTCTTTGAAATTAACAATTTCGATCAAACAATGAAATGGATTTTCTGCAAAAGTCCGTTTGTCGATAATTCTAATCATAACGAACATTGATATTTGTCCATGTGGTTTCCTCTAAACTGTACGACTCCAATACAGCCCAAGATCAAAAGTGGCATAATGTTTACCAAACTGATCTATGAGAAAAATCACAAAATCATGTTGTTCGTCTTAGAAAATATATAGATAAAACTCTGCGAACATCTAATGCTTTCGACGATTTAACCTCTGGCTTCTAAAAAAACAACGTGCCGTTTAAATGTTTTACTACCAGTCACACATACCAACACCATACATGAGAAGAAGTTCTGGGAAAACCATAAGGTGGAGTAAAAATAAATCCTTAATTTTTGCATGACGTTGTTGACTGTCTTAGCACAGTTTTAGTTTGATCATTTCTTACCATTTTGAAGATAATTCCATTATGCTTCTATCATAGAAATCTCCGTCTCTATAGGTAAAAAAAAATGGGTCAGTCGATTTTCACAAGCTTCTTTTGAGGCAAATTTTTCATCAGCACAATCACTCGCCATAGACAGGAATAGGTGGTAATCACTTGATGTCTGCTCCGGATTATAAAATGGATGCATGTGAACATCCCTATCAAGCTTCCGGAGCTTCTGTTAAGCCGGTATAGATACATACGAGTACATATATGTGTGTCCTAGCATCGTCTCGACGTAACGCAATTCTTCTCATTTTGACCAAACTTGGTCGCTCCTGGGCGATTACTTCCTTCAGATGGTTCAATTGTTGACAGTACATATCCAAAGAGTTTGGCGTTTGGGAGCAACTCATAGTAAATGAATTCCACCGAGCTCGCAGCAAAACCTTCCTGACCGCTAATCCTGGCTTGGCCACTGTTTACGCCGGCTCATCGCGATTCGAATATAATTCTTTTCGCTTGACGTACTTATAAGAGAACCACTTTCCGTCACCAGTCACCATTCGTTTTAGAAATAGGCCGATTTTGTTACGATTAAGCAGCGATTTGAAAATGGAAATTCTATTCAGGAGGTTGTCTGCATTAACTAGCATGGCACCCATACAACAAGTTTCTTTTGGTATCCAGCCTTATTCAAGTGATTCCAAATTATTATTTGCAATATTTAGATCAGGGGCAATGAAAACGGGGCTTACGTCGAACTTAGCGATTTCCGTTATATTATCGACATTTGGCTTTCCAGAGCTTGGCACATCTTTAATATCAAAATCACTGGGGTGCGATCGACTAAACGTACTCGTAAATTGCAGTATCAGTACCATAAACATTATTCACATTTTTGTTATGCTTTTTCGCCTTTATCGAAGAAAACTGTAAAATATGGGGTATTTTCTCATTGCCGGGTCCACCCTTGGCACGTGCTCAAACGATACTGAGTTAAGCAATCACAAAAGTGTCCGAGTAGAGCTGAATACAAAATCTTATCTTTCTAACGCCATCTAGCATGCAGATTACTAAAGCCGTCTATTGGAAAAATACAGGATTTTTTACTATACCTAATATATTTTAGTGATTATACCGGGAGACAAATTCTTGGCTGATATGTTTCTAAAGAAAACTTTTGTTTTTAATTACCTACCTTTATCCTGGAAAACGCCGTATTAACAAAAATAACATACCATTAACTTAGTTATAATCCACAGAGAATATTGTGTTTATATTTGTGCGATTGTATGTGTTCGATTAATATCTCTAAGTGGAACTATTTATAGTTGCTGTACCAACAACTCAAGATTTGTTAGTTTATTTATGCGTACTTCAATTTCCTTCTGTCTTTCCTCAAAGTAAACTTCCACATCAGTAGATATTTAAAATACAAAAATCAAAACACAAAATGTTGTTCCAGTGAGAACTTGAATAAACACAAATACTATTAGTGTACTCGTAATTTGTTTTAAATTTTACGACGTCCGTCCAATTCCATTTAACGTGTTAGGTATCTGATGTTAAAATGTGTAAAATAAATTTTCATTGTTGCTTGCGTTATAATACAAATTAAACAACTGCTCGATGTTTAGATTAGAAATAAAAACTCTCACACACACTGATTTTTATGAATTATTACTCACTGATCGAGCTATTAGTGAAAACAAAGTGCAACTATGTGCCCCGAAGTGGATCTCATTAACGCTAAACTGATGGGTTTACAAAAGATAAGAAGTTTCGCTTAATTGCCATATACTGTACGAGTATTTAGGCACACGTGTGCACATGACAATCCTCATGATTCATTCAACGTGTATTTGTGTGAACAACAACTATTCGCAAGATTTTTGTACCCATGTTTATTGGGATGCCAGTTAGGTCGCCTCGCTTTCTATGGGGCAAAAAAACGAATATTGTCTACAGAAAATATCGTAGTTTTCAAAATATGTCTGCTCTGGATGTTTGTTTCGCTAGCTTTACTTTCAGCCTGTGTTGCAAAGAGTGACTGCGGATTACAGTCGATCGTTCGGTCCCTGTACAAAACAAAATGTCGATTAAAAATTACTCGAAGAGTATTCCAAAAATGGGAAAATTATATTTTTGCTACGCCCCCAAATATCGTTCTCTTGATTTTTTGCGTAGTTCCTCGTCATTTGAAGTCTGATTAATTCCGCATATCATTGGCCATGGGTTGATAACAGCTACGTTTCGTTCTTTAGATATTTTTGACTCCAACGTTAAATTCTAGCCGTGACCTCCGGTATTCCGATTCCTATCCACCCCAATTCCCAAATTTTTTCTAAGAATTTGAAGAACTTAACATTTTATGAAACTTTCACTTTGAAACTTTACTGATGTATAAAAATCAAAACATACTGATATGATAAATTCAACTACTGACTCCTACATTGGTTAAAATAACTTAGTCATATATTTTATTCAGTTGCACTAAATTAAATGGAATTTTTACACCGAAAGTATTTGCTAAAAAAGGACGAAAATTATCCCTCTGGTACCTCCCATAAAAATTGGCTGTTTTCCGACATTCAATCTTTTCTCTGTAAATACTAATTTAAAGGCAGCAATGCCCTACATTTATATCTATTGTCATATCTCCCATTCAAATCACCGAATTAGCTCATATCTTTCAAATACTTGTGTTGAATTCAGCCAACATGATAAAACCAACGCAATCAATGTCTTTATGCGCTTGAATATAGCGATGTTGGTATACAGCTCATAGTTCATATGATGCTTAACGATGTGGGGTCCATACATTTTTCGGAGTATTTCCCTCGCAAATATTCCCAGAAGTTATTCACTTAAATTTGTTTAGATGTCTTTGCCCCGTCTCTTCCGATACCTTCCACACAAATTGGGCGATTTATCGAAATATAATTTTCATCTCATACTTTATAATTTGCAACAATTTAACTTCTTGAGAATTGTATTGCTTTATAATGCTTGGTAAAACTAGCAAAAATTTAATCTTATAGCCATGTCTTTTCTAATAACTTCCATACAGGTTATCTATTTTAACTTAAATATAAATAGATTCATATTTTTTATTTAATTGCAGTAATTTGGCAAGCCTAAGGCGTTAAGTTAACTCAATACTGGGAATGCACATGAAAGACTGCAATAAGTCAAAATTTTGATTTTTTTTTTATTTTACGTTAATTAAGAAAATTTTCTGATAAGGCTATTTACCACATTCCTTCCGGTACCCTATGTACCGAAGCAAAATATCGTTAGATGAAGGTATATGTAAGCCACTTCATGTTATTGAAATTTCTGTCTTAGTATTTCACAAGATTTTCATGAAATTTTGAATGTCACATGATAAATTCCCGGTACTTTTTTGACAAATTCTATTTTTCGTCCCACGTTCTACTTTGGTTTTCCATTCTAAAAATATTTTCTCCCTCCATTAACTTCGACGTTGAACAAACGCTTTAGTAGGAAAGGTCTTACTTTCCTAAATAAATCCCTAGCTAAGTGTGCAAAACTCACCCATACCCTATGAAAGGATGCAGATGTACAAAACGAGAACATAGTTTAATGAACATCAATAAAATCCGCCTGTTGACATATCGAATAGGGAAGGATTACAAGGACGGAAGGATTATTCAAATAATTGTTTTAACCTTTACCATGATTTTACATGACTTTAATCTTCTAGTTAATAAATTTAGACCCATGAATAAAGAATTTATTTATCTACACTTTTAAAAATAATATTTTGAAGTGTTTGACCGGGTCGATGTTGGTATGCAGCTCTTGATACATACGACGCCGACACTCCTCTTTAACGACGATAAGTCCATATATTTCGGAACTGTGCACTGTACAACAGGCAACACTAGTGTTTGGTAGTGATGCATATTGATCTCCGAGATTAAATCGCTTGTCATCAACACGCAATTTCAGTGAGGACACCGTCAGTTTTATTCCTGGTGCGACCGAAGTAGATGAGTTCATCCACCAATCCAAAGTTAAAGTTACCAACGTACATGTAGGATCCCGGAAAGACAAATAACTTGGTTTCGTACCCGTTTGTCGTCAGGTCCATTTTTACTGACTACTTCTCAATGTTTGAGAAGGCTGCAGTAGCATCTCGCATTTTCGGCCAATGAAGGTTATATTATCAACGTATGAGAGTAATATACGAGTATGTCTATTGTTGAAGATGGTGCCAGTCATGTTTATTGCAGCTTTCCTTATAAACATATCCAACATAGATCGTACGGTAGGTTTCTTTTTGGTATAAGGATAACAGACTCGGATATAACTTCATACAGCTTGCGGGTTCTCGAATGCAGTTTTATAGTGGATAAAAAGGAGATTTGTGTGTACCAATTTTTTGGGTTGCCTCCATTATTTGTGTGGGCATTTTCTCAATTGCGAATTCACTACGCCGCACTGATAAGATCCTCTCTCGATGGTGGTGGTGGATTACATTACAGCTGTAATACAGAAAAGCGTGCATTTGAATTGGATTTTTAGTTGGCAAGAGACTAACTAATTCCTAGTAGTAACTGGAATTATATTTCAATATAAAGTTATCTACATGACAACTTGTCTGTCGCCTTGATTTAGTAGCAATTTGTAGTAATGCGTGTGGTTTGTGGCCTCTAAAGCCATGGAGTCGCGTGTAATCCCGGGTGCTATGACAGTAAAACCTCGCAGTGCTAAAAGCCAAATTATAGCCACGGGTATAGTTACTACAGCATAACGAGCCTAATCCTGATATTCCTTATACACAGTGTCAACATATTGTGAATTCGATGGCAGCTGTTCGACGGCAGCACCGACGGTGAATTGAATACGTGCAAGTGTGTGGTACAGAACATTGAAGCTGACAGATTTTACCATATTGTACTAAAAACTGCAAAAAACCAAAAGTAAATAGTAAAAACTATAACATGTAACAAAATTCCAACAAATATTTGTTATTTGTTAAGCGTGTTTTTTTACGGAGATTCTCTCGAAACTCCGTAACTAAACACGATTTCTTGATCGGCAGTGCCGAATCGGCTTCAAACTCTAGGCGTGATATGGTTTTTCTGAAGTTAACATTGATAAAGTGAGAGAAATGGCGACTGAAAATAGTCATTTAAGCTTACGAGTAGTTCCGAAAGATATGCATTTTCTTCAAAAAATTAATCGCATAAAGGTCGCTAAGGACATGCTCTAAGGATTCTAGTTTCATATGTATAAAAAGCGCTTATAACTGGTGATGAGACATGTGTCTACGACTTTGACATGCGAACCGGCAATGGCAATGTAAGGTAATGTTGACTGCTTTCTTTAATTATCGCAGTGTTGTGAACTCGAAATTATTGCCAGAAGGCCAGACGGTGATTAAAGAATGTTATGTGGGCGTAGAAAGAGTTATGAGTTATGTTATGAGTTATGTTAGAGAGAAAGTGGGTGAAAATTCGTCGAAAATCTCCAGATTTATGGAAAAAAAACTCATGAATTTGCATCACGATAACACATCATCCCACAAGGCTATCATTGTGAACGACGAAACTCAACAACTATCACCAAATGGGATATGACTTCGGCAGATTTTTTCTGTTTCCAATCAATTTCAATCTTTTCCGAAAAATGTCTTTGAAAAATGTTTTGATGATTGAATTATTCGATGACATTAGTGTATTAGTTATTAATTAGTGTATTAATTATTATTATTAGGTCGGATATGCGTACTTTAAAGACAATGCAATAAATTCGTATGAATAATAAATATTTTTCGTTGTATTGACTAATTCTCGGTATTTTTTGATAGAACGTAATCTTTTTTGCTTGAGGCTTAAAAAAAACTGTAACCAGTTGCCAAATATAGGAAAATAATTGCCAAATGAAATGTCGTACTATCGTGGAAGAACCATCCGAATGTGATTAATTTTTGATTGATTTTGTGCTTTTCATTATATATATTCATAATATATGTACATGTATGTATAGGTATGTAACAACCCCATTTTAAATATTGTTGTTTTATATATAAATATTTGAAAAAATGTTATCTTCGAGCAATCCGTTCGTCATTACAAATATTCGTGACTATGTCGACCAGTAACCTAAGAATATCCGTCTGACTGCTAAACACAACCGAAACCGACAATAATGTACGAGCACAGAAAAAAATGGCTAAAAAAGTACAATCGTAATGTCTGTGTGAAAAAGTTAAGGTTTATATTATTATTTGCTTACCTTATTAACAGCAACTGGTTAATAAATTCTTAGTCGTTTAGAAGGCAAAATTTAATGGCTTATAATTTTCAAGGCCAGTGTGCGGTGAAGTGAACTGAAATTAGTACTACACAAAGATTGCAAAATGCGTTATCGTCAGTCATTTGTTTGCCTCATAAAAATGCCAGAAGTAGATGTTAAAGTTAAAGGGTTATCCATTTAGTGGTCTCAAAACCGCCGGTCTGGCAAAACTGCCCGCTGTTAAATACGTCATCCGAAGTATTATTTACTTCGCGCAAGGTTTGCCATTTACGAAAATGGATCGTAGAAAAACCGAAGAATGAGTAAAAATAGTTTAACTATTTCACTTGGTTAGGTGAAAAAGCAAAATTGTCGCATATGGAGCTCGGAGAACTCATAAGTGATTGTAAAAAAGTCATTGCATCCGGAAAGAGTGACTGTTTGGTGCGCATTATGGTCAGGAGGTGTCATTGAGTCGTATTTTTTCGAAAACTACTTCAAAAGTATCCATTGCTGCAGCCAATCCAGAGGCAGTCTTTTAAATGACATTGTGTTTCCCACATAATGGCAAGGTCCAAGCATTATAACGAAACAAAAGTTTTATCGAAATCATAGCTTTATGTGTGTTTTATTTAACCTTACTTCAAAGCGAAAAGTGAATAACCCTATATCTTGCTAATAACATGGTCTCTGCCATCGATTCAACAAGAAATTTTATAATACTCGTCAAAAAAAAAATAATAATAATTTCTTTAAAAACACCACGTTTTACCGAAATCTTATTTATCAAATTTACATCATAATCAAAATACAGCAAGGCTTTCCTTATTATGTAAAAATTTCATTATTATGTGAAAAAAAACTTAGGAGCTGATAGCGGTCATCACTAGACTACGGAGTTTTAAAATAAAAATGAAAAATATTTGTGTTGTTTTATTTTGAAATAAAGATTGACCTCCGATATGTTTTAGTTCAGATAGAATGTAAGAAAGTTGTTCGATTAGATTAAGCATGTACTTTCTGGTATATCCCATACAAACGACCAGTTTAACAGATACATTCTTAGGTTTAATTGCATTAAGTTAAATTTGGCACAATTCAAGTGCGTAATAAACTTAGATTTAAGAATTACAATGAACTTTTGTGGTTTTTCCCATACAAATTAGGTGGCTTGCAAAATACAAACTTTTCTCTATACATTCTAATAACTGCGCGAAATTTACTACACCCTTTGTGGCATCTCTGTAAGCTTCCATCGGCCTGAATTCAAGCAAAACAACATTGATCGATTTGTCCGAAATTTCTAAACGGTTTCCGTTTGTTCTTAGCTAGACCTTAAGTAGAAAATATCAATATCAAAATCTTTTCATATTTTTTTTTTGTTACTGTGAAAAATCTCAATATTAATCCCTATTCCATTCAATTTTTTCTGAACCGCAAATAGAAATCTTCAACTTCAAATGAT
Organism: Philornis downsi; assembly: GCA_019455685.1. Lineage (NCBI taxonomy): Eukaryota > Metazoa > Arthropoda > Insecta > Diptera > Muscidae > Philornis > Philornis downsi. The sequence goes on from JAHXMU010000813.1 coordinate 970,703, forward strand.
ATTTTCTAAACGTTCAAGACAAACGCTAACAGTTTTTCCTTAATATTTAGTTCGTGTAGTATGTAGTTCGTGAAAAAAAATAAAAATTTTCTATTTAAAAATAAATCGTAATAATATTCCAATAATACAAACAATTTGCAAAATTTAAAATCTCATTTATATGAACGAAATTGATATTGATCCGACAAAAATACATTTATATCAAAGTGTTTTGTTCATGAGACCGCTAAATTCGTAAAGATAAGATAACCAGCCAGGTGAACTGACTTACATACATCTTTCCGTTGGTGCAAAAGTGTGCTGAGTGCCAGAACTGGCGCGGGTAATCGCTACGCACTGAATCAACGCACTGAAATAGAAGCAAAATTATAACTTACTGAGTTTACTTACTACAATTTCCTCACCAATTACTAAAGTCTTCTTCTAAGAAATTATTAGGAAAGCATTGATTTTTATCAAATTGACTACTTTGTACGTGATATACTCTAAGGGACGTGACAACGCAAACTGTTTTATTTCGCAGAACAAAATTTAGTAAAAGTCCGATGTTTGCAAAACTATGCATTACATGGAAGGTTTTATTTATTACAGTTAGTATGATCCGATTAAGTCAATTATGCACAGTTTGTTTGATAACTTGTTGTCATTTCAGAGACAATTCCATTATACTTCTCTCGTATCAAACTCTTCCCTATTGGCAAAAAGCTAGGACAGTCAATTTTCACAACTTTCCGTTTAGTCGAATTTATTGCATAGACATAGACGGGAACAGGTGGTAACCACTTGGTGACAGTTCCGGACTATAAGCCGGATGCGTAGGTAACTCCAACCAGAGCTCCCGAAACTTCTGGCGAATCACTATCGATGTGAATGGCCAGGCGTTGTGGTAATGGAAATGGAATGGAATTGCAAACGCTCCCTCCAAACGGTCTAATTGTTAATAGTATAGATACGATTCCTTACCAAAATAAAGCCTTCTTAACCGTCAATCCTGGCTTGGCAATCGTATGCGCCAGCTCACCGCAATTCGGGCACGACCGTTGTCGCTGGAAGCTGTTGTAAGTGATTCACTTTTCATTACCAGTTACCATCCGCTTTAGAAATGAGTCGATCTTGTTACGATTCAACAGCAATTCGCAGATGGAAATTCGGTCTCTTGCGTCAACAGCTGTCGATTTGCATTAATCAAAATTACTAGAACAGTAAACGCAGACCACTGGTTTGCGTTGTCACCACTATCGAGAAAAAACTGTAAAATATGGCGAATTTTTTTATACTTATACTTATACTTTTTATACCAAGCAATCCCAAAACTGTCTAAGCAGTTTTTGAGTACGTAATCGTATCTTTTTAACGCCATCTAGCGCAACGCAATATACTGATTGCTCAAACCATCTATTGGAATAATAATGGGTTACTTGTTAATACACTTTATGCTAAATTTTGTATTATCGAATGGCAGATATGAATCTAAGAATATATGAGTAAATTGGTTAAATTGTATGGGAGGTACCAGAAAGTGCGTGGTTATACGGTTAATTTTTTCATATTTTATCATCATTATAATGCAATGCAATAGACAAAAACTTTAGAAGGAAAAAATTAAATTTCGATTGTTCGATAATTGTTCGATTTTTATTGGAGGCTTGCAGTCCGTTTTCTTTCTCAGAAATGTGTTTTTTTACTCGCAAATTTTACTAAATTCACTGCAACTGATTGAAAAATATACAGATTAAAGCGATATTTTTTTATATTTTTTTTGGAGATATTTGTCTGATTTTTCTCAAATTTTTCTAAACATTATAAATCAATAAAATGGAGAAAAATTTAGTTTCCGGCAACCTACTATTGAAAATTACAGAGGAAAGATTGAATTTCCGAAAATGGGTCTATTTATGTGGGAGGTACTAGAAGGGGCGGGGCAAGATGATTCATTTTTATTCTTAGGGTCTACTTTAGTAACCGCATAGAGTGTACCAAATTCAATTAATTTCAGTGTAACTGAACAAAAGATATAAACCTTAAAAATTTGGGTTATATCGATCATTTGCAAGGGAGACGCCAAAAGAGCAACCACGCCTCGGCCGGATTTTCCTTAAATTTAGCGGAGCACTATAAGGCTGGTCGATATAGCTGATTTACAATCCCCGGCTACTATATACGCTAAGTTTCATCGCTCAATCGACTTAAAAAGTCATTAAACACGGTTATTCAAAACATTCTTGATGCCTTAGATGTCCTTTTGAGCCTTACATTCTTATGGCTTATCAAATGACCATACATAATTTCTCCGACTGCAGGGTTTTCATAATATTATAGGTATATAATAATACTTGTTCCATTTATAACGCGGTTTAACAATCATTTCTGTTTAAGATGTTCTAAGATTTGTCTCGAAACATATAACCGAAATATCTTATATTTAAGCCAACTTTAAATGCATTTTTCTAAAATTGAGAAATGGAAATCGGATTGGAATTTAGTTTTCCAAAAGAATGAATAATGCATCACCGTAATCAGCATTACAAATGCCAGGCGACTATTTTTTCGTGTACAATTAAATGGAAACTTGAGGTACAGCGACATTTTATCTCGAGTGTCAGCATCATGTTTCGATATGATGACTGACCGCAACTTAGACGGCAGGTAGCAAAATAATCTCATTCGTACTCATAGCTTCATGAAAGATGATAATTGACAATGACTTAAAACAAGATTTGAATTCAATACTGACATCAACAGCTAAAGTTTTCCATAAAATATCGTCACTGTGTTTGCTTTGTTCTGTTGTTGCTAAGAATGAAATACGTACACTTAGCGAAATTCAATTAAAGTCAGTTACATTTATGTAAGATATCTATATGCAGTTTTTCAGATTTTATTCTCGTGGGTTTTGCTTCGTATTTTTTTACACGAGAATCATTAAATTTTAAATTTACACGAGAAAATGCCGACTACGGCAGCAGACAAAATTGATCAAATTTGTAAGGCATTTGCAGTTAGCATGGCCACATGTCGAATGCATCTAATTTTTACTGAAGGCAGTCATCTGATTTTGATGAAAGCCAGTGCAAAAATTGTCAGTCTACTTGGAGCTGAAGTGTGATTGGTGACCGAAGAGTAGGACAATTTAAAACATAATAAAATTATAACTTTTACATATATTTACGAATAAGTGGATTAAATTAGATAATTTGTATGGGATTTGCCAAAGAGGGCGTGATTATCCTGTCGGTTTTTTAAGTTTGACCAGGCATTATAATGTAACACAATCGACAACAATTTAAGAATTGTAGAGAACGTAAGAAAAATTAAATTTCAACAAATTAGTCGATTTGTGTGGAAGATACCGCGAGGAATATAGCAATGTGCTTCAGTTTCATTCATAGAACTTTGTCTATCAAACGCATGGTATGCGCCATACAACTATTTGAAAGATACGAGTAAGCACCAGGAGGAGGTTGGTTACTTGGTCGATTTCCGTCAAGTTTTACAAGAATTGCAGCCTACTGATTTGAAATAACATAGAAAAGATTGAATTTCCGAAAGTTGCTCAACTTGTATGGGAGTTACCAGAAGAGATATGACAATGCGCTCCGTTTTATTCCGAAATTCTATTTTAGCAAACGTTAAATATATACCAAATTTGACTAAATTTAGTTCAACTGAATAAAAGGTATGAACTTAAGCACATATTTAGATTAAACCAATCATTATATAGATTTTTATAAATTCTATAAATATTTTGGACAAAAATTCAAATTACTGCAATCTAAAAATAAGAAGGAATGGACCGACATATCCCACTTGCAATCCCTGGCATTGATCTGGCAAAATATTCCGATAGTTATAGTGCCTACTATCTAACCAACCAAACATACAGATATACAGCCAATTGTGCTTGATAGGTCATGAAACATTTTTAAGCGACTAGTACTTTAAATACTTCTTTCGGGATGTTACATTTAAGTCCTATTAAATGAAGCACATCTTTATTCCGTCTGTTGAAGGTATAAAAATTATAACTTTATGGAACATTTAGTAGTGGATATTTTAGTTTATGAATTACATTTTTGGATACAGCCATTCTAAACTAATAATAAACCTATTGTAAATTGTTATGAATAAGGTTTTAAACATAAAATTGTTATTTAAAATAGTCTTTAATATAGAATTATTTACCACATTTTTTTAGAATTATTTACCACATTTTTTTTTAATGTTTTTCTCAGTGTAATCCCTACCGAGTACTTCGAATTGTATTATTGTGAGTAAAATACTGTTTCGTAAATTGTCATCTTAAATCTTCACATCAACTTAAATGTTCTATTAGCCACTGGTAAACATTCAGAAGAACTAAATACGTGGAACATTCCTTCAAGCTATAACTACGTCGAACGTTTATTTCGTGTTTACTTTACTGCTATTAGCGTAAGAACTTGTTGACTCGGTTACTGCACCCACCAAGGTTCACTAGTTCATACTGAGTGTATGAAATATATTTGAACGCAGTTTATTCTAGTTTCTCGACGAATATTAGCATTTATAATGGAAAGTTACCTGTGTTAGATGCAGAGGCTTTTTGAACTTGTAAACGTGTGCATGCACATATTAATAAATGTTAAAATCAAAGCGGATTATACATATAAGTTATATGGTATATGGAAATCTGTTTGGTTTTTATGGCCCTTCAGTAGTCTTAATAGCAGACTAAATATAGAATACGAATTCTTAATATTAGCATACTGGTAAACGAGCGTGAGACGAGAGGAACATTTAAAATGTCTGTTACGGTATAAAAATAAACTCTTTATTTTACATGTAATTGAAGACTTTATTTGGCATAGAGTGCTCTGTTTAGTTCGATAACTGGTTGCCTATTTGAAAGTAACTTAATCATGCCTCTCTTATATAAATTCCCGTCCCTATTTTCACAAGCTTCTCTTGAGAGAATTTTTGAACAGGAAAATCATTCGCCATGGACAGGAACAGGTGGTAGCCATTCGGAGGCAGGCCGGACAATAAGGACAATAAGGCATATGAGCCTCCCAACAAAACTGCCGGACCTTATAGCGATTCACTATGGATGTGTGTGACTTGACGTTGTCGTGATGGAAAATAATTCTTCTAATGTTTACCAAAGTTGGCCACTTCTTGGCGATTGTTTCCCTTAGACGGTCCACTTGTTGATGCTACATTTTCGAATTAAGAGCTTGGCCATAGGGAAGTAACTCATAGTAGACGATTTATTGCCAATCCCACCGAACACACATAAACCTTTGTGATAGTCAATTCTAGCTTGACCACCGTTCGCGCCGAGTTTTATAATTTGCAATAAAATCTACAATGGAATTAGCAAGTTATTTATTTTCAAGAATTTTATATTTGTATAAATGAATATACAAATGATTTTTGCCAAATTTTTTAAAATATTTCCACTTTTTACATTATTTTTCGCAAACCACTTTCATTAGTCTTTTTTGTGTTCAAAGTCGAAAACGAAAACCGGCGGAACGTTTCCAACGGTTTAATTGTTCTCATGAAAATAATCGTTATTCAGATTTGATGGTTTTTAAACCATCAGTATTTCAGATGATCATAATTGCAAAATATAAATATCAATCGTTATGGGCAACATAATGCAAAGGCCACGATCTCATAAGTTGACGTTGTCGAAATTAGTATGGATTTCGCACAGTTTTATAACAAGTCTCGAAAATTATTAATTCGTATCGAAAGTGCCCATATTTGATGAACAATCAATATAAAAGTAATTAAAAATAGTTCAAAAAATTCAATTATTTTCAATTTTTTTGAACGATTGTAACTTAAATTAATAATGATAGAAAAATAAACAAAACAAAATTTATAGGATTTGGCTATCTACAAATTTATCATAGAACTACTTTAAATGATATTTTCTGAAGCAGATCTATCTGCCAAAATATTATAATATCTATACGAACACGCTATACGTTAAAAGTGATCCCAGGACATCTGGTCATATTTGATAATCCATGTAATATTGAATTTTTAAAGTACTAGCCTCATTCTGAGAATCGCATTTCGAAATTAACATTGAATTGGGTTATACATTGTAATTGTTTCAATGTTTTTTCTCTTCTGCCTCTATGTTTCTTATTGAAATTATCCTAAATTAGAATACATGAGGGAAGGGTTTTTTTTTGTAAGTATGATCCGGCGTCCGTTGGGAAACAAATAAAGCTAACTTTATTTCTGTATCATTTTTTGCATTCAGCCTTGTTAGTTTTGATATTACGAAAATTATCTATAATATCCTGGTAAAAATTAGTACAAGCAGCACCAGATGCATTTCTGACTCAGCCACATGAATAATTGTCAATTTGTTTGTCTTTATGTATAGACTCATAAATAATATCAAAAACCTTATTGTGATTACAATTTTGCAAGTTGTTTCTTACCTATCTGGCAGAGTTTCTAGATAGGTTTGATTATTGTGTGAGGGTGGAAGAGCAGGACACCTTAATAAATGTGATTTTCGCACATTATATAGATACGTTGGTAAAATACTGCAAATGAGTTTAGATTGTGATTGTGAGAGAGTTTTGTTTAGAAATATACGAGGTGTGTTCAAACAATAAGATGAATTTTCATTGTTCTCAAAAAATATTTATTCATCAATTTCTATTTTATCTCCTTCAAAATAGCCCCCTCAGATATAATATACTTGTGCCAGCGTTTTTTTCAATCCTCGAAGCAGTTCTGATATGCACTTTTTGTTATGTCCTTAAGCTCTCTTAGCGATTCGGATTTTTTTCTCCTCAATCGCCGCAAAACGCCGTCCTTTCATGGGTCTCTTCAATCTTGGGAACAGGAAAAAGTCGCAGGGGGCCAAATCTGCCGAATACGGTGGTTGAGGTATGATAACGGTGTTGTTTTTGGTCAAATAATCTCTCACAAGCAAAGATGAGTGAACAGGTGCATTATCATGACGCAAAAGCCATGAATTTTTTCCTACAATTCCGGCCATCGCTTCAAGCATAACTTCAAGGTAATACTCCTTATTTACCGTACGACCTTGTGGTAAGAACTCCTGAGGCACCACGCCATGGTAATCGAACCAAACAGTGTGTAAAACCTTGACATTTGATCGAACTTGGCGTACTTTTTTTGGTCTTGGTCATATACCCATGATTCGTCACCAGTTATGACCTTTTAAGCAAATCTGGGTCATCGTTGATGTCATTAAACAATTCCTGAGCGATGCTTATGCGACGTTATTTTTGGTCAAAATTCAGCAATTTTGGAATGCCCAAAATTTCCGAAAAAATTGCATGGCATGAGCCAACCGATATGCCGACATCCTCAGCAACTTATCTAATTGTGATTCGACTATTCTCCATAACAATTTTCTTCACTTTCTCAAGATTTTCATTGGTTGTTGATGTGCTGGAGCGTCCAGAGCGAGCGTTGTCATTCACATCTTCTCGACCTTTTGTAAAAAGCTTGTAGCACTTGTAAACATTTTGTTGACTCAGAGTACTCTAGCCGTATGCTACTGTCAACATTTCAAGTGTTTTTGAGCACTAAATTCCATTTTTTACACAAAATTTGATGCAACTTCTTTAACCCATTTTTTCGATAGCAGAAAATCGTCGAACACGCAAAACACTTGCCTTATTTATGCCTCTCACAAACAAACTAAACATGCTATATGGATAAAACCGTCAACATATCCTCGAGGCGAGTGTACCAACATAAAAAAAATAATAATCGAAAATCGAATGAACACACCTCGTATGTTTTTTTATGGTATATATAATTTGATACGGAAAAAATGCTACACCCATGGTATTGGTATACGTTAAAGGTTTGTTAAGATAGTGTCTTGGAATGAAAATGTCAATGACTGCATTGCCACGCCACTACTGGTGCTTTCCATACAAATTTCCCTATTTTTCAAAATTCAATTTTTTCCGCGTAACTCCTAATACGTAGATTGGAGCGACTTGCATTTCTGTCCATTGTTTTGCGCTATAATTTTTGCTAAAATTTGAGAAAATCGACCGGTTATTAACAAGGTACCCCCGGTACAAATGAGTGATTTAACCAATGTGTATCATTACACCAAATTCTGTCCAAATTGGTACACATTAAAGACAAGAAGATATATAGCAATGTCAAGCTCCTTCCTAATTCGTGGACTACAGAAACCTACAAGTTTGCTCATTGTATTGTTTTATAGTGTCTGGCAAAATTTGGTAAACATTGACCAAGTATCCACGTGTCTTCTGATACTTTCCATACAAACGATGGAATTAACTCATGTGATCTTAGTTTTATTATTTAAATGATCAAATTTGGTATATGTCATGCGGTTGATATAGTCCTGCAAATGAAAATAGACCAGGTATCTCCAATACGAATTGACTGATTCAGCGAAAATTTTCCGCCTTAAACCATAATGCGTTAAGAGTGTTTAATATAATGCTTGGTAAAATGTAAAAAAAAGTTTCTGGTACCTTTCATACAAATTACCTAATTCAACTCATATAATCTTGGATTCGTATCATTCAGTCAATTGATATATTGCAGTCAGAATATTCGTTGATTAGAACCTAGCGATTTACCAGGCATCTTCTGGCTCTTCAGACAGATGGATATATGTAAGTCAGCTCGCCAGACAGAAACTTCTGTACTGGTTCCTTTTAACTGTGTTCCATAGATAAAAGTAGAAAAATCCGAAAACTAGATCTTTAAAAAAGTGCTACCTCGCATAGACCGACCGTGATGCGATAGTTAACACACTCGACTATCGCCGCCACCTATCATTATTTGAGCGGCGGTCACCTTGATGTGTCTGACGAACACTTCGAGTAGTCGAGTAATCGACAAGTCTGGTAAATGCTTCTCAAACTCAGAGGTTCGGAATTGTCGTTATAGTGTAGATTGCGTGGAGTGAGTCTCATTCATGGGATGCAGCGAATTTGTTATTTTTTCGAATAGCTTGAAAACCGGGTTTTTACTCTCTTATTCGCAAGTGGGTACAATAGGCAAAATGTTATCGATTAACATAACATACTAACGCGTCCAAAAAGTAAAACCAGTTTTAGTTTCATATCAAATCTCAGAAATATTTTTTTCTAAGTTAGTGGTACTGTGATCGACATTACATCATAAATGTCTTATTTATTCCAGCTATGATTAGTTTCGTAGAACGCAGAAAGCTTTGTCAATGAAAACCACACCCAAAAATTTGAGATTCAGTCTTCAAAAATCATCGGTTAAGAATTAGGGACTTTGCCGATGACGATGACATTTCAGATGAAATCATTTAGCCGATTTTTAAGAGATATTTTGGGCCTCAGAGACTTCAAACTTCGATTGATACTAAAACGTTACCAACACATTATAAAACAGATTATTATGTGAAATGGAACTTTGAGCCGAATATCAAAGGTGAAATAAACACAAAATTATCGCGCCAAAATCAGTCAAAAATCGATGTTATGCTTACAGTTTATTTCCTTTCTCGTGTTATTGTGCACTCACAATGCCATACGGGATGGTTACAATTTGACATATTTCGAGGATTGGAAAAAACGTTCGCACAACTCTGCAGAGCGAAGTATTTTTTAACAAACAAATTTTGAAAACATATCCATGGTCAAAAGAAAAAAACAATTAATTTGTTCATAATTATAGTTATACTTATGATAGGCGTAACAAGGGGGGTGGTTAACCCCCCTTAGAACTCATTTAGCACCAACAGGGTTATCAGATAAGGTGCATTGAATGAATTTAGCCCCCTTCAAAATGAATGAATGAATACGAGTTAACCAAAAAAATCTCATGAACCGAATTACCAGTTTCGAATCGCTGCTGAATCGCAATTTCTGAAGCGTATGGTGACTGGTGATGAAAAATGACTCACTTTTGATAACGTCAAGCAAAAACGGTCAAGGTAGAATCGCGCTGAGCCGGCACAAACGGTGGCTATCTAGAATTGACAATAAAGAAGGTTTTGCTGTATTTTTGGTGGAATTGGCAGTCATCTACTAAAGGGTGGCGCATAAGTAACGTTAACGGCGACTATATTGAATGCGTTCTTGTGCATCATTTGGTTTTAACTCGTGAACCAATTGCATCTTACATAGGAAAAGATGTAACATATGTAAAATTCTTTGCAAAGACAGCCTAGACATCTCTAACTGCTGAGAACGTCGCCTGGTGGAAGTTTCGGGGTTTTCCCCAAAACTTGCTTGCATTCGAGCAATGGTCACTTCATTTTGAACTGCACGAGGTCTTCCAGCACGCGGAAGATCGCAGACAGCCCCTTGTTGCCCAAAACGCTGAGCCAATCGGTAAACTGTTGGAGCGCTAGGAGCATTTCGAACATGAAAGAAATTTCGATATGATCTGAATAATCGAATGCTGACTTTCAAAGTAAAATTGAACAACTTTGATACTTTGTTCTGTCATAAATTTCCCAAGTATTATTTAGTTAATTCTGTAGACACGAAAAAAAAGACAAACAAAAAATGTATGCACTGGTCAAATCTTAACGTTGCTTATGCGCCACCCTATGTGAGCTGATTTATATTCATTATTTGTTGTGTTATGTTTATTTTTTCACATCATGAGCACGTATTAAAGTTTCCGCATATCTTGAAATTTGTAACAAATTTTCATAACACAGATTTCTTAGATGACGTCCAAATTCTGGAGACGAGAAATTCCGAGTTTTCCTTGTAAGCACAAATATGCATGAATTGCGAGTCTGCTTTAAAACCCAAACGTGTTCCTAAACTATCATTACACTATTCAATAAGTTTGCTAACTTGTAATTGTTGTAATCTTTATCCATACTTTTTGAAAAATGCCAAACAGAATTGAATATTGAACGACGACCTTTTTGACGCCGCAACTTACAACGTGCTAGCGTATACACATACATATACACAGTGGCCTTTAACAGATTATAATGTAAATTCATGTCTACAATAAAATTTCACTACACAGTTCATGTTTTTTTAAGCAGCGCAATGTTTGTCGTGCCATTGGCTTATTACGGTTGAGTGAACGTTATAAGCGATTCATCAATACTTTTACACCATGAGTGTGCCGAAGCGGATTTGAGATACATTTATAACGACGAATCGGGGTTGCCGTCATTGAAAATCGAAACTACCCGTGGGGTTTTAAAAATTTCACATACGAGGGAAAATTACGCGTCAATTGAGTTCGTATTCCTATTTCTTTTTCCGCTATTTCCTTTTCCGCTTTCTTTTAAATGTAACTCAATTTTTTAATATTTTTCAACAACAGCGCCCACAATTTTTTAATTCTTGTCCTGTATAATTTTGTTCGGTTTGAGGCCATGAAATTGAATTGAAAAGCAAGGATGCTGGTACTGGTTGTTTTATCTGATATTTCCCAATATTTCGATTGACTTCATCAGTTTATGGGTGTCTAAATATTTAGCAAGATATTATATTAAACAAAGAGTATAAAACAACAAAAAATAGTTACATTTACCTATCAATAAGACGTCCTAACGAGTTGCGTGTATTGTGCCAACTAAATTTATGATTTTGAGCGTGCGTGTTTGTTTGTTGATTGTCTATATATTTGAGCACATTTTTCTGTACCACTGCGATAGTTCAGCCTCTGCCAGTAGGAACGATGATGATATGGAACTTTTTCAAAGTGTATCCCAGGTTGCATCTCCTCTCCATTATTAAAATGTCCACTTCGTCAATATTAGGTCTATGGCCAGTCAATGTAGAGTGAGCTGCTAGGGCGGTTTTTTGTTCTAGTGGCCTGTGCTTTGCTTTTTGATCCGATTTGTGCGATGCTAATCTTGTCTTTAATTTTGTGTTTGTAGTGCCATATATTGAACCAATCCTGATTGCATTTTATTCTGTAAATTAAACTAGATTTATCCTCGTTCTTTATTTTTAATTTTGTTTTAGTAAACACAACATGGACTCCCTTAAAAGCTATGTCGAATTTCTTTCAATTATAAAGATTGGAGTGTTTAAGTCTTTCAGAAAACCCTGCCAACAATACAATATGCCAACAATTTGTATGTTTTCGCCGAAACTTCCTTTTGTTTTTCTGCTTAATTTGATAAATCTGCTTAATTTGATAAATCAATAGTCCTATTGTCAAATTCGGGAAGTCCGTTTTTCTTAAGACGTATCTAATTTTTTCTAAATCTGCGGTGTGAAATTTGACATCACTGATTTGCAGGACTAGTCGTATAAAGTTGGTGGCAGACTTTATAATTATCTTCCTCGAGTATTTTGAATTAAAATTAATTAATTTTCCTGAGACTGTACGTTTCTGATATCATTCAATTTCGATGCAATGCATTCAAATAAGATATGCGGTTGTCCTTTTCTTCTTCCATTGTGAATTGAATTTGTCTGCTGAATGAATTTAATATTTTTAAGAATGTATCTACGTCGGTTTTCTTTACTATGGCGAACAAGTCATTAACACATTTCGTGATAATTTTGGGTTATTCACAGTTATTATCAACAGTTCTTTCATTAAAATGTCAGTTATTACAGTACATGCCGAAGATCTCTTGGGCATCCCTCGTCGTTGTTCATAAATGCTGTTGTCGTAGATAAAATACGAGTATCTTGTCTCCTTGATGCAAAATGCTAAAATTTCAATCATTATAAATTTTCAATGAAGTCTCATTTCTTTTTAATCGTGCCTATTGCTAGATTTAACGGGATGGTCAAAAAAGGAGAGACTACGTCAAATAATACCAATAAATCCTCACTTTCGACTTTGAAATCAAATGCAAATTTAATTTCTTTCAAGTAACGACATGGAAAAACAAATGTTTGGAAAGTATTGAAAAAGACCTATTGCTGTGCTCAGAAAGTCTTTTTTTTCGAAACAAATTGGATTTATTCGTCCAAAGATATTTCATTGCATTCAAAGTGAATCTATTTAATAAGATCAAAACGTACATAGTACAAAAATCAAGAGCGGCCTAACCATCAATCAGAAATCTTTTTGGAAATAATTGCATGGAAATGACGCATAAAACTGATAATAATAATAAATGTTGTTGACGGGTTGACCAGGCTGAAGAATTTCATAATGCCGATGTTTTCGGTTTTGTTTCATCTTTGGTACGATATTCACTCGAAATTGAGTGTTTGTGGTGCTAATTGAGGTATGACGCGTCTGAGTCTCAAAATATCTTCTAAAATGATGCTAATGTTAATCCGTTTGAAATGTGTCCACAATTGTTAATAGACTTTTTTTGAGCATCAAATCTCAGATTTGTTGGACATAAATTTTATCGATGGCCTTCTATGAGCTTTTTATGCCACTTCTTTACGTCAAAATATACCAAATTGCTACCGAAATTACACTTTGTAAACAATATTTAATGCAACTTCTTTGCTCAACAAAGTTACGACGGCGAAATCACTTTTTGCGTCACACAAAACCAATTTTGTGAAATTTGGCACAAATGTCTGTCATAGTACTACAACCCTAGAAAAAAATATTTCTGAGATTAGTTATACTCGTACCTGCGTGATTTAAATTGAATACTGGTATCGTTATTTGTACATAGTAGTATTTTCCTGAGGTAGGATGTGTTCTTGTCGAACATAGTTGTGGCTTTGAGAAATTTAAAGTCTTAAGTCGGTTAGCTCAGCTGGTCGGACTCTATTGAGTGAAATAAATAAGAAAATAAATAAAAAAAAATTCAAAAAACAAAAAAAAAAACCAAAATTACTTTTAATTAAGCCGTTTTATTCATAAACGCGTAAATGATTTCATGCCGGTTTTATTGCTAATTTTTTCAAAAATATTGGTCATAGAAGACGTTAATCGAATGTATTGTACACACGTTCGACATATGTAGTCAGTGTAAATTTGTAAAGTTTCAAAAATTTGCTACTGAGGTTCCTTAAGGAGATTTTTTATTTTCATCTTTTACATTCATGGTAAATACATTTAAAATTGTTACTTAGTCCCTTTTAGATGTGGCTACTGCTGACTTTTTTCTATCCAAAACTCAAACTACCATTTCGGGACAGTCGTTTCCAGTCTATAGAAGTCATAAAAGAAGAAACTGAGGTCTTTTCAGAAAAATTTGTTTGGAAAATGTTTTGATATTTAGCTAGAACTTTAAAATACTTTATCGACTTAATGGCTAAGTCGAAAAATTTCTCTCGATTTTTTAAGAATGTTCATATTTTGTTCAAGTAAACAATTTCTTTGTGTTTATTGTAGCTTCTGAAATATGTGTTGACTTAGAACCATAAGCGATTTTACATGTATGTATTTTGTTTTAATAAAGAATTTTTTAACATGTTTCAGTTGTGAAATGTTTGTCGAAAATTATAAAAAATCAGGCTGGTAAACAATTTTTAACATTTTTATATATATTATTATATTGTACTGTAGTTTGCAAAGTGTTTGTTGATCGATTGTTGAAAAGGTATATCGCGGTCTTATAGAAATTCTTCTTAATACTGAAAATGATCCGATATTAACTGAATTACAAAAATGAATGAATGAACAAAAATTACTGTTACTGATTGTTATATTTTATTAGGATATTGGGACATCACTTTTCATTATGAAATTAGTCTCAAAATTTGGAATTTATTTCGTTTAGGCTTTTGAAATAATTTAATTTGTATGAGATTTGTTTCATTTTATAACTTTGTGTGTTTCAACCGAAAGAATGAAGACTACATTCTGTTACAAAAAGAAGAGGAATTAACCAACAAAATCCAATGCCAATGAATAATCCAATTATCGAAATATTTTTCAAACGCATTGTTTGGAAAAGACTTCAACTCCCGCCGCGAGCTCTGTTCTATGTCATCTATCAACTGGACAGTAAATATCGACAAACACAGTAAAGCGCAGTAAACGAACTGAAAAACAAATCGAGCTTAAATAGAACAGTTGTGCTTACTTAGCAACAAAACTAATTTTGATAATTCCTCTAAGCGGGCTACATAAGAGATCAATTCCTGCAATCTTTATAATAGTTTATAATGCTTGAAGGAATGTAAAAAAAATTGACTGAATAACCACGCACTTCTAGAACCTTCCATATAACTGACAAATTTCACTCATATAATCAAAGGTTCATATTTTTTACCCACTCACGCGAAATTTATTAAAATGTGGTGCAATTTAAGAATTTGCTAAAGTAGGATTTGGCAATGGAAATGGATTGTATATGTACTGTCACGCCCCATTTTTAATTTTTCTGAAATTCAATCTTTCCTTTGTAGTCCAAGTCCCTTCTGATACCACCGATACGAATGATCAGTTTAACCCATTTATAGTTAATATCATATATTTCAACAAATGACACAGAATTCAGTCAATTTTGAAATACACCATGTCTTTGGTCAATTTAATTTGGAGAATGAAAATGAGTGACTTTGCCACAGTCTTTCTAGTAATTCTCATATAAATTGACCGATTTATAGAAATCTTATTTTTCTCCTCTAAGGTAGGTGCTACGTTCTTTTAATTTGGAGAAAATTCTACGAGAAATGGTTTGCCCGTGAACCAACTTCGTGGTATTGCCAGCTTTTTAGTATAAGTTTTCAGCAATGAAATCAGGACAACTTGTTATGTTCGATAATATATTTGTAAAATTATCAAATTGTGTCTTTTGCTCAATTTTATTTTCCACGTTTAGAAATGTATTATCGAACATATTATGACGTAAAAATTTAAGTTGTTCCGGTTTTGTTGATTTTAAGTGTTGGGAAAGGACAAAAAAAGGAGCCGTTGCCAGTTAAGAAAAATGTCCTCGCAAAAAAAAAAATAGTACTATCTTGTGGAAAATTTAACTTCACATCTCCAGACAAAATTTTTTATGTGAAGTTTCACCCAGCACAGTACCAGCCTCTAATCTCTAGTTTGTAGATTGCAGTTATTTAAATCGTTGTCAATTTTATGGCTTTACAATGCTTGGCTAGGTTAGGGTTAGGTCTGTGTACCAGTCTGAATAAACAGACTCACTTAGATTATATAGTCCATTGTGATACCACTAAAACTGGTTTCCCCCGTTGAACCATCCCGAGCGCCTGAAGAGGCTCTTAAGTCGGACAATAATAAGAGCCTAATGTTGAACTCCGCCAGCAATTGCAGAGAAGGTGTACTAACATTCATTCCCACAGCTCCTGCAGAAGTCACTAGTCGCAACCTTCAGTCTTATTGCATATCTTTCAATCAGACGGTGTCCCGTCATGACGTGATTGATTACAGCCTCGGACAGACGCCCACTTACCATTTGCTAAATATGCTATATCTCGCAGTAGGAGCTTGCAAAGTGGCTAGAGGCTGGAGTCTGTAAAGTTGTTCTTAGTCTTGCCAGCTGGTATGTCCCTGCGGCCCGGCACCCACGTAAGGTGAATGTTGAAATGCTGAGTCATCTCGTTAAGAGATGTGCGGCATTTCAGGGCTGATGTGGAGTTCAGGAAGACAGAATGCAGGTATTTAATGGCAGCTTGACTGTCAGAGATTATATTATCCCCACCGTGGTGAGGACGTTGTATATCAGCCATTCTGTCACTTCCTTAATGACCAAAATTTTGGTCCATGTTTTTGGAGTAGACCCCGAAACCTACCCGATTATTTAGTTTTGAGCCGTCAGTGTAGAAGTCGACATACAGTCTTGTACCAGGAGTTCTGCATTTCCACGTATCTCTATCTGATAAAAGTATATAGTACTTCTTGTCAAACAGTAGTTCAGCCAGAGTGTAGTCTATGGCGCCTGTTACGTCAGGCACTAAAATGCTTGGTAAAATTTGAAATAACTAACCGGATAATCAGTCCCTTTCTGGTACCTCCCATATCGAATTTAAGTCACATATCCTAAGGTTCATATCTTTCATTCAACAGCACTAACTCAGTACCAGCATCAGTTCTACGAAGCAATTTGGGCCGCATTGTCACACCTCTCAGGGCACATATAAATTGGACGATCAGTTCTCCAAAGTAAAATTTTTGTACTGTTTTGTATTTTTGTTTAACTTCAATCTTATTGGGGCTTAATTTATTAAGGTGTATTTTTTTCGTGATCATGTCATATCGCCGATACTGCCACAATATATAAACTGGAAATTCAAATGCTTATATAAATGTGGTTTATTTTCTCAACAGTCCAGCGAAAAGTCAAAGTTAAATAAATATCTCTCAGCTGTAAAGCAAAACAAGCATTAAAAGCAGGTTTGATGGACACATTTGTATGAAAAGACATTCGTTTTGAAATGAGTTAATCTTGAAATATCGTGATATAAGTTCAAGGCCAGTGCAATGAACCTTCACGCAACAAAGGCTAGTTAATAAGGAGGTACTAGCCAAATCTACAAGCGACTAATAAAAGTAAGTACGTAAGTAATAGTATTTATTGTGTGGTTTACCTTTTTCTTAATTACTACAACTATACAGCAGGTTTGTGAACTTTAAGAATTGCTGACATAGAAGAAACAACAAAACTGAAGTCGAACTATATTTAAAAGCTCCAACCGGCATTGTCTTTTCTGTTTAATATCCACCGACAAGAAAAATACTTTATTTTTTGAAAACAACTCTAGCTATTGTTATATAGAAAAACATATTTATCTTCTACCTCCATTATTGTGCCGTATCATCAGTGTTGTTCTGTAGTCGGTATGTTTGCAAAACTTGTTTAAAATAGAATACAGCGCCTGGCAAACAGACTACAAAAATATAATAACAATTCTGATATCGTTTTAGAAAATATGGATACCAAAAAAATAAGCCCTAACACGATACCCTAACATTGGTCTTTTTGGAATGTTTGATTATGAAAGAAATGTAGAAATTTCAGCCAGATGAACAGGATGGTAAACTCTCTCATCATGCGTCCTTTTGACTATATGGAACAGGTTTGTTCTGCCATTTCTACATTAAGGCAACTGCCTGAAATTTTTCCCAGTTTCAGTAATGGGAAAAAATTTAAGGTAAAACCAACGTCTCAGTGTCTGGCATGGTAGAAATGTTAGTTTAAATTCTAATGTTGGGGATATTATAAGAGATAAGCAAAATTACATTATAGATATTTCAAACGTTGTGACAAAAACTCTTATTTCAGAGCATATTTGAAAGAGGGGAGGGAATTGTTCCAATATCACAAGTTGTATTAAGCTTTGCAAAATATTAAGACTTGCTAAATCTACAGTGGACAAATTCAAAACTAATTTAGTAAAAGTGAGTTCAATCAAATCTCTTCTCAGTTCCAGGTCGCGATATTTTTATTAGAATCGATAAAATTTGGCTCGATATCTATTAAAATCGTGTGCCCTAAAAAGTCTTGAAAATAATTTCGTCTTAAAATCGCTATGTACGAGTGTATAAAGCTGTGTTACTAACTATTAGTTAATACTATTTATTAATTAATACCTACCTGTAATTAGTAGGCACAACAAAATCGACCGTGTGAAAAAATTTTAGAATTTTTTATATGTGTGTGCTATAAGTGCCCCACTTTCCATGCTTCAGGAATGGGTCGATTTTGCTGCGATTTATTCATTTTTTGGTGTTGACTCGCGGGATACCAATTTTTTTGGTGTTGACTCGCGGGATACCCTATAGCTTTTTTTTCCAGCCTTATTCCAGTAATTCCAAACGGTTTCTTATGCAATGTTTAGGTCCAGGGTAATCGAAATATTGCTTCCATGCCATGACTTGACGACTTTCATTAATTCAACGATATTCTCGCTTTGTATAAGTGTGATCGGGGTTTTCTAGATGGCGTTGGAAAGGGCAGATTTCGTGCTCAAACAAACTACTCAGACAGTTTTGTTATTGCTTGACTTTGTATTGTTTGGGCGCGCGTAAAAGATGTGCGCCAGCAAAGAGAAATTACGTTATATTTTACAGTCTTCCTTCGATAAAGGACGAAAACGCAAGTCAGACGGCTTAAAATGTGAATAATGTCTATAGTCCTGATACTGTAACTGTCAATCAAACTCAATTTTTTTCGCCGTTTTTTTCGGCAATTTTGAAGCATCACGCTTGGAATTGGAAATATTTAAACATAAAAAATTCGAAATAATATGTTTTCCTAACAAACCAGTACATTTAGAGACGGAATGTTTTTTAATTCACCATAAAGTAATTCAAATTATATTTCTAAGTAATGATTAGAAATAAATGCACTTTTTGTATAGATTCCGACCCAGTTTAATATACGAGTAAATATCTGTAAACGACTCCATTCTTCTTGAATTTTCATCAAATTTCTGTGCAAAATTGATTAGGGCAGTAATAAACGGTACGGTATTTTCTCTTATTAGAATAGAGAATCGCTTTGTTGGTAACACGAACTGCGGTAGATTTATCGCCTATAACAGAGTTAGCGCGTACCACAACAGAAGCACGCCAGCTCTCTAAAAGCTGATGTGCGTTAGATATTCTGCGATAAGATATTCTGTATGTCTGTCAAAACTGTGTGTTTATTTATTATTTTGTGTCACAAATGAAAACAGAACCTGCTCTAAATTGTCACTTAACAAACGCATAAGCAGCCCTAGAAAATGATCACTTCACACCGAAATTTGGCAGCTAAAATAGACCTTGAGTTAAAGCTTGCAGAGAATCCCTGCTCTAATGTACTTTCTTTTATCAACATCAAAGAGAATACAATTGATTAAAATACTACATATTCAGTTTAAATGCTTTGCCGACTAGTAGATAAACCCCAAAATATTATTATTTTGCTGATAAAACAAAAATATGATATGTCTAGGTTTCATTTTAGAATGTTTGTATCGTGCCAAAAACTTTAAGTACAGATGCACTCGGAAGTTCATGCGATCCAGTTCAGGGATCCAATGAGTTTGAAAAGTATAGTTTCATACACGTTTCTACTTTCTGTATGTATAGACTGGGCATGTACGTAAATTCGTGGAATGCCCCCAACTACGCATTTTTTGGAACATTCTCGTATATACAGGGTTATCCAATTTTTGATTTCAAGTAAAGCTAAATACAACACCCATAACGATGTGATTTCAATGAAATTTTAATTTCATTATAATGCTTGGGCTTTGCCATAATGAACGTAATGCAATTTAAATGATTGCCTCTGAATTGGTTGCAGCAGTGAATCCTTTTGAATACAGCCCAATGACAACCCTAGACTGTAATACGCACCAAGCAGTTGTTTTTTCCAGATGCAATGGCTTTTCCACAATCACTCTGGTTTCTTCGAGCCCCATATGCGGCAATTTTGCTTGTTGACGTAACCACCGAGTAAGAAATGAGTTTTATCGCTGAAGAAAATTTTATTAGATTGAAAGCTCACGTTTGAATCACCACTTTTGTAGTAAGTTTTAACTGTTTTTCGCTTTCGTTTAACAACCGAAACGATCCATTTTCGTAAATGGCAAGCCAACAGGTATTTAACAGCAGAAAGCCTTGCCAGACCGGCGGTTTTAAAACCACTGAATGGATAACCCATATAAATGGATAACCCATTAACCAGAGTACGCATTTTGTAAGTAATGAATGAGAATGAGTAACCCACACACATCATGGTGAAAAATGAAGAACGACCGGTTCCACACTAACCATGGTAAATGAGGAATGGTTTTTGCGCTATATCGATTTTTCAACTAGGAGACTTTTTTAACTTTATGGCTATTTCCTCACGTATTTGCAAAATTATGTCCTTTGTGTAAAAAGAAAATTCACTTACACAGTATTTAGCCGTAAATCGGTTTGGTCTCATGATTGGACGCTCCGTTTCCGAATTACAGGCATTTTTATATTTTACCGATTTTTTTTTTAAGGAGAATTTTTAGAATTTTTTTTTTTGTCTATTCACATTGTATTCAACCCCCGGGGACTAAATCTAGTTTTGCAATTGGACGCTCGGATTTCGACATACGGCGAGTTTTCTGAATGAAAACAAAAATGAGCAAATGCTACTCATGAGTTATCCATTGGCTGTGAGTGATGTGTAAAGTTGCACATTACTCACGAGAAATGTCAGTACTATTTGGCAACTGCAATATGAGGATTTAAAAATATTTTTGGCACAGTTCGATTTTTTTGAAATTTTACGAAAAGAAAGTTTGAAACAGATCTATTTTGTTCAAGACCAGTAGCTGAGATGGTAAACAGCATGCATAAGCTCCTAAATACGGTTTGTGACATATGTATTAACATCATGAATCAACATCTGACCAAATATTAACCCTACGACAAATTCTGGAAAAGAAAAACCGTTCGATAATATCTTAATGTTGATTGCAAATCTGTCTTCGGCAGTCTGATACGGCAAAAACAGTATGAGGCTATGGCCGAGTTGCTTTCTAGCAGATCTTATTATATAATGATAAAGCCGTCTCTCGACAAACAAAAATCGATATGTGTCAGATTTTGGGTTTACCTATCTTGTTGTATGGCGCAGGATCTTGTGTTATGACGCAAGCAGATGGAACAGAACTGGGAGCCCTCGAGAGAAAAATACTCTTGGAAATATATGGTTTCATCATTGTTGGAGTGTACGGGCGTCCCATAAACCATGAGCTGTGTACCGTCATCGACGTAGTCAAACACATAAATATACAGCGATTGCTTTAGCTGGATCACGTTGTGCGGATGGACCCAAATGCTCAAGCACGAAAAGTTTCCGGGAACGAACTCGGTGGATGGCAGAGAGAGGTCGATCTAGACTCCTTTGGATAGAACAAGCTTTTCAAATACTATCAACATTTGGTGTAACGAATTCGAGGAGAAGCGCAGAAGACCGAATCGCTTAGCATTATTTTCTATGTGCGGCATATAACAGATAAGGGTGTTGTTTCCAATCTCCACCTAAGTAAGTAGTTAAGTAAGTATGATATTTTCATGCTGAAAAGTATCTCCATATGGAAACTATTCTGATTATAATATATCTATGGTATTCATATAGGGAAGGGTTTCCGCTATAAACACTTTTATATAAATTTTTCATTTAGGCTACGAGTTCACCAACAATTTGCATACAAATAAATACCGGGTAATCCATTTTTCGGTTTCAAAAGTAAAACTAAATAAAACACACATAAAGCTGTGTTTTCTATGAGAGTTTTATTTCATTATAATGCTTAGACCTAACCATTATGTGCGAAATACGTCATATAAATGATCGTCTCTGGATTAGTTGCAGCAGTCAATCCTTTTGAGGAAGCCTTCGACCACTTTTCCGCACATTTCGTGCGGTATCTCGCCGATAACTTTATGTTTGGGGATTATCAGCGTAAACGCAGTCTTTAACGTAGCCCCACAAAAAAAGTCTCATGACATGCAATCGCATGATTTTGGTGGCCAGTTGACCTCGCCAAAACGAGAAATTACGCTTTCTGGGAACTTCTCAAGCACTAAAGCCAAAACCGGTCGTGACGTGTGACTCGTGGCACCGTCTTGTAGAAACCACATATCGTTCGGTTCATAATCTTCAATAGCAGGCCAAAAAAGTCAGTTACCATACGGCCATAGCACTCTAAATTGAAATTCGCATTACCCGACGCACTTTTACTAACAGAAGGTGATGCGCAGGTATCATCACATCTGTAATGTTTCCAGTCCCTTTAAATTTATTTTCCAATTCTTTGCACAGTAGTTCGATTATGACAACCACAATCACCCCGTAATGCACGAAAAATATCCACGTTTGAATCACCACTTTTGTGGTAAGTTTCAACTATTGTTAAACGATCCATATTCGTAAATGTCAAACATTTCACTAAATAAATAAGACTTCAGATGACAAATATTTAACAGCTGACAGCATGTATGTTAACCGCTGCGTGCTGAAATGTAGCAATCTGTAGTGGTTCATAATGCATGACAAAATAAGAAAAACTAAATGCATATTGGAAATTTCTGAATTGCTTACAACAAAAATAGTTTGATGCCAAAAAGCGTTCGTTATCTCCGGAACTGAGGGAGATATGAAAATTTAGATAACACATGTAAAAGTCGAAGGAAACTATTAAGTATTAATGAACGATCTTTTTAAACTAGAATAGCAACGATCTTTCAGAGAATACTTGTCGATTACTCGACTGTTGGAAGTGTTCGTTTGCACATCGAGGGGACTGCCGCTTAAAGAGATATATGTATATGGTTGTATTGATTACATATACGATATTCCCGTGTGCCAATCATTGTTCACAGGACGGCAACAAAAAAAGCTGCTCCCCTCTATAATTAATGACATTAACATATTTATCTGCAGTCGGTTTCTCACCCAGAAAACTGTCACGCAGCCACGTAAATTCTCACACACATACGTAAGTGTAAACGCCTCATTACCTTTCACATCGTGTAATAAATAATTTGTACAATAAATGAATCTACTATCAGTATTTTTTAGCGTTATATTATGATAAAATGAAATTTTATCTGCGTATCTATCAGTGTGATTGCAAAAATTAAACAAAAGTCGCAGCAATTTAATTTCACCGCAGCAAAAACTACGATATTTTCTCTTATCAAAATTTAAAAGTAAATGAAAATCAACCGAACAATGATAAGTTTAGCAATTCATTTATATCAAAGGAAAAATTCCGAGTGCAGGTACACGAGTTCTCTAGTAAAGTGAATAACTGATAATGTCATATATATATATATATATATGTATATATACGTAACTACGAAGGCGATCCCAAACCGGTCGACCTAAGGAAAAAGACACAAAAGTTGCGAAAAATTTTCTTTCCTTTTCTCTTGCTTCCACTTTTTTTTAACGATACTCAATAGCTTTTATACCCTGTTTATAGTAAGAACTGTCAAACTCATTTTTTCCATAATTTCATTACCTAATCGCTGCAATAATTTAGCGTAATATAAAATAATCCAAGCGCATACCAAAAAAATAGACGCCACGAACATGCCTGCGGATGGAACCACCTTCGCCTTCTTTGAACACGATTCTAACATTATAGGCCACCGCTTTGACTGTTCCTTTGTCTCAGGTGTGAAGTGGTAGTGGACCCATGTCTCATCCATGTTTATAAATCAACGCAAAAATTCGGCTTTATTGCAGTGAAACACCTTCACGGCGCTTTTTTCGCTCTGTTGAAAGCAAGCGCGGCACCCATCTTGCGCACAGTTTTCTCATCTTCAGTAAATATACGGTGTACGAGGTGTGATCAAAAAATAACCGTTATTTTCAATTTTTTTCAAAAAGTATTTATTTGTTCATCAATTTCTATTTTATTTCCTTTAAAGTAATCCCCCTCAAATATAATACATGAGCGATGTCCATGCGACATTGTTTTTGCTCAAAATTTAGCAATTTTGGAACAATCTTCGCTGCCGCAAGTTTCATGCATAAAACATCCGTAAAAATTGCTTGGCATGAGCCGAACGATATGCCAAAATCATCAGCAACCTCCTAATAGTGATTCGACGATTATCCAAAATCATTTTCTTCACTGCTTTAATGTTTTTATCGGCTGTTGACGTGCTCGGGCGACCAGAACGAGCATCGTCATTGACATCTTCTCGGCTTTCCTTAAACCGGTTATACCACAAATGAACTTGTGTTCCGCTCATAGTAGGCTCGCCAAACGCCACAGTCAACATTTCAAATGTCCTTGCACATTTAATTTCATTTTTTACACAAAACTTAATACAGTTTCTTTGATCCATTTTTTCAAAGAGTAAAAAATCGAAGTGCTCACCAAAACACGACTAACCTTTTTATCTGTCAAAAACAAACTGGCAATCCAAAATGACTGATATTGTCAACATATACAACAGACATGTGTACCAACATAATAGAAAAAAAAATGCGAAAATCGAACACACGTATCTTACGAAATTTGAATATAACGGTTATTTTTTGATCACACTCGTATATCACTTTGAAATCATTTCAGCTAGCCCATGCGCCTTCAGTCGACGATCATCATATTCCATTTGATACCATTTTGTCGATTTTCTTAACCGTGTCAGGCGCGAATAACTGAATTGGTCGACCACTACGGTGTTCATCTTGGCAACTCGTGTGGCCTCGTTTAAATTCTGCTTCGTGCAACTACTAGAAAGGTATGAAGCTGAGAAAAAGTGGATTAAATCGGTCACTTGTATTGGAGGTACTACAAGAGTTGTGGTTTTTTTTGTCGATTTTTCTCTAGTCGTCGAATTGCACACAATGGAGCAGCTAATAGACGATTTAGAAACTCGTTTTTTTTTAACTTATTGAACATGCTGAATAGTGAAGAATTCATAGTGAAATTGATTGAATTTGGTCATCTTCTTTCCTAAATGCAAATGTTTTTTTAAATTTGTGTTCAAACATAGTAGTCACCATTAATGGTTTGATTCGACGGAAGATAATCTATTGGAATTGTACCGCTTGAATACAAATAAAACTGGCCATCACATTTCTAATTGGCTTCATGGTCTTCGTCTTCAGCCGGAGAAATCCATTATGTGAAGTATTTCTTCATCTCTGATTTGTAATAACGAATCCGTGAAAACGTCCACGGCAATGAATCAGCGCATTGTTTTGCTCAAAATAAGTTACTATTTTACTTTACAATAATTATATTTTAAACTAATTCCAAATAGACTATTGAAAGGAATTAACATTATTTTTTGATATGAGTACTTTATGTTTTTTTTTTTTTTTAGATTGCTCAAATTGTTATCAATAGACTTCTAAAATATATATTTACATTTGGGGTTCTTTAGCGATATTTGACGATGCCGGTGACATTTGGTAATGAAAATACAAAAAAAAATTTTCATAAAATTCGGGAGTTATTTCCTTTGAATTCACAACACGGGTCTATTCTATTTCTGATTGAAATTTAACAATTTTATTTCAATTCAGTGCAAGTCAGTTAAAATTTCTTTTTGAATATCAAAAATGCTAATTGAAAAACAAATTCCCATTTGAAATTCGAAATTTTTTCAACTAATATTCCCAATTTCCAGCTGAAGTTCAAAAATTTGTAATTGAATTTTGGTAGATAAAAATAGGTTCAATAAAAACTAGCTATATTTACCCATGCTTAAATATGAAGCCTTCGATGATAGAAAAAAATCTATCAGGTATGTTCCAGATTCTACTTTGAAGTAAAAGTAGTTTGAAATCACTTCAATTTGACACTTGGGTGTTCTGAATTTTACTTTTTACTTTTCATTTCTGTTTTGTTTTCGAACATCAAATCGTAGTGAATTGCATTGTTCTAGGAACTACTTTTAGGCAAAAAGAAGTGGTTTAAAAATACTTTGAAATTTTATTGTGAAACAAAAATGTTTGCATGTAAACATGTAAGTAAAAAGTAAAAGTAAAAGTGGTCAGACTCCTTTGGTGGAATAAAAAATTTCCTTGTTTGAAGGAAAAAACACAAGAATACAACGCAGGATGCAATAATGCTACGTTTTATGCAAAACAATCCAGACCTGGAAAAAGGGGACCATGTAAAATTCGAAGAATTGTGAAGGAATTGTGGAGTCATCAATGCATGAAGTGGCGCTTAGACAAATTTTGTTCATCAACTGTCATTTTCAATTTAATCCGCCTAGGACAAATATATTTTTCTAGAACAATAAGCACTCGATTTAAAATTTTGCAGATTGCTCCGTGCTAAGTCTACATTAGTGTCTTTTCCGACCCATCGTTGAAATCCTCCTTCTGC
The DNA here is from genome assembly GCA_019455685.1 of Philornis downsi. NCBI lineage: Eukaryota > Metazoa > Arthropoda > Insecta > Diptera > Muscidae > Philornis > Philornis downsi. Next base: position 997,372 of record JAHXMU010000813.1, read on the forward strand.
TAAAAATCTTAATGTGGCAGCAAGCTGTAGTTCTGCCGGAATGGATGACTTGGGCAGTCTCAATTTTATGCAACGTAAAATGTTACGAAATGCATCTTTGTTGATGCGATAATTTTGTAAAAACCTAATAGTTTTTATTAAAAGTATATTGAATGTACTTAAGTACATACATACATGTGTGTACTTACGTAGTGTCGCCCATATCCAGAGGATTTGAGTGATCCCGCAAAATTCGCCTCTGCAATTTTGCTCTTGTGTATTCATTGGTTTGCCATATAGTGGACACTAACACCGCATTCATTATTTATTTATCCTTTATTTATTTATTTGCCCTTATTATTTATCCTTTAATTTTATGCACAAAAAATCACAAATAGTAGTTTTAATAACTAAATTTTATTTTCAAGTCAATATCAGCTGTTTACAATTTCTGTTTTCGAACTTCATTTCATATGAGAAAATGAAACAACAAACCACTTCATTTGCAGAACATCCAAAACAAAACGTTAACTTCGTAATTTACTTCAATCGTATTTTACTTCAATTCCACTACTTTTTTGGAACATACCTGTATAATTTATTTCCTTTCTTATAATAGAAGCTTTAAATTTCAATTTATATAAAAGGTGATTTTATTGCAAATACATTCAATTTGCACATTACATTATGGAAAGGGTTATTCCCGGGCAACGATTATAAATTTTTGAATTTTATTACCCAATTCGTACTTTGTGAGAAAGAGCTGAAGCCGGACAAACTACCACAGTGAACCATTCTCGATAAATGTGCCCTAGGAGAGTTTAGAAAATAACTTCATTTCTGTAAATCCTTGTGCATTTGCAAGGATACCAATCGTCGAAAAAACGCTTTAACAGTTAAAGGAAATATTTTTTAAGAAGTACGATTGAAAAAATACTCTCTTCCACTTTTTCTAATTAAAATTCAACAGTTTAACAATCACATAATATTTCCAAGAGGAATTTTTGAAATCTAAGTGGAATTTTTTAAATTTCTGATGTTTGCGCAACTAAGAAAACTGTTCAAATATATTTGTATTACAAAACCCAATGGGAAATATCGCAATAAGACAGAAATGAAGAAAACTAGAGGTTATTATAAAAATCGTTATCATGAAACATGTTCATATATAATCGCCAGACGTCTAGGACGCCAAAATGTATTGAAATATGTAAAGTTAAATATATTTGCTCCTGGTAGTTACTAAGTCAAGCTTCATTTGTTCAATTTCATACGACTGTTTGGAATTTAATGGACGAAATAAATAATCTCTTTCATACAATATGAACACTCTTATCTCCAACGTGATATGCCGAAAATCGTGATCGTTTTCGAAAACCAATTCAAACACGTTTCATTCAAATGAGTCATTATAATTATTTAACTCAAAGAAAAAAAGATCCGCCAAATTTTTAAAAACTGCAACAATATGTTAATGACAAAATAGTTGAAAATATGCTTCTGATGATGACCATTTCGTAAACCAAAAAATTGTGATGGAACACAGTAAAAAAGTTTTTAAAAGGTCCATAAAACCATGGCAAAAACCGTGTTCTGAACGTCCACCAGTGACGACCGCACCAGATGTAAGGCAAATAAAAATATGGTAGTCCAAAAAAAGATCAGTACTTCCAACATTCGATCCGAAATGTCTCTCCAAATATCTACCAGACGAATTCAATAAAATTTATATTCGCCCAATGACATTTTACACGAAAATATGTTGGTTAAAACACAACTAGTTCCCACTCACAAGACTGCTCGCATAAAGTGTGCAGAATAAGTGTGCATAAATGTTGAGCCAAGAATGGAGAAATATAATATTTAGCGATGGAAAAATATTCAATTTGCATAACCGCGACAAACGTAGCCAAAAAATTAATATCACTCGTATCTTTCAAGGTAGCCACCTCTTATGGTTTGGGCTGCAATCAGCTATCGCGAAAAAAAAACTTCGATATGCTTCATAAGCTATAAAATGAATGGATAAATTTATGAGGTTCACTTCAGACTCAGTGCTGGTTCACTTCAGAGAAAAACATTTTGAAGGTTCATGGGTCTTCCAGCAGGATAATGTTACAATCTAGCGTTTTTTAAGTCGCAACATTTCCGTTATGAATTGGTCAACACACAGCCCCGACCTTAATCCGATAAAAAACGTTTGGGGTATTATGTCACCAAAACGGAATAATTACTCTTTAAATTACAAGATTTACCCTTGCATACGCTTATACATTTCATGCAGAACAGAATGCTAACTGTTTTAAATGAGAAAGGTCCTCAATTTAATTATACAAATTTTAGACGATATACTTATTTCATTGCAACATTCTGAATTTGTCAAAAAAAATATGTTTTATTATATTGTTATTGCTATTGTTAATTTACATAGATAATTAACTTTTGCACAGACTGCAAGACTTTTTTTTTGAAAAATATAAGGATATGTAATTCTTTTTTATATAGAAGGACTGCCCCACAAACTCATTTCGCACATCTTACATCCATCATCAATATTTTGCTAGCAACGTCAACGTCTTATTTGCGTAACATTTTGAAAATAAAGCTAATCACGAAAAATTGTCCGAATTCGCAAAAATTTGTTAATGATTTTATGGCACTACGCAGAAAAAGATGTTTTGTTCCCCAGTGTGGTTATTCTTAGTAGGAGAAAACCTCACCAGCATAATTTAACAATTATTTTCAAAATACCTAAATAACTAACCTTATAATGTTATATCCCAGAAATGTAGGCCATAACCATAGCATTTGTCAGCTGATAATAATTAAGTATATAATATGACCAGTGAGGGTGATGCATAAAATATAATATTATTATTATCGAAGTGATCAATGGCAACATTTTAAAATACAAGGGGCTTACTAAACGCCCTTCAATTCAGCATTCAATTTCAACAAAAGGCAATTTGCCAAATTAACAGGTTTGACAGTCCTATCACCTACTGACAAAAGCACTAATTTGATACACATTTAGTGCGTACCTAACGCCCGTTCTGAAAAATTCTTATAAATATGAGAAGTTTTTGTAGTTCAAGTCCATGTGTTAAGATGAAATTTAATCAAAATATCTTCCTCGAAGCAAAAAATCCTTCATAGTTTCTAGTAAAATGCGTGGTTGTTGTTTTGAATACTGCAGTTATACAAAGCGCTTAAAACCGGGTTTACATTTAATGGATCGATTAAAAACAGTAAGCCGTTTATCGATGAAATATTTTTGTAATTACTGAGAAACACAATTTGGGAATTTATTTTTCAAGAATAATATCGTTCGCCTTAGCGCCAACCATTTAAACGAACAGTAAGATTTCTCATGACGCTCTTTTCGTAACGCATATTTTCTTTTAATCGCGGCAGGGAAGCTGGTTATTGCCGTAAAGGTTGAGATAACCCGATCTGAAAAAGTCCATCAGGGTTAAATCAGGACTACGTGAACTACACTTCATGTCACCTCTACTGGAGATAGATTTGCCTAGAAAATGTTCACGAGCACGTGGCAGAAACGTATCGGACGTGTGTGACATTGCTCCGTTCTTTGGTTATAGCTGAATAGTTTTTCAATTCAGGCAACAAAAAGTAGGCTAATAACGCTCTGAATTTACTATTTTTACACGCCCCTTTCTTCTTCAAAAGCGTAAGCACCGATATTCCACGCGACGACATCGCTGTAATGCGGTGTAATGATTATGTAAATTTAAAATATTTGTGTGCTCCCGCGTTGAAAGATTCGTTTTGTTACGAACAGATTGATTGATTCTTTTTACGGGTATGATTATTAGTCGCATCAGAATTGAGTTGGTGTTAACTCAGCTTACTACGTCGTTTTATCGTATTTAGGACTTTTGTGGAAAATATTATTTGACAACACTTATCATTGGAATCATGTGGATTGCAGCGGTAAATACTTTGGAGCATAAAAAGTAGTGCCTAATGGTTACTGTTAAATGTTTCCAAAATATGAAAATTGTAGAAAAATTCCCTTTATCTCATGAATTAGACATGGGAAAACTTCTCACATTCAGTTTCATTCACGCATTCTATCTTTAGACTCATTTAATATGACCTACAGAAGTCCGCGGGGGTCTAACGTGAGTCTCGCCGTGAAGGCTTTACCCACGGTGTGCGACACACTGGGCATATTACAGTGCGGTTGCCAACGCCCCCCTGAGATAGCCAAGTAAAACCTGGACTATCTAGGAAAAGGGGGTGATAATTTTGGTACTACCGCATATTGTCAACCATTTCTTCGCAGCCAGGAGATACCAAATTGATTTTGCTAGTATGGAACATAATCTCCTTTGGCGGAGGTGAGGCCTATCTTACTACCTCTGCTACTCTATGGGTCTGTAGCACCCGGTTGCAATGCATCTACACATTCGTCATTCGTCACAGCTTTTACAAGACTTGTCGATTACTCGAAGTGTTCGTCAGCAGACACATCGAGGTGATCGCCGCTCGAATAAAAATAGGTGGCTGTATGCGGTATCGAATCTGCGATCATTTGAATGATAGTCGCGTCTACTTACCATCGCGCCACAAAAGGTATACGAGGTGTGTTCAAAAAATAAGGTGAATTTTAATTTTTCTCAAAAAATATTTATTTATTCATCAATTTCTATTTTATCCCCTTAATGTAGTCCCCTCAGTTATAATACATATATTAACTAAATTTGGATGGCCTACTTTGTATCAGTTCAAATTATATATATATATATATATATATATATATGCATATATACATATATAAATACAGGATTATCCATTCCAAAACCGTCCGTCTGTAAGGCTATCAGCTGTTAAATACCTGTCATCTGATATGTTATTTATTTAGAGAAGGTTTTACCACGAATATAGATCGTTTAACAACCAAAAACGCGTAAAAATATTTAAAACTTACTACAAAAGTACTGATGCAAATTTGGGCACTTTTCATGCATTACGGAGCGATTAAGGTCGTCATAATCGACCTACTATGCAAGGAATTGGCAAGATTATAAAGAAATTTGAAGTATTTGAAGCTTTACGACTTTTTTTACCTGCAATTGAAGATTATGAACTGCACGATATGTGGTTTCAACAAGACGGTGCCACGAGCCACACAACATGACCAATATTAGATTTATTGCATGAGAAGTTCCGGGAAAGCGTAATTTCACGTTTTGGAGATGTTAGTTGGCCACCAAGATCATGCGATTTGACGCCGTTAGACTTTTTTGTGGGGCTACGTTAAAGACCGTGTTTACGCGGATAATCCACAAACATTGAAGTATTTGAAATTCAACATTCGTCAAGTTATCGCAGAGATACCGCTTGACGATGTCCCCATCTCGTATTAACACATCTTGCATATGTATTTTATTTTCACTTTTATCAATTCTTTAGTGGTTTATATGTAGGTGATTATTATTGTTTATTATGTTAAATGGCGGAAATTGAATATACCTTCTTGGTGAACAACAAAATGCTACTTAAATGTTCATCAGTATAAAGATATTGTTTTCCTTTTCTTATTAATTCTTCGAGAGAATTCATTTTCACATTAACATTTCACAGCTTAATTTCGAAAATATTGAGAACACAAACAATAGCAAAACTTGACGATTGATATTGTTTATAGGAGTGTATAGTAAGCACATTATTGCCAAAGCAGAAATGGAAGCAGTCGACGACGTTCTGGTTTTAACTATGAGTGAGGAGTTTGCTTTACAAGAAAATAAAATTAAATACAATTATTTCTATACAGTACAATATACACATACTCGTACATGTGCACACGTACATATACATTCAAGTACAAATATGTTGCATATTTTATTATAGACTGTTATTATTTTCTCGTTATTTCCTACACTTAACTTGGCTTTTTGTTGCTTTTACATTTTATCATTGCTTATGAAATTTTTACTTGAGTCCATTTCTTGTTAAAGTTTGTCAGGGCTCACAAATTATGAAAACCCCTAATTGATACCTGAAATGCTCATTACTAACGTCAGCCATAACTACTTTTGTGAGATGCTGTAATACACAGCAATCCACCAACGTAAAATTTTGGAAGGGCGATAATCCAAAGGAAACACAATTCCAATTTACGGACGCTTTATTAAGAAAAATTATCACATGGGTATGCTGTACCCAGAAATATTTTTTTCTAAGTTGGTAGCACTGTGACAGAGTGAGCAAACAAATTGCAGTAAATATTGCTGACGAAATGGAATTCCTGATGCGGAAATATTTAGAATGTTACAAAAGGTATTCAGTAAACAGATTTTTTCTCAAAGATTTATTTACAACTCAACTATTTCTCAAAAAAGGGCGAGAATGAGCGCACCGTATGAAATTCAAAATTTGATATCCAGTCAGAAACAGTCGATCAACAATTAGGGACCTTGCTTATGAGGTTTGCATTTCAAACGAATCAATCAACTCCATTTTAAATGATATTTTGGGCCCTAACCCGCCTCGTCATATCTCGATTGGTATCAAAACCAATACTTTTTTCAAAAAAAAAGTCCGTCGAGCATGGGATCAGCCTGTAAATTATGTTTATTTCTCAAATTTAAACGAAAAAAAAATTCAACATGAATTCCAGAGTGCTCTGAAGACCATATTGAAAAAAGTATTTCATATATTTCGAGAATTGTATAGTATATTGTGTCTAGGGGGACGAAAAGAAATAAAAATGATCTTACCTTTCGTACACAATAGTATATCATGCCTAACAGTGCGCAATGGTATTATTCTAGAGGATATTGTCATCGGTCTCCATCAGATATAAAATGTCCGATGTAAGAGTCTATAAAATACAAGCTTTGTTAGCGCTCGTTATGTACTTCATGTTCTTTAAAAAGAAGTTAAATTATCAGTTAAAGTAAAACTATTCCAAATTATAAAGGTGTCATTTATGTGGAATATTTTTCGTTTCCAAGTAAAGTTAAATAATGCTATGAAAATTTAAAATTTCGAAAATTTAAATTTTAGACCGTATTAACAATATTCATATGTATAACTCATTGTTTATATTTTGTATATTGTAAGTTAATCTTTGAGGCATTTTTTATAAATCGGTTTAAAATTAAAAAGTAAAATTCCAAAACCAACTTGTTACTATTTACCGATGATTTCATAGCCTACATAAGATTTCTAAATGAATTACATCTTATTCGAAAATAATTCTTTATTTAGCCACAGTAAGTAAAAATCAATATATAAACACATGAAATGGAAGATGCTGAAATTGTTCTGAAATATGGGGATAATAAAAATATATTTGATTGATTGCGACATTTCTGAAGTTGTTTTGAAATCTGGGGGTAGTAAATTTTGAAATTGCCCCTCAATGACTCTGGTGATGTTTATCTGATCCGCGGAAAATTCTTTACTTGATAACAGTGAACCAAAATGCATCTTTAAAGACAACTTTATAACTGAAATTGTTCTGAAATATGGGATGATATTTTCGGAAAATACATCTCAAGAGCTATCACCTACAATGTATTTGTTTGACAGCGAATTCATTATTTACCCACAGTCAATCAAATACAATAAATCTGAAATATACGCATAGCAAGTTCTAAAATTACGTCTCAAGGACTTGTTTCGCGGACAATCCTGGCCATAATTGGTCAAAATTAAATTTTTGAAAACAACTTTAACTTTCAAATGCTGGGATTCTGAAACAAGGGAATGCGGAAAGTGCACCTCAAGCGTCATCATTTATAATATATTCAGTTGGCAAAAAGTCTTTATTTACATACAGCGGGTCAAATATAGAAATAATCTAATATATAGGATCTCAAATTGCGACATTCTAATAGTCTTCCGGAATCTCGGGATAAATTATAGCTGTCCTAGGTATAATTTCGATTGTGATAATTTATTCCGGCTTAAGATGATAAACATATGTGGAGGATGTTCTAAAAGAATTCTATAGATAGATTTCAAATCAACGATTGATAACATTGCGATGATTTAATTTATCAGAAAATTGATATTAAGTTCCTTTTCAAAAATACCATGTTTGAAAAATATTATTTAAAGAATTTTTTTTTTTTTTTTGGTTTTTTAAAATTTTAAATTGTTGAAAAAAAAACTATTGTTAAAAAAGAAAGCTAAGGAAGATTTATATTTGAGCATATCTTGGTAGAAGTTTGTTTTATTCGTCTGAAGATTCCCAAAATGTTTTAATTCGGAACTAGAAAAACCTTTTTTTGATTACCGGAATTTGACAAAAAAAAAAATGAGCTTGCTGCACAAATAAACAAAATTTAATTCAGTACATGGACAGAAGCTGGTGGTGAAAATGGTGTAAGTTACCAGCTCAAAAAAAAAAAGGTTGCCGACCTTATTCCCTGGCGAACACGAAACTGATGAAAACATACCCTATATTAAATTTTGGTTACGAATTCAAATCGAAATAATATTACGAATATTATTGTACAACAACTTTAAGATTAATCAATATAAAACCATAATTCTGAGAAAATTTTAAAATACCGGCTTACTATTTAAAAATTATTGAGAAAAGTATAAGCTTCGAAAAATCGACAAATTCTTTCTGGTAGATACCAGAAAAAGTGTGGCAATGAAACCTGTATTCATTCATTTTTTTTCTTTCTTTTTTTTTGGCAAACGCCAAAAATGTACCAAATTCTACCACATTTAGTGCAACTATATAAGAGATATAAAAAGATAATACATGGATGACATCGGACATTTGTTGGAAGGTACCAGAAGAGGGGAAGTTAATCGGACGGTGTTTGCAAATTCTGCCAAGCCTTATCAAGAAATACAAAGGATACAATTGAAATAATCGTGACCTACGAATGGGGAGTTATAAGGGAAAATACAATTTCGGAAAATCAGTCAATTTGTAGCGGAGGTAACGGAGGTGTTTGTCGATATAGCCCATTTACAACTTGAGGCAGCTAGTCAGATAGACAGACAGGCAGACAGATATATGATACTTGCTACGCTTCCTTCCGGCCGAATGATACACACATTTATTCCTTCGGGTAAAGGAATAAAAATTAAATGCCATTGAATTTACCAATCTGCTACACAAAGATTTTTGATTTCTTATATTCCAAGAGATAATTCCTCTCTTGTTCAGAAGTTTTATATGCTTAAAAATACGTTAAGCCATTTTAGTTGTATATGTATATTGTAATTTCATATTTAATTGGCCGTAAGGCTTCTAGCTACAAGCTGCAAATAAATTAAATTAAATTCTTTAAAACTTCAAAAGTTATTACCAACATTTTCTAAAGTCACGAATCGCAGAAAAGTCTAACAAATCTAACAACTCTTTCAATAAAAATGTAAACTTAAATAGATATGACGACCATTCGGTTTCGCGTGTCAAATATAAACAAATGTGCAATTCTTTCAAAATTGTGTCGAAAATGAGACAAAAAAAGTAAACATTTTCAAAAAAATATTATGAAGAGCAATAGCACTCGATTAAAGAAAAAGTGCAAAGACCAAAAAATATACTAGAAAAGTATAAAATGTATCAAACTGGTAACACTGATTCCTAGCTCTCTAAATTGGATAAGTTGATTTCGAATTTAGTACGAAGAATTATTGCGAGCAATAATTAGTTCGCGTCGAGAGAAGCTAGCAATAAAACAGCAGTAACGGCAACGATAACCGATAGTTGTCATATTCATATTTAACCAATTTGTGGTCCATTTGATGCTGTCATCTTTCATTGCAATCGATTGCGGACTTACCTCGCTATAGATGGACATTTGTTTGGCCATCCACCGACTGACGTACTTCCCAAATATCCGTATCTCTGCTATTATGCGCTCAACTGTCAGAACGAGCGAATGTGGCAAAGTAGTATCCGATAACGGGTAGCGAATTGTTGTTGTTTTCAAAAAAGCAGAATCAAGCTGTTCTTTTCTTTTTATTGTTCAAATTTCTAATAGTTAAAATGCAACCTAAATTTTTTCCATTAGCAAAATGCGACAAACTTGGTATTGTTATATTCTTCATGCACATTAAAAGTTGACTACACATCCTTACACACAATTGCACACATAACGAACGCAATATTTACATCATACAATTATATTTGTAAGGCCACTTCAGTCAATGCGGTTGGTTGCGGTCGCAGTTTCATTTATTGATTGTTCCAGCCAACTCTTTATTCATTCGCAGATCTCCGGTATTTTTTGTAACAAGATATACGTTTTTTGCAAATTTTATTGTCTATTTCATTACGTTGACCTTTTCCATTAATTTTCTTTCACACACACTAAATTTTTGTTTTTTCCCTTCATTAACTTAAAAATGCACAGCACTCATATAACACACACACACACATCAGCGTTCGAGCGAACAAACGAACGGATAAACGGGCGTAAGAATTCAGCGACGTGCTCAAAAGCCGTCCACAAACATCACCGTCAGAGAGCAAGAATTGAACTAAAATGTTGTGCAAACATAACGCTTGTTTTTGTTTTGATTACTAAATGACAGAGTTGGGATGTCTTCGCTGCTATTAGGGGTTTTATACTCAGTGAGTGCTGCAGAAGTTTTGTCTATTAAATTAACGGAGAATATGCGTCGTCATGATAATTTTTTCTTCTAGAAACAGAAAATTCTAACAAAATTTTCCTGGCGATAAAAAAATGTATTCTAAAGGTGATTGAAAGTGTTATTTACATTTAACATTATGCACAATAGTGCTGTCTTATTTGACATTAAAGCGATATTAAGTTCTTTCACGGGAAAATATTCATTATAATGTTTGTTACCAGCGGCAACAATGATTTTACAAAGACTTTGCATCACAACTGTTTCATAGCACAGTGGGTGGCAAAAGATTAGTTTCTGTTAATGTCCACAACGAAATGTGTTATTTTTTCACGGTGAAAATTCTTTTTCGTTCGAAATTATATATTAATTATGTTCTGGGTGGAAAATATCATACACACTTTTGTGCTTCAAAAACTTCAAGCAAATTGTACCGAGTCCATAATGTAATAAAAATATATTTTAGTTGAGTAATCTTCGAACATAGCTATCGCCGCAAGACTGCTGGCTATCAAATCATGATCATGATTTTAATTGTTAAAAATATAAGCCAAACTTTTTGGAACACGTTTACTTTGCGGACGTTTTATTGTGTTCAGCGCCTAAACATTTTACATTTGTTTTCAACTATTTAGTGGTTATATAGAAATTATTAGCACCTTGCAGTTAGAATATATCACTTGAGCCTTGAACTCGAAATGCGGACTTTCAAATCCATTATATCTCACTCTGACCTTATGTCGGACGTTAAAATATAAACACACTTTTATAATTACAAATACATAGACACACGGTATTAAAATAAAATTGATATAGCATTGCATTAATTGAAGAACATGAAAAATAAAATTTAAATTGCAAATGGTTTTTTAAATTTCCGTAACAAATAATTACAAAGTGTTTAATCACAAGGTACCAAACCACCAGTTTGAGAGTATGTATGGATCAGTATATGCGTTGATTTAGTTACCATCAATTTTGTTTTTTTTATTCTTCTGCATGATAAAATCCTTCAACCCCGAAAATCGGGCGATCGGAACGACAAACCTGAAAACATTTTAATCAAAGTGCTTATTGTCACTTGTCATTAAATGTCAATATTCAAAGGAAAATTTCACCATTTTCCTGTATTTTAAAACTGTCGTAATTATTCTTCCAGTGGTACTTTGGTTCTCATTGCCGATAACTTTTTCTTCATAAAATGACTCATATTACCGTATTTGGATATGCCTATAACATTAATGCCATTAATTGGTTGTATTTGTTTTCGGTAAAACCCAAGGATCTTACCCGTAAAGCGAAATAAGTAGAACTATCGAGAAAGAAATTTATCATTACTTGCTTTGTCCGTAATGAGACCCAATTGCAATCAACAATTGCTTTCAAATCTCCAGGCCTACTTTTTTAGTTTGTTATATTCAACGAGATAGATGCATCCGTCCACCACTTTAAAGTCGAGGTTGCCAAAGTTCATACAACGTTACAAAAGGGTAGACATTTTGTTCTTTGAAACTAATAAATTAATTTTATCCACGTAAAAACTTTTGCATTTATTTTTGATTGTTGAGGAGGTTGCAGTAACTTAGTTTTCAACGAATGATGTTTATTACGATGTAAGCGTACGTAATATTTGACTATCGCTTTGAAGGCAAACGTTAAGTGTATTGAAGAGATCATACGATAGGTTGGCGATGGCAGTAATTTTTATGCTATACATACATTTGAAGGCAGATTTATAGTCGTCGAAAAGATCATACGCGTCGATTTGTTTTGCTTGAGTCTTTTTCGGTATGTGTTGTAGCGTTAATATCTAGTCAGTTATAGTTTTCCCAGGTTTAAAGTTGCGCAGGTTAAATGCAATATGGTCGAATAGATTGCTTACTTTTTTACTAGTTATCGGACATATTTTAGGAGTTGACCCATATTCATATAAGCTCAATACAATCTTGAATTGTCGTTTTTAAGCGATTGTATTACTATTCTAATATACTACTGCCTTGTTGATTCTCTATCAGTGCTATCGTGCGTAATTTATGTGATTTCCTAACTGGTGTTGCCTCCCAGAACCGTGTCAAAATTTTCGCCATTGTCCGCACCTAAGTCGATAAGTCTAGATGGAATTTTCGGGATTCACTTCCTACCACTGCAACTTTCTCCGGTCATGCTCTCCAAGCTTCCTTATATGACGATTTACAATTAGCTGTTGCACTATATTGCGCACATCTTTATGCTAGTCACCAAAAAAACAATATTTTATTTCCTACCTCGGTGCCTCCTAAGAGGTGCCAATATGCCAGATTAGCAAAGTTTAGGTTCAGCTTGATAACATAAACTCATGCCTTGTTAAAGTGAAAGTTAATCTGAAAATAAGATTCTACGACCTTGTCGGTTATCAAAAACTTCTTCCTTCCAAGACGTTTTTAATATAAATCGCATTTTAATTATTTTAGACTTGTCGTCGCTCACATACTGCATTCCACTCTTTTCTATAGGAAAAATTGAATTTAAAGTTGAAAATTAATTATTTTCCGAATAGATCGAATTTTCCCATTTTTTGTTGGGTCTAGTTTTGCCATAAGATATTTCGAAGAATAGTAAAAGAAATAAGAAAACTATAGTTATTGGTTAAATAATGCCAAGAACACATTAGATCCGTGTCTAAAAATCCGTGTTTAAAAAATCATAACTAGATCTTTTAAAATGTCGGCAAGTGCTACAATTTTCACAAAATGGGACTAAAGGCTGGTATAAACATCAAAAAAAAAAAATCTTTTTCCTCAACACAGTACATGTGACTTCTACAAACGGAATGCTGTTTCTGTCGTCATTCTGCTTTGGAGTACTGTTCTTACGGAAAATTAATATTTGTTCAGAGTTGTTTGAAATAAACATTGGTATTCTTTCGTCATTTGGGTGTTACATATTAAATGTAATTGAACAAAGGCACTTAAACAGGAAGTACAAATCACAATAAAATTAATTTCAACGAACATCAGCTGCTTTCTGTTTCGTTTACATTCTCTTTTTTCTGAGCTGCTGCACATATCCATATTTTTCTGTTTATAACGGTAAAGCTAGCTAAATGGAGTTCCGTTTAGAGTCCGTATTAGCCTTAAAATTCCAGGAACTTGGTGAAATCCCTCTAAAATTTCACTGATAACTACTTATTGAGCCTGATACTAAGTAAAAACGTGTGACTGACCTTTTAAAAGCAGAAAATTGTTTCTGACATCTACAATGAAAAACATTTTTCACGAAAAGTCAATGGCGAAAACAGTGTTTCATGACAACAGTCACCAGAATTTATATACATATTAGTTATTTTCTAATTGTAATAGGAGTTGAAATTTCGATTTTACCAGGTATCAGCACTTCCATATTCCTCACAGATTTCTAACGAGTTGGTCTTGACGGTCCGTGACATCCACGTCGTTCTGTTAAATCTATTGTTTATCATTTAGTCACGGAATCAGCATGGCGAATTACAATGAGCGCGTTGCGGAATCTCTAGCGCGAGGCATTTTTTTGTTGTTTGTTTTTTTTTTCACGGTGTAACTCAATTTAAAGGGGATGACACACTAACAAATTGATCTGGCAAATTTATCCTTATTTGCACATAATTTAGTTAAATTTTCAAAACAGACATTTGCCAATTTCCTTAAACATTGTCATGAAGTTTGAAGCAAAATTTATTCACAAGTTTCTTATCGAACAAAGTTTAGAAAATTTGATTTGAAAACTACTGGTGTGAACAATCGATTTCACTTGCCATTTTATAAAATATTTTATACTATTCAATACTTTAACTGAAAAATAAAATTAAAGTACAAAAAGTCATATTATGATATTAAATCAAGCGTATTCGCGTTATCATCTCTTGAGAGCAACGCAAAAATGCGGGGGGAAACCCCATACATATATGAGAAAAGAAATATATGGGAGCGAAATCTTATTAGCACAAAGAAAATCTGCCTCAAAAATTTTACTCCATTGGTAAAAATGAGCAAATGTATTTAGTAAGAAAATTTAAATTTCTTACTAAAAAATTTAATTTAATTAACCACAAAAAAAGTCAAATCTCTGAACAAACTGTGCCATCTCAATTAAGGTTGGAATATACGACATGTATTTTACATATCGCATGTCACTTTTTTGACCCGTCTGTTTATCGTATGTCTGTCAAAATTATGAAAAAAACGCGGCGTTCAATTTTATGTGTCCAAACGTACATGTGTAAACCACATAACATTGTCATTAACAGCTGATGTTGTTATGATACAAAAAAACATTTTTTTTAAAGCAATCATTAATACTTTTATTTATACTGTTAATAAATTACTTGCTTTTGCGTTTTGTCTATTAATTTTAAATTATTTTTATTTTATTTTTTTGTAGTCGTTGAACACTTGACGCTTTGTTATTTATAAAAAAAACAGCTGACGGCGATACGGTTTACATACAAAAATAGAGCACGCTCTATTTCAAAAATTGCCATATGTATTGCATATGACATGGTGCATATGGCATGTTTGACAGGGGCCACACGGCATGCATAATTTTTTGGTATGTAAAAGTGACATGCGATATGTAAAATACATGTCATGTATTCCCACCTTTAGTTAGTTCATTTCTTTTTTCTATGTATCTGTTCATATAATTAAGTAATACTGCCTTTAAGCTTCAACATGACATAATATTTTCTCGATGTAACGAATGTGAGCGGCAGCGCCCCTAGATGTTTTCTTTTAATGGCAATCTGGCAACACTATAACCATGTTTTTTTTTGCTTATTGGTTCTTACTTTCACTAGCAGAAGTTTCAGAGGAGTCCGTGAGGTTGCTGTAATTTGTTTACGAAGTTGATTTATTCCTGGTTTTTGCACATATCTGGCATTTGTTATGGACGACGGGGATTATGATAATGATGAGTAAGTCGTAAATTGTAGATTTGTCAAACATTTAATTCTGTTTCATACCTCAAACGCGAACGACAGAGCACCACGTTGTTTTTTTACGAAACAGCAATTGCAGTGTATTCATTTAACTTGTTTTCTTCCAGCGTCGGCGGTGATGAGTTCGATGATGTCGATGAGGATGATAATATCGAAGATATCAACCAGGAGGAGGAGGTAGATAACATAGAGATAATTGCTCCAGGCGTCGCAGGGGGTGGAGTACCCAAGTCAAAGCGCATCACTACGAAATATATGACCAAATATGAAAGAGCTCGTGTTTTGGGCACACGGGCGCTACAGATAGCAATGTGTGCTCCCATTATGGTTGAGTTGGAAGGCGAAACAGACCCGCTGCAAATCGCTATGAAAGAATTGAAACAGAAGAAAATTCCTATAATCATCAGACGATTCCTGCCCGATCATTCTTATGAAGATTGGAGCATAGATGAGTTAATTATTGTCGATCATTAATGTGGCGATAAATGCAAAGTGTTAGCAAATAAGTTTAGAATAAATAAAATATACAATTTATTTTTTACAAAAATTGAGCCTTGAGCATGTATTTTGACAGTCTTATATTGAAAACGTTTTCTATATAAAAATAATTGATTTAGAATATTTGTTGTTTGGGAGTAATTTTCCACGTGGATGCATTATTGGGAAGACAGCTCTCGTGGGAAAATATCTTAAGAAGTCAATGCTAAACTCGGTTTCATTTGATATTTTGCCAGCACAGATGCATCTGTGGAATTTTACCTGTGAATGGTGCTTGCTTTTCTATTGACAACGAAAATTCCCCAAAATCATTGAACATTTTCCAATTTGAAAAGAACGCCAGATATGAATTTCTCGTTTCTACAACATTTAATAAACATTTTTAGAAGTAACAATTAATGATAACACAGTAGTGGCAAAACTTTAGTGATACTTTGCGTGTCAACAATTTGTTAACGGACAATGCGGCGCCTAGGCGGTTATTATACATTCTCACCCTTACAACAAATTCTAGCGCTTCATTTACAGGCTATAAAAAGATAGAGACTACAGAGCGACTACTATGCCTTCCGTTTCAAAAAGGGGAACGAAAAATATAATCTATAATCTCCCAACTTTGCGTAAGTTACTTCTGTGTGTTTTATTGTACTAAGACAAAATCTTCAGAGCCAAATTTTGAAACATATGCCATATATTACGAAATTAATACATGTGCATATTCCTTGCTCACAATCTTGGGATCTAAAGTGATTCCATTTCCATTTGCATATCTGTATTAAGGCGGGAAAAATCGCAATTGACAAACAATTAAAATTTTAAATTTCGTTTGTTTACGGCACGTTGCTCTAAATTAAACATCTGTTGAAATTGTTAACTTACGCGTTTCGAACCCATTTGAAATCACGCTTTTTTAAAACGTTGTTTTTACATATGCATCTCATACAAAATTAAAGTTGACTAATTTTCTACACCTTCCGGAAGACCAACGAGAAGATTTTTAAGTTGTAAAAAATTGACATGAAAAAAATTAAAACTTTCAACTTGAGGAATTCTATGGAGAGTGAAAGACATTTTTCCCGTCGAATGGAAGGAAATTCATCTAACAGACGGGCCAAAAAAGAATGGGGAACACAAAAGTATTAGTTGTCAGTTAACACTACCTTCCATGACAATTTGGGGGGAGGGTTGCCGTTCAACCTATACTTGCATATTGGCCCGTTCCAAGTGTCTGATACCGCCGCTAACAAAATTCTCGGCTTCAAATTCCGATGTTGAGACCCCGTCTTACGGGGTTGTGGCGGCGGCGTCCAGTGGGCCTAGACCTGCGATTAACGTCTTCACCGCAGCTTGGCAGTTCTGGACGCAGGCGGGTCTCTTGGCGATTCCCTCTGCCAGGGCGCTAGTTCCCTTGGCTGCTGCAGCAGCGTATGATGATTCTCACTACTTGTCCAGCAATACGACAGGGATATACAGTCCCGGTATTGGTTCAATCTTCCCAAGCAGTTGGTATAATAATTACGTTGACGAATGGGTTTCATGCTCCACACTAATGGCTGGGGAAAGTTGGCACCGGTGCACAGGATGTTGCTGCTTGCATGTTAAGCATGTAGGGAAATCCTTGTCCTGTGGGATGGTGTGAAGAAACATAGGATAGAAAAGAACGGGAAATAAAAACGGATGGATTTATGTGAGGATACATAATAAAATGTGTGAACTTTCACTTTTTTCTTTCCTGCGGTCCATGGTGAGTGACCGGCTCGAAAGGCCATGAACAATTTACTATGACTTCCTAAATAATGAGCAAATTGATTTAGAGAATAGAATGATTTAGAGTATGATCTAGATGTATTTTTGAAAATCTGACACATGAAGCTCATTTTTATTGCATAGGTTTTGCTCTGCTGCAACTTTTTTACCGCTTACAGTGAAATATAAATTAATTTTTAACTCAGATTTTGTATTGTGATATTAGGAACTAATGCTGAAAACTAATTAGCATATTTCCGAACATGTGAAGAAATCCTTATATTGTGAAATTACGAAGCTTATTTTTGTTTCATACAGTAGTAAAAAGCACTTTCTTGCAATACCTTTAACTTTTCTCACTCGAGAAAAAGGTAATAATAATACAACAAATTTGAAATACTATGTTTGAAAAATAGGTTACAATACGGATTACACAAACTTAGATTCAACTTTGTTTTTCGATAGAAACTGCTTAAGCATTTATCACTTATATAAATTCCTTTTTATATTACTTTTTTTTGCTGCACTTAGTGTGAATATAATGTTCGAGCAGAAGTAAGAAATTTAATAAACCGAAGTGATCTCTTTTGTGCTTGCCAATATTTTGCCAAAATTGCTACACTTTGCAGGACACATTTCTCACTCAAGAATTGCTTTGTAGCTTATGCCTTTTACATTTTAGTAGCTTTGGAGCCATACTGTTTGAAGTAATATTTAGTTATAATTATTGTATTTACATTGCGTTTACAAGGAAAAACTATTTAAACGGAGTTACGATAAAATCGAGTTTATTATTCTGATTTGTTGGTCACGTGTCTATTAGGTTTCACCAGGCAATAATTCTAACGAATTATTCTAAATATAGCTAAAGGTGCTGTCTTATAGGGCTCTTAGGGTTAATAGATAAGATTGTAGCAGAGCATTTAAATCTACAGATAATAATAATCTTATTAGCAAGCTTTACTTATGATATAAGTTTTCACTATTGTTTGTTTCATTTTGATCGGTCTCAATTCGTTATTTGCAATAACGCAAATTCTGTTTCGAGTAATAAGCTGGTGTAGCGCAAGGCCTCGTTTTAAATTCTACTTTTCAATTTTCGTATGTTAATGATTTCCAATTATGTGCTGAGAATTCTATTCTTAGTATTTATATATTACTAGCTGACCCGGCAAACGTTGTTTTGCCTTCAAAATGCATTTTGAGTTATTAGTAGTTATGTTTGTCACCTACCATTATTTGATTCAATGTTAATGTGGTAAAAAAAATTAATTGCAAAAATCTCATCTCCAACGCCATCTATCACTTCAAATAAAACCTTTTAAACCTTCCGGAATACTCTACCAATAATTTAAGACCAAAATGAGCCAAATCGGTCCAACCGTTCTCGATCTTTAGCGAGACTAACGCACAGCAATTGATTTTTGTATATATAGATTTGTTCATAAATAATGACATTGATAATATGTGCGATTGGGTTTTCAGTAATAAAGTTTGTATCAACTTAGGTAGAATTAAAAGTACCGTGTTTCACAACGGTCATGAGGTATTTGTACATTATAACTCGGTTCAAAATAATGTCATTAGATCCACGAATGTTGTATTATATCTTCGATCCGAATTTGGTGCTGGAATGTAGTTTACAGAACACATTGACAATATTTGCTAAAAAGTCAATGACGTTTTTTTACACTTTATTCGTATGCGTTGCTCTTATTAACTCGTTTGTGTTGTAATGTATAATAATGTAACTCGGTACTTATACGGAGCACTTTAACAGTAACATTCTAAATACCAAATCTTACAGCCAAATAGACCTCTAATCTTCTGTTTATGTAGTATGTTGTAGCACTGTAGACTGCAATTATTCGAAATCGCTGAAATTGTAAAACACAAATATGGATTAGGTGCGCAAACTTTCTTTATGCCCAGCTCGCTCTATAAACTAAAACAAACAGCAGTCGAAATAAACCAATCAAAACGGGATATCTGGTGAATTTAAAAATAAAGCAAAATAATCTTATTTGGTAAAGCGCATGATTAGAGACCTTAAATTATTTTCAATCTTTAAATGGATAGGAACTCCACCTTTCTTGATACGAAATTTGCTAATCAAGTTTTATTCAAACCTTAAACTTGATTCCGTGATGGAAAAATATACGGCCAGAAAAATCTTAAATTTTGCCAAATTACAACAACGGGCATTAAGTCAAGGATATATCTGAGCGACAACTTGCCACCACTTGCGAATAAAATAAAAAATACTTGTATCGATTGGTGAAGAATATAATTAAAAACTACAGAATGGTGTCATCAATCTGGGTAGCCTAAGTAATTTTTAATGATGGGTATATAAAATTACTGCGGCTCAAACACCTTCATGAACTTGGTGACGAATACGATGGTTCGTTCGGCGTTGCAGAAACCTGCTTTAAATCGTATACAACCAATAAGGCTGTAAGTATTCCCAGATATAATACCTTTCGGAACAATCGCCTGGATATTCGGAGTGGTGACGTTACTCTTTTTGTGCGTGTGGGATAGTTTATCAACCGAGACGAAATATTGATGCCTTGGAAACACATATGTATAACACAAATTTGCTCTAGGTATAACGACCTTATCATAGTTGCCGGTTATATTTGCGATATTGTAACACCTCACAAATACAAGTATTTTCCTCAATTTGTCAGTTCAATGGCATTGGTACGGATGAAGTATCGGATTAAGTAAATACTCATTAGGAAAGTTTATCTGTAAACATTACAGCACATCTCTTATGCTTTGTCTAACAATACTAACAATGACAATATTACACAATCCAATCTATCGCACTTCTTTATTATTTTCTATCAGGTATACTGCAAGAATCAGTTTTAGGTCCACTCTTGTTTATGATGTATATCAATGATACTTATTCCTTATTTATTTGTTATTTATGCCGATGATAACCAATTGTTTCTCTCTAGATTTACATCTACCATTAATAACTGTATATCAGATCTTGATGACGACATCGGTCGTATTTGCAGCTGGGCTGTTACAAATTGTATAAAAATCGATGTTGATAAAACCAAATTTATTATATTCCAATATAGTCGTTAAAATGCTGCTGGACAAAATATTGTAGTACAAAACATTGCTGTGAAATCATCTTTATTAATTCCTTGCCTTGTATCTGAAATTGATTCTCATCCGATTGCTCGTATCTGCTCATAAATAAATGTAATTTTAAAACTGGCTCTTATTTTACTTAAGACCTGCATCATTTATGGGCTAGAATTATCTACTGGAACAAGTCGGATCATTATTTATAACCTCCATATCTGATTCTACAAGATTTTGAGGTACGTTTATGCTGGCAGGTGTAGGAGTAATTATTCTCATGAAATATATTTCTTAGACTGCCCTTTTCAAAATTGTTTACAACTAAGATGCTTGCACATGTTCTCCTTTATTATAAAATTTGGTGAACCAAATTATGTTGAAACATTATTTAACTTTTTGCATTCTAGTAGTAGAAATGCACAAATTTTATTGCATTTTTCTACCGCTCTGTTACGGGAAGATGATTATTTGTTGTTCGCGTAACGTGATTGTGGAGTATTCCGCCTGCCGACTTGAAGAATTTTTCAGATAGTATTATACTTTTCATGAGTACTATTATACATTTTTTTCTTTATTCGCTTCCTGTTCTATCTTCATAACATTTGGCTATATTTCATTAATTTTTTGTTCGGAAAGGAGTGTTTTTGGAAGGAAATAGATATAAGCAATAAAACTCGTGGTAAACTTCTGTATGTGTATACTCCAGTGTGGGCGTTGATTGATTAATAAATAAATTTAAATAGAAAATTGGGGAAAAAATTAAAGGTCATGGTTGTGATATGTGTCTATTCGGCCACTTAAAGTAATCAGAACTGGCGGTGTGGGTTGAACCAAACGGATTTCGCCAAAGTTCTCATGTAACGACTATTAAGATGTGCCGATTCGATCGATTGCCCTTTTCAAAAACAAACGCCAGCAGCTCATTTAACTGACCCAACGTTACAGCTGACATACACATTTACCGATAGTTGTGAAATTTCCATAAAAAATTAACAACCCAGATCTTCTTCGTCTCACTGACATTAATTTTATTGTCGACAAATAATAAATATGTCACACGATTGCACCTTTGTTGATGTGTTAACTCCATGCATAGCCGTAGTTCTTGTCATAACAAACACGTTCTAGAATTGCAACTGCTTGGTTACCCGTGCGACACATATTCGCAATGACCGATGCCTGAAGACCACAATCGGAGAGATTTTCCTTGCCAAATACTTGATCTGCAGCATTATCCTGCTTCTCTGCATTTTCTGACGCTACGTTCACTTGACTATGATTAGCAGATTCTTCGAGTAATTTGTGGGTGGCTTTACTAAATGCCAAAGTATTCATTGCAGTGGCCAGGGTGGCACTAAACGTATCTTTAGTTTCTCCTAAAAGTTGGCAAACGTACGGTAGGAACGATGGCATTACGATGCCCTTTACCTCAATGCTACAGTAATCGATACCGTCCATGCGAACTTTGCTCGAACGCGTATTTAAATGCTGCATAGTCGCCTTGGGAAAGGCCACAGGCGCCAAAAGGGTAGGTGGTACTCCAGCTAAGCGTCCGACGGTGCTAATGGTACTCTTTGCATTCAGAAGAAAACTAAAGAACCCTTGACACTCAACTCCCTCTATAAGGACAAGGGAGTTATCACTGAAATCTTCGGACATTTCCTGGGCTTTCAGTTTGCGCTTGTGGGCTGTTTGAATTTTGCGTATTTCCTTTTCATCTACTCCTAGGCTGTGCAACCAATCATCACCTTCTTCTTCGTCATCATCCTTTTCGTCGTCCTTGCCCTCACGTTTTTCTTCGTCACTTTCTTCGGCTTTCGAAGAAGAAATGCTATTGTTTTCTTCTTCTTCCACAGATTTGTTTAGACCTCCTGCACCTTCCTTCTTCAGGGGCATTGTGTACTCTATGCCCTCTTGGCGCAAACTTTGACGCATGCCTCTTGTTGTTGGTGACATAAGGGCGTGTATCTCCACACGACCTCCCGTGCCAGCTGCTCGAAAGAGTACTGTGAAGGCATTGGCGCACAGATAGAAGTATGCACATTGGCGAGCTCTCAAAAGTTGAAAGAGCCCCCGGAAACTGAAATCCCAATCTTCGGCAAGAGCTTTGCGCTCCCTCTCACCAATAGTGACGCCGTTGTTGTCACGGGAATTACGAGGGAACAGGGTCAGCCAAGGTATATATGGGTGTTGCCAATAATAGGTGGCCTGGTTGAATCGCGTGGCTGGAGAAATATCCAAACCATTACACTCCTCCGTTTGTGTGTCTATGCAACGTACGAAGCTTGTAACCCCACTGGCCAACTGACTAGTTTTCAATTGAGTAGCAGGCAATTCACTGCAACAGAAAAAACGAACACGCGACTTAATGCTCCAGTCCATGGGCAAATGTTTTGTAATATTTTGCTCCTCTTCAGCTTCCTCATCTTCTGAGGTCGCAGGCCGCTGTAACAACATGGAGAACGCTTTTGGATCGAAAGGTTGTAGTACCAACTTCGCGGGCGGAGGCCTAGTGGGTGTCTCTTTGACAAAAGTTTCTTTTTGTAACAAAGCCGGAGAGCTGAGGAAGCCCATTAGTGAATCTTCAGATTCATCCCCTATGTCCGCTTTCAGTTTCTTGGCGTTCTCTGCAAATCTGCGAAATTATATAGTTAACGTACTAATATAATGTAATGTACATCTCACTTTGCAAAGGGATTCTTCCTCTTCTGTGCCATCTTGGCCTCCAGTAACGATGCTTTATCCGTTTCGGTGATTCCACACTTACCATTATTACTGTTATTATTATTATTACAACTCAATCGTGCCGCCAATTGTTTTTTCTTTTGTTTCAGTCTTTGTAAACGCATAAGCTGCAGTGAATAAGAAAAATTATTCAATTCTTTTCTATATCACCTTTCCAATACCAAACCTCATCTGGCCGCTTCCAATTCTGAACCTGACTACCTTCTTTTGTGGCCATGTTTTGCTGAACGTTTTCGTAATTATCACTCTAATTGCTTAATAAATACTAATTATAACTATAAATTTGTAAAAATGTATAATCACTTAAATAACAATGATCTATAAAGGCGCGTAAATTATGACAGCTGCGTCCGAAATGTTTTGTTTTGATTTCACACAAATGCCAGCTGCGAGCAGAGAACGGAACCTATCAACTGTTGAAATATTGCGACGTTAACAAAATCAATAAAACTGGAAGATGGCAGAATAAATTGGAGAACGGTCCTCTGTTTTTTAGTACAATTAACAGCAAAACATTAAGTACTTGAAAAAAATCTGTGCATTAAAAAAATGTTGTATCCTCTAACTAACGCGTAGTTGATTTGAATTGTTAGTGTTAACTAATTATAAACAATATAGACAATTTAACTAATCGACATTGACGATTCAATGACAAAACAACCGGTTAGAAGCAACTAAAACCCAGTTTTGGATATATACTAAAATTTATTATGCATGAAAGACATTATCGCTTAAGGGACCTTTCACAAAGAAAAATGTGATTGAAAGCGCTTTTGCTGCCAAAATGAATATTAGGGGAAAGTGGGAACAGTGTCTTCCAAATATCTAATTTATATAAAATGTTTCTTTCAAGATTCTTCTTTATATGTAAAGACACTTTATACGAATTTTGTTTCATACGTAAAAAGATACAAGATAAAGTATCTTTCGGAACACTCCCTCTTGAAATTTAACCTTCCTTGAACCATTAAATATACTTCATCTTTGTTATTCTGCGGTATTTTGTCTGATTTTCTACAACAGTGCTGTATCTTCCCTATGGTTAAAGAAATAAGTAAAGCAGATGCAGAACACGTTTATACTATTTTTCTTTTTGAGGCTGGTAATATGCTGACTTTTCGTGGAAAACTTCATATAAAAAATGGTCGTGAAATTTTAAGGTAGATTTTTCCTTCAGATATTATGTTTTTTCGCGAGGAAATTTTTCTTAAATGCAAAGTTAACCTTTTTTGTTGGTTTCCAACACTGAAATCAGAATAGCTTAAATTTGTACATCGTTATACGGTCATTAAAACGTACAATGAAATAATAATAGAGACACCATTTTACAACTTTGCAAATATGGCATCGAATGTATCATGACGTAACAATATAAGTTGTTCCGGTATCAGCATTAGAAACCAATTCAAAAAAGCTGACAATGTAAAATTTTTGCGAGAAAACAATGTCTCGTGGATTTTTTTTCCTCGTGGAAAGTACATAGTACCTAGCTTAAAATTGATACTATGCTGATTCTTCAAGGTAAAACTCCATGTATGTAAGAAAATGATCGTAAAATTGGAGTTTTTTTTTTTACCAGACAGTACTGTTTTTTTGGAAAATTTTCTGAAGTGGCTACGACAAATTTTTTTTATAGATTTTCAACACTGAAATCGAAATAACTTACGTATTTGTGTCATAATATATTGATCATGTACATTTGCAAACGTGTGAAATGAAATTGTATTAAAAAGACACAATTTTACAATTTTGCAAATATACATTATCGAACATATGACCTAAAAATATAAGTTCTTCCGAATTTAGTGTTAGACACTAATACCATAAACGCCGGCAATGCTGCTAAATTTTCCCATGAAAAAATTATGTCTCGTGGAACTTTTTCCTATGGAAAAGAACATATTACCTAACTTAAAGCTAGGCGTGAAATAGTCGCCTAGTTTATAGATTGAAAGATTTTCAATTTTCTTACATTATAGAAAAGCGTTTTTATATTTAGTTTTTATACTCGTATATACTCTATGGAGAGATACCTTTCGAAGACACTTATCATACACAGTTAACAATCAAAAATAGGTCCTCTGATACTTTACATATACAAAAGTATCTTCATATAAACTTTTTTACAGAAGGGCGACTTCGTGTGAAACCTTCATATGGAAATGCGTCTTTGTAGAAACATTTAATAATTGCTTTCATATGATGTTTTCATGTAGAAAAGTACCGTATGCAATTTTCATATAGAACTGTAACTTCAAAGACGATTTTAATATACAAACGTATTTTCATACCCACTTTCCATATAGAGACAGACATATGTAACACATAGAGAACGCAATTACCCGTAATATTTTATTTCTAGGGAAATCTAAAAATGTTTTTTGCATTAACTTAGATCTGAGAAATATATAACTTGCTTACTGTTTCGAAAAACGGATTTCAGAAAATTATATGAGTGCTTCACAATTTAATGATACATTGAAATTCAAGGTAGAGGATTTCAAAGCTGGAAATATTTTTTCAATTAACTAGACATATTGTTGGAATTTAAAATGAATATTTTTTTTAATTAACTCCTAAACTCTTTCTTCTAAAACATTAATGATTTTTAAATAATTTTTGATATTAAAATTATTACAGGAAAAAAGTATTGTAACAAAATTTCAAATGACTGAAATCGACATAGATTTGGTAGGATAGTAAAAAATGTGTTATGTCATGAAAATTTCTATAAATAGGTAAAATGTTTTGAAATACAATTCAACAATTTCGGAATTATAACTTGAAGTCAATTAGAATTTCCGCAACAGAATTGCGTCGTTTTGAAATATAATCAAAAAATTTTTAAAATAAATTTACAAATATATTTATACTGGAAATAATATACGAGTATATGAGCTATTATAAGCAAAAAATCCAAAAACGGACTCACGGTTTCTAGCATTGGTAGGGAATGAGCGACCCATGATTCGGAGATAGTCAAAAATATAACCGTCATCTCCAAAGGAACTGGGCTTGGAATTCTGTTACCGAATAGGAAGAAACAGAAATCCAAGCTGACCCAAAATCTATGGTCGGCGTTGATATTTTCAAATTTAAAACTACAACTAAAAAACAAACTTAAAACAATTCCCTCTACTAAATCAAAGTGGATAATTTTAATTTAATGAGGATATTAAAATTGCACTTCTGATAAACAGTTTTGTTTTTGTTTTTGATTTTATTGCCGATCTCCAATATGATGTGATTTTGGTTCTTTATTCGGATAGGTTTTCCTTTAGCACTTGTTTATTACTAATATGAACTATGTTCATATATTAAATGCGTGTATACAAATTTCGTATATAAAAAATATCTGTGAGGAAACTGCATGAAAGGTGCCCACGAACGTATTTTATGTACGTACGCATTTTTCTACATGGAACGTGCATATAAATACAGTTTTCACATGAAAAGCTTCTATAAAAACACACTTCAATGCGGAAGGCAATTTCATTCCAAAGACTTGGCGACGTACAGTGATGATAAACGAAAAGAAAGTTTCACGCCACTCCTTAACGGCTTGACCGATTTTAATGTTGTTTCAAACAGACGTTTTTGAAGTGTTGGGGACCTTATGTTCAGAGACTCAGCACTCCAAGTGTAAAAAGAGCAGCACTGTGGTCACCCAAATAACAGTACATCGGGCTAGAAAAATTTTATTGTGCTGCCAAAACCAAGTTTCTAACCCGACTACAGCAATTTTTACATCATCGGTTAACTCTTGAAAAATCTGCAAAGACATGTGAACATTTCCCAGTTATCTCTTATAACTGTGGAGATAGGCAATTTTGTTTTGTTTTTGCCTCTGACTTTTTGGTTTTTTGCCAATTGTAAAGCAGACTTCTTTCGAATTATTTCAGAAAACAAACGGCAATAAAGAGATCTCTACAACACTCTTCATGTTAAAAATTGTAGAAAGCTTAATTTAAAATTTGTGAAAATAGTGAATTTTCGCAATAATTTGGGAAAAGGTATCATCACCCTTTCACTGGTCGCGGAAAAAGCTGATAAAGAATGTAAGATATCACTGTATTTTTTTGAAAGATAATAAAATTTAGATCATTCTGTCTTTCATGACGTTACAATTGCGACAACAGCTTGTTCCAAATATATGATAATTTTGAAAAAAAAAAATCGTCTTTGCATTTGATGAAGATAATTGTGCAAAGTTCGGCCATCAGTTCAGTCATAATCAATGAAGATACAATGTAATTTTTTAAAAATTCTATTATTGAGTATTTTTGTTTGTATGGAAATTATAGAATTTTTTTGAGAAAATTTAAAATTGTTTTGTTGTTTTTTATTACCAACGGTTGGTCGCCTTATAGTCAAAACTTCATCCTGCTCAGTCCATTAATATATATGTATTTTATGGTATTTTCTATTATTTATAAATTGCATATTGTGAACTCTTGAGTTCAAGCTTTCTTAAAATTTCTTATCCTACCATTAATTAATTTTTCAATTGCACGCAGCAAACAGATATTTTTCAAGATCTAACCGATGACTTAAATCGAAGCACAACAGAAATCTGTCAAACCTGAGATACCGTACTTTGAATCTCTACTGTGCAGTTCTGGTCATACCTATCCTTTTCTTCGTTTACCCCCACTGTGCGTCTCTGTTGTACCTCTGATACAAATTCATTCAGTTTACAAATACACTAGATTAGTTAAATTTTTGCACATTGGTAACTATAAGTCCTTCCCATATAGTTTGACTATTATGAAGAAATACAATTTGCTTCTTTATAACAGTACGCCCCATCTTGTACTTCCCATACAATTTGTCTGATATCAAGAAATTCAGTCTTTCGTGTGTAGTTTCTATTATAATCTACTAGCTGAAAAGCCCGATACTTCGTTATCGGTAGTTTTGCAGGATATCTTTCATGTATCGGGAAAGATAATATTCTCCAGACGGCTTCTGAACTGCTTACATATCGGCCAGTTTCATATGTTGCTATCTCATTCGCGGTAAAGCTATTATAGCAGCAGGAGACATTAATTGTAAAGC